>JAGSMT010000246.1:0-318725 GCA_029286875.1 Lamproptera curius | reverse complement strand
CTTTTCATGTTTAATTTTTTAAACCTAATTTTATTTTTTAAAATTAATTAATAATTTTTTTTTTCTAACTTTGGTAGATTTATTTTTTGAAAAATAGTCCCAAAAAAGTGGAAGGACTTAAAAGGTGGATTTTTGGGTTAAAAATTTATTTTGTAGGAACATTTAAAAATTTTTATATCCTTTTGGCTTAAATTTTTACAAATTTTTCTTTGTTAAAAATAAATTAATCTAATGAGGTTTTGGTTTTTTCTGATGGGCTCGTTTTGTTTTTAATTAATAAATCTATTTATAAATATTATAATTTAATTTTTAATAATTAAATTTTTATTCCTTTTAACGCCCTTGTTAAATCTAAAAAAAGAAATTTTATTTTTTTGTAAAAAAAAAATTTATGTATATAATTAAAAAAATATTATAAATATAATTTTATTTTAAATTTAAATATTTAAAAATTCGTTATGCCCGGTTTAAAAAAAAACTTTATTTCTTTGGTTAATTTCTAATTAAAAATATTTTTTATAAAAAAAAAATTTAATTAAAACCCAATTTCGAAAAATAAAGAGTTATTTTTTTTCGGTCAGAGGAAACTATCAAATTTTTTTCAAAAAGAAAAAATTTGGCTCCCTTATTTGGAAATTTATTTTTAATTTTGTATCTTACTTTTGGAAAAAAAAAATTTGAAATTTTTAACGAATGAGTCGATTTAAAATTTTATTTAATTTTAAAATGTGTATGAAAAAAAAGTTTAACCCAAAACCTTTTTTTTAATGAAAAATTTAAATTAGATTTAATTTTATTTGTTCTAAAAATTGTAACCGAAAAAAATTTTATATAAAACCTTTTTAATTTATATAAATATAATTATTTCTTTTTCCTTTAATATTTTGCATTTTAATAAAAATTACTTTTTACAGGTTTTATCGCGTTTTTTACTTTAAAACGTCACTCTGTGACCCGGCCGCTGGAAGTCGGGGTTTAAAATAAAAAAATAAAATCCTAATAATTTTTTAATAATTATAAACCTAATAAGCTTCGTTCGTGTAGAAATATAAAGTCTTTAATAAACGCAAAATTTATTTTTAATTTTATATTTTCATTAAAAATTACCACCTTAAGCTAAAAAATTAATTTGACGATATTTTAATATAATTAAGCAGATAGACAAGAATTTTTTCTGGGAATTTTATCACATTTTAAATTTAAAATTTGCAACTAATTTTTAAACAATACGGTTTAAAGGTTTATATAAATAAATGATAAGTTATTTTAGTTAACGACTTTGTTGACTTCGTTGATTGTGAATAGCTATGAATTATTATGATAATTCGACAAAAACGTTTTCATTTTAACACATGATAACATAAGTTTCTTTAGTTTCAAAATCCATTTTTATCTTCTGTACGCAGTAAACAAGGGAACCACAGAGAAAATGTACAATAAACAATTTACAATAGTATAGTCTATCCTATGAAACCCGATCTGGATGCAATAAAATAAAATTTATATATTAATAATTACTCGCGACGCATTCTATAAGGCCCGCGTTTTAGCTCAACAAAACATCATTCAACGGCATCGTCTTTTAGAAATGGGTAAAGGAAAAATTGTGAAAATATTGGCATCTCTATCTATATTTATCTGCAATAATAGTGCCATTTACTTTGATATAAAAATATTTTATAACACATATTAAAAACATGTATAACAACATAAACTTTAGAATAACATTTTTAACTGGGACAACACAACACGTGCAGTTGCCTTTGGATCGACCGGACAAGCGCTCATCCTCCCTGCCCCAGCGTCGCCCCCGCCCTGGCCCCCCTCCCCGACGCCGCAAGTGGCAAGAAGGCGTAACGTCGGGCGCCGTGCATGGAAAGTAACAGTGTGGGTTTGCCGGAAGCACTGCCGACAGCGGCCGGCTGAAATTTTGTGCCGTCCGGTGAGTTGTTCCCGTTTTCCCCGTCTAAGGTTTCGTTGAGATTTGGGGCCCTAACATAGTTTCTCTTGCCCCGTTTCACCGCAAGTGTTTTTCCGCACCACCCCGGGTTTAATTGGATCATTTTTCGTCGTTGCTGCCGGGCCCGGGGTAAGGTTCATACGCTCCTAAAGCGCGGGGTTTTCAAATGGTGGGTTTACCCTCCTGCTCACTGGGGCGGGAGGGGGCCAACCGGCCACCGGGGGGCGACTTATCGAAAAGTCAAATAATCAAAGCATAAAATGGATTCAGTCACCTCAGTGACCGGGCCTCGACCCGAGGACCTGAAGTTCCGCCGGCGGACACGGTACCTTCCCAGGTCACCGCGGGCCAAACACTATAAAGCGCACTCCATGCTCGACGGCAGCCACCAAATCGAAAAGTGTCCCCCCGGCATTCCCCCCACCTCCCCAACAATTGACTCTGAAATGGGTTTGGATAATTCCCCGTCCGGTCACCGAGGACGAAGACCGGAGGTTTTCCCCAGATTCTCGCAAAAAGCTTGACAGGGGCCTCCCTCCACATTACCAACCCCCCAAAGGCCCAAAAGCGTGGGGGAAGTACTTCCCTGGGCATCACATCCCAGGCCGCCCTCGGCAAACCATTGGCCGCCCAAAACAACGTCGGCCCCATCGGCAACCACCTGTCTACAGCAAACAATCTGCTGCCAACAACGGCCCCCAGCACCATCAATCCCACCGATGAAACCCCCCGATCTATTTCGGTCGAAGGAAAAAATAAAGGGTGGTCCCCTTCCAACAAATTAAATTCACAGCCGCCGAACTAGGGTTTTTGAACTGGAAACCATGACGAACCGTCAAGTTACGTCGATTTTAAAGAACGACATTAAAAATTTTCGCTCCAAGGCCTGGCATCGTCAAAGGATGCCAAGGATCCAAAGAACATCTTTTCATCAAGGGACAAAACTCCCAACCCCCTTTCCCCCCCCATCCCAAACAAAAAACCCCTTTAACATGGTCCACTGGAACGTCCACCGAGGCAAAAGGTAAAATCTGACCCCCGGGCGAAAAGTCGCAACTCCCGCCACCTCAAATGGCCTTCCTGCGGTGTCCAAACACCCGGTACGGGCACTCGGCCCCATAACAGTCATCACGCCCTCCCCGGTCAAATGCCCGATGACCGGCCCGTTGCCCTAGACCCGAGATAGGGAAATCACGACGAACCGCCGGCATGGTTAACTGCCAAAGCGCGGCCCCAAATAACCTGGGCGCCTAAAGGCCAAGCGCAAACCACCAACACCCTTATCCTCCCAAGGCCCCCGGTGCCTCCTCACTCCCCCCCCTCCGCCTTTCCGGCGGGCAAACAACTAAGCCCCGGCGCCCAAACCCCGCGGGCAAAACCACACCGCAGGGCGCCAGCCCCGGGGGCCCCAAACCAAACAAGGCGCTGCGCGTAGCCCCGGCGCTAGCCAGAATGGCGGCAATTGGAACGGCGGACAGTCGACTGGGCTCGATCCTTCCGCAAATTCGCGCCGACGTCTAAATTTTGAAACCCGTTTCCTCTTCTGTTGGGCAATTGTCGATTTAATTCGGGACGTAAATGAATATACGCCCATACTAAATAAAAAACGGCCCCGGGCCGTCTCCACGCCAGTTAATATTTCATTTTTTAAAACGTCTCGCGGATCAAGGACCGAAATTCGTTTTCTCAAAACGACGTTAATTCTACTGGTGCGGAAGTTCCTAAAGCGAAAGGAGATCCAAAATAGAACTATAACATCAAAGAAAGTCGGACCGGCGCTTTACCGGGGCACCTCATTTATTATAAAATCCCACTGTGGCAATGACACCCGTCACGCTCGCACCCAAACCTCGGTCTGTGGGAGTGGGGCCGCGCCAACCCCCAAGCCTCGGTCTCACCGTAAAACTCTTCCGGATAACTCAACCACTTCGAGACGCATTCTCTAGGAGCGCCGTCATTCCGGGGCTTCAAAACAAACACCCGATGGAACAGCTACAAAATTAACTCGCGGTGCACTGATGCACTATCTGAACTCCTTAACTTGTCGTTGCTGCGGCCGCCCCACCCGCCATGGTGGGCCCAAATCGGATTGCGATTTGCCTCTAAAATTCAATCTGTTTAGGGTATAGATTTAAAGATCAACCTGATCATCCCCCATCATCCTCAAAAACCACGACCCCAAAACATCCAATCCAAAACAATAATTGACTGGCGAAAACTCAAACCAGTAGACTGCACTACTCGCCCACTAGATGCCATTCCAAAGTCCCCACAGTGCTAATGACGCGTCCCTATTGCGCCCCAAAACATGTCAAAGTGCTCCGAAACCCTCAAGCAGGTCCCCGTGGAGGAAAACCCCGGGCCTTGCCAAAGCATCAAGAACCTCCGGACCCGGGCTGCGTTTTCCATGATTGGTATCAACCGCGAACCGGGAGACTTGCGCCGAACATCGTCCAAACGCATAGCTGAATTAGGAACGATCGGTGGGATACAGATCTAACAAAACCCACCCACCAAGCCTTCTGGAACTTCCCAAAACCTAAAGGGCGAATCGGAACCCCTGATGGCCTTTATCCCATCTAACCTTTCTGATGCCCTCTAGTGTTTCTCGATAAGAAAAAGCCCGAATCGCCCGCCTGAGGGGCCAATGCACCCAATCAACCGATCGAACCGCTCACCGCCAAACGGGGAGGCGGTGCTTGTTCCCTTCCTCCCGGTTCTTCCCGGTGACCGGAAGCGAATCAAGTCGATTAAATATCTCAAACCTTGGAAAGCCCGGGCGACGAAAAAAACCCGGTCTTAAGTCCACCGGAACTTAATTTGATATCCCTAGTCCAATTTTATAACAGCTCTTTTCCAATATTTTCCCAAATCGGAAGGACCTTTGAAGATGGGTTCCCTCAAACCCGGCAAACCACCCCTTCCCATTTTTTCCCATTAGCCTCCTCAAAGGGTTTGGAAAAATATATGAACGTTTTCCTGCCCGCTTTGGGTTTGAAATCTGGGCCCTCCCCCATTCAATTGGCTTGGGCCAAAACCCTTGCACCATCAAATTCCCGCATCACTGAGAAAATTAAAGTCAAATACGGCCATCCAGGAGCGCCCTCGACGTGGGAAGGCGTTCGATGATGGCACGAAAACCCATAAGTTATATAAGCTCGGGTTGAACCTCTGCTCATCAAAGAGACTTCCTCAGAAACAACCCCGATACCGCGGGAACAAATCACCCAGGTCTGCCGCGGCCCAAGGCTCCGTATTGGCCAATCCTTTTTACCTTATTTTAATGACATCACAACACCGTCTTGAGACACCCCTTTTATGCGGGCACCCCATATACCCCAGTAGATGTCCTTCCTATTAAAAAAGACCAACTGGCCAATATCCTGGGGGGTTCCGGAAATGAAATAAAAACAATCCTTCCAAAAGCGCGGCCTTTGTTCCGCGGACCGCCTTCCTTCAATGTCCGACTCTGTTTCCCTATCGGGTCAAGCAGACCAAATACCTGGGTAATCTTAGATAAACCGACATTTGGCCCCACATTCGGGTAAAACAGAAACGCCCTACGTCTTGGTCGACTCTTTCCATGATAAATTAAAAAGCTTTTATCTCTGCGCAAATTGTTGTTAACAAGCATTCCCGTCCAATTTTAACATATCCGGTCCCTTTTAAAGCAATCACAATGACAACCGTCCGCAAACGTTTGCGAGGGCCACTGGTGCGCCTTTACCTCGCAACATTTACCGCACCTGGATCCGAAAAACAATCAAACAATACCAAAACGAGCTTCTCCGATATTTCGGCCCAACACCCAAACATCTGGTTCGGGCGCCGCCGCACAACCCAACAATTTCCTCCAAAAACGACATCCATCGGAGCGCGAAACGCGTTGATCCGGACGGAGATTACAATCGGCACGTTTAATCCACGCCACAACTTTCCCCCGGTCGAGGACAAACATACCCATTTAAAGAATCGGCCTCCGGGCCGATTCTCCCAACCAGATGGGGGGAAACACTTTCCACTAATAAGTCCCAAAAAGAAATTATGAGCCGGGTTCCCCCACCGGGGCACCCCGATAAAATTTTAACGGGTAGGCGGACCTAACGGCTACGAGCCGACCGCCCTCGGGCACCCCATCGCCGGAAAAAAGTGGCGCCCGGGTCCCCTTCGGGTCCCGGACTAAGCCACAGAAAGGGTGGTCTGCACCGGGTTCCGCCCCAACCGCCGGTTGGCGGAACCCCCAACGTGGTCATCCGAAAAAAAATAAAGCTTTTGTCCCAACCTTTTAATATTTCGATCTTCTAAAAGCCTTTCAATTAATGTCCTCAGTTGATATACTCTCTCTACTTATTTAAAACAATTACTTTTTATATGTTGTAAAAGATAACACAAATTGAGAATATTGGCAACCTTTCTAAGTTTATAAATAGCTACAACAAGTCCTTTGACATTATTAATTAGGAGTCTAATAAAGCTAATTTCTTTTTATTGTTTAATTCAAATATGCAAAAAAACATAACAAAACCCATTCCTTTGGAGTTTACAGTGAGTTGCAAAGTTTACATTTCGACAGACGACATTTATTTAAAATACAACAAATGTTATACAACTTAACATTGCTCAAAATAAGTATCAATACGATATCAAATCTCTAAGTAGTGTTATTACTATTTTTATCAGAAAAGGTTTATTATGTAATATTTAAAATACATTTACAGATTCATAATAAAACTTTTGTACAATTTATACAGCTTTCTTACATTTTAGACATTATATTTAAATCTATCTATTTAAAAATAACTATTTGTTAGTCGGAACAGATAAAATACTAATAACATGTGTTAATAGAGTTACTCCCAGCGGCTAACATTTTATATTTAGTTAAGAAAGCACCTTGTACATGGCAGTCTTAAAGTCGATGAATTGAATGTTTAATCATTTGTAATACAATGATTACCATGTTCTAGGCGGCTAGAAATCTTTATGAGAGGAGTATTCAAACATTTTAAATTATGTTATAAAAGTAGATGGCTGTATAGGCTCAAGTGAACAAATTCTGTGTAATATCTTTTGCACAGTCAATTTTTATTAAATTAAAAATCTGTATTATTAAAAAAAAACAGCCCTCGTAATTTGCTTTAATGCACATATTTATTCAGTCATTCCTTTTATAATTTAAAAATTTTATTGTCTTATTTCTTTATTTCCATATATAGAAAGTTCTCTTTCTTTTCTATTCACTTACACAAATGGATCCAATATTTTTACATATTTCAGACTTTTTGAACTTCAAAAAATCAATACAGAATTGGTCGTTAATATATTTAAACTTAATGAACTTTCCATATAAAAGTAAAACAAGTGAAATTTTAAACAAAAATCTGACAATTTAGAACAATTAGAGACCTTACAAGTGAAATTTTAACAAAAAAATATGACCGACTTTAAACAGTATAGAACCATTTTAGGCAATAGAAGCGGGTAACAAAGTAAAATTGTCCCGTAATTTCTGCCCACGCATTTTAAATCTCTCATATCAATTAAGACATTCATTTAATAAAAAAATTGTGTACGACATGTTGTATGCTATTAGAATGAAAGATTTTTAAACGTATTAACTTTTAAGTGGACTTACACTATATTAACTTAAATAAGCTGTAGACATGCCCACTTGCAATTAAAATATAAAAAAAAATAATGGTTATTGTGCGTTTTTTTTAAAGTTTATTTATATGCCCTGGCAGTCTTTATTGTAGACCAGTTTATGAAGTATAATTACGTAGAACGTACTGTCTATATCTTACGGTTTTAGCGGCGTTTGTAATTAAATCACAAAATTGTTAAAAAATGTGACCAATGAAAAGCTAATATCTAGCATTAAAAAAAGAATGAACGAAATCTGTACGCTAGGAGCGGTGCAACAAGATAACAGATAAAAAACATACGCTCCGAGTTCACTACCTCCTTCTTTTGGGAAGTCGGTCAAAAATATGACCAACTACAACGCAACACAAGCGTATCCGTTGGCACGTTTTCTAATTAGGAAAGTTCAACTTGTAGACAGAGGACAATTGACGATCAACGAACGAATCAAATTTGGAAAAATCATACACTCGATACATATCAAAAAAATTTATTAATGTGAGTTGAGTGCCTAAAATGTTAACAGGCGGTCAAAAATAAAATTGAATTGACATTTAGAATTCAATAAGGTGACAAAACTTTTAGTCTAATTTCGTAAAAATAGATGAACCATAGGTCTATCATTTTGATCCCGAGGTATAACAGCAAGCAATGGAAACAACCATCATGTAAGCAATATACGCTTATTTAAAAATACAAATTTTAAAGTATACGGTTAAAGAACCATTCAAAAATATTGAGAATGGGAACCGGATTTTTTCAAAATATTGACAATCAATTTGGTTATTGATTTTACTTTCAGCACCAGAGTCGTCATTTAGTTTTCTCATTCTTTATATTATAAGTAAATTATTAAAAAAACAAGCGAAAATAATTTTGAGGCTGTTTGTTACGCGGCAGACCTCGTTATTGCCATAATTGAAATTGACAGACATTTAATACACGGCAAGCTTGAAGCCTCGACAGTTTAAGTTATGGATCGGCACGCCGTAATTGCTAAGATTCATGAATAACGTAGGACATTATTGAGAAATTTCGGATAGACTAAAAGCGTTCGAAATACGGCAAAATTGTGATACGTCGACGTGGTTCTATCTGTATTAGACATAAATTTAATGATTATTGTATTATTTTCAAAGAAATTAAAATAGTCGACGGTCTTTTTTTTAGAAGATGGTGCGTCTTATATTTTACAAATCCGTTTGAAGATGTTCCACCGTGGTGACTATTTTTAACGTCATTTTAAAAATACAGTTTTAACATTAAGGTTCATGTTCGTCTTATCGAACAAATCATTAAATGATAAAAAAATTAGGCGTTACATAAATTTTGGTATTCTAAAAGTGCGTCTTGCTTGATATTAAATGATATTAGTATTCTTAAGAGTAGTGTACTCAAAAACATCAATCCTATTATTGTTATTCTGTATTTTTGCAATAGCAGTATAATTTAATTTCATGAAAATTTTAAAAGAAAAACCTAAATGGTAGAAGGGTATAAAATATACTAATAAATAACGTCTTTGGACAACAATGCACAACTTTAGGCCAACAAGATAGGAACTGTTTCGACTGAATCGTATAGTAAATTTTTATTGTTCATTTACAAGTTAAATATTTCATTAAATAGATTGCACAAAGAAAGAGGAATGTAAGAAATCAGTCCGATGAGTAGGACATAAAAGAAGACGTTTTTGCTTTGAGCGCAGGTTTCTGTCGTCGACATTACTAAGGTTTAATACCTTAAGGTATTAAGGGCTTTAATAAATAAGCAGGAGTATCAGCGATATGTGATTATGAGAAAAGAGTAGTTACGGCTGGTAAGAAACGGCGAATCAATAACCACTGATTTAAGAAGTTGAACGATAGGCGGAGACATTGAATGCAGTTATTCAGAAGTCGGTCAAGTTTGTTGAGATGTGAATTCAGATCAATGTAACACATGTTATCATAGTGAATTATGGGAAAAATTAGGCCCTGCACGAGCGATACTTTTGTCACAGTTGTTAGAATTTTTTTTTTAATCTATAGAGACTCTGCAGTACAATTGTTCACTAACGCTGGTTACTTGATCTCTCCTGATGGAAACATTAACATTGCTATATTTTATTTGCGGAAGGCTGTTTAAATCGTAACTACCAATAACAATAGCTTGGCATTTGAACGGTTTAACTGATAACCCGAATATTGTCGACCAATTTTGAATACAGCGTAAGTCTTCAATAGTATCAGTACGATTACTTACGAAGCTTGTGCACATAACTGTAAGTCATCGGTATACAGATGATTTATATAACTTATTAAAGATTCGCATGTTAGCATTTATTTTTTAATAAATGATATTCAAAAGTTCTTAAAGCTTACATATATTACTTAAAAACTGTTTTTTCTACTATTAAGCAATGGTAAAATGAAAATCTTTGAAGTTATGCTAGTAAAAATTTTTGCATGTTTTCGCTGAAAAAGTAACAGCATGCCAACTTTTGATAAGGGTCGACATAAGTTTTCTGTGTACACGTGATGTCTTTATCTTTTAACGCGTTGAGACAGTGAACCTCTTGGCCGTAAATAGGTTTCGTTAAAAATTTTATAACTGCTAATAATTTTTCCCTTATTTGTAGAATGAAATCAGTTTTTTTTAACCGAAATAAAATCAAATTAGAACATAATAACAATAAACTTTAATTAAAAATTAAAATATGTTTAGTAAACAAATAAAACTTTCGTAAGACATTGCACTGAAAATATATTCTACAAGCGGCTAAACTCACGTGAAAGCGGTATTGGTGCCGACTAGTTTTCGTCATATCATAGGAGGTCCTTCATCAAGACGAGTAAGTTTAACCGTTTGTGCATTTTCTATATATTTTTTTGTTTAAGGATAGCTCATCTGTCTATCTGTCTGCCCCTCTGTACGGTCAAAACCATTAAACCGATTTCGATTAAAATTTGTACATACTTAGAATAGACTCCAAGAAAGGACACAGTATAATTAATTTTGCTATAAAAGTTGCCGAAAGCGTTAAAATAGGGGATGAAAGTTCATACGGAAAACATCTCTTTCTAAAACAAGCCAAAAAAGGTGTTTTTAAGAATAATAACTGTACAGGGATGAACTGGGAATTGAAATATGGATGAAAGTCAATATGGAAACTCGTCAAAATTCGTCGAAGCAAAAGCCATAAAACTTTGAGTCTAATTTTTTTAATTTTTTTTATGGCATTCCTACGCATGCAGACGAGCAATTGGGCCACCTGATGGGAAGTGGTCACCGACGCCATAGACATTGGCAATATCAGTGGTATCGCCAACGCGCTGCCTACCGTGAGAAATAGGGTGTTAAGTCTCGTTTACCAGTAAATACGCTGCTACAGGTGCCCTTCAACACGGAACACAGCAGTGTTTTCACACTACTGCTTCCTGGCAGAATTAAGCACCGGGTGGTACTCCACCCGGACAGTCTCCTGTAAAAGAGGACCTACAACCGATAAAATTTTCTAAGTTTTTTTTATTTGTCATGATCGACATAAACGTTTTGTATTACATCGAGATCTTTAAAGTAGGTGAAAATGCATATTATTTTACGGTTCAGTTATTATACGTGTACTGTAAATTTTAGAAATGTTTCAAAGTAGAAAAATTAATTTATATAATCCAATTCAGATATTAAGATTATAGAAAACTAACCAATCTTACCTTTTTCAAAAAATGTTTAAACACATTAAAAAAATGTGTTTATTTTAATTATTCATTATTACTTGATTTTGCATCTAAAAGCCAGTCAAAATAATCTATCGAAATAAGGAAAAAGAAATTTAACCGGCCCGGTTTTTTAATTGTTTAAAATACAGAATTTAAATTTCTTAATATTTTTCGAGTTTCAGCCAAAAACAATCCTAAATAAAAACCTTACAGAAATCATGATCAAATTTACCTTCGATAGATGAGATCAAAAGATATTTATGGCCATAAGTAATGACTAATATGAAGCCATTAACCATCGAAGGACCGACAAAACGTATTCTAGTTAGTTTAATTTTTGTCCGTCTGCCTGTTTGTTCTGGCTAATCTCTGGAACGGCTGGTCGGAATTTTGACGGAATTATCACTGTAAAATAGCTGATGAAACCGGGGTTGATAATTTAAGCTACTTTGAAGACAATACATATTGCCGAAACAATAAGTACATATCGCTAGCGAAAGTATAAAGCTAGTTATCAGTAATTACGATGGACGTTGTATACTTCAAATGCATGTTTTCTTTATTTTGTATATAGAATGATGTACGTGATATAAGAATGGTCGTGATCTAATGATCTAGGTCGCTTTCAAGCGAGAGAAATAACTGTGCTCACCACTTTTATTTGTAGTGCTGATACTATAAGTTTTCACTCCTTTGTAAAAAATATCAAGAAACTTGTTAAAGTCAAGTTCTTCTCCTTCCCTTAAAATATTTTAACTGTTCTCGAATAGTGCCCTCAAAAAACGAAACCACTATTCGATCTATTAAAGCGGGTGTCAAAGAACGTGAACCACTCGTTTTCGATTACAAAAAACTACAACACACAACGTCGCCACCAGAAGCCAATTTTAGTTTTTGATAGCCGGGAACAAAACCAATTTCTGGGAACAATTACGAAAGCTTTTTGCCTCCCCCTACGTGATCGAAAATTTCAGCACAAGCTTTGGCGGGGCACTATAATGTAACAAAAATAGTAATTAGAAATTTTATTATTAATAATAAATAGCTTTCAAATAGCAAATATCGTTTTTTTGTTCGAAAATTTGACAAAGAATACCATATGTTGTTTAAGAACGTAGAGCTGGATAAAATAACCGTGTAAATAAAAAAAATAATTATTTTTTACAATATGTTTAACTTAGCTTAGCAATAAGTAAGCACAATAAGTAAGTATTTGGTACGGAACTAAATTAAAATATTAACCACGTACATTTCACAAAAGAAGTGACAGTTAAGAACTGTCACAGGGCTCCAGAAAATTAAAAAAGTCCGTAGTTTAAAGATATTTAATGATCAAGTTCGAACACAGCACCAATTAAGAAAATACATAAATATCTTTATCTATATCTATATCAAATGAACCGATTTGGCTCATTTTGGTTTAGAACTATTTGTGGAAGTCCAGGGAAGGTTTAAAATGTAAATAGATAGAATTGAAAAAAAAAGGATTATTTCTTTCCACCCACATATTTTACTACAACTACACTTTTACTTTCGTAAGGGGCAAATTGCATTACAATTACTTCCAGCACCTCAGTTATACAGCGTGCCGCTGTTAATGACCCATTCTCTATGATGCGGAGTTCTGTGCGTTCCCTCATACAAATACCTTCCCAATCATAACAGACCGTCCGGCATAAGCCTCTTTTCCAATGTTACACTGAGCAAACCTCTCTCCAGCGTCTCCACAATTAAATCCTTCTATCATCAGGCTTCAGGCAAAACCTGGGCGCATCAGCGAATAAAACTTGAACCCAAGTGACGTCGTTCCAGTGGTAGTGATTGCGAACAGAACTGACTCGAGCTACTCGATGCCTTGTGGCGAAAAGTAGGCCTCTGGCAGGCAAGTTGCTATTTGTACCTTATGATTATAACCTTCTTCTTACAGTTTCTGTACTTATTGCAATTCGAAGAACTCGAATTTCCACGAATTACACGAGCTGGCTTCTCACACACAGTATTCCTTTTCTATCCTTGTCTTGCGAGTCTCATATACTGACCGGTCTGTCAGTACCTCTTCACAACTCGGTGTATCACAGACTTTAATAAACCTAATGTTAAGTTGGTAAGTGTGCCAATTTCAATTAAAGTAACAGCCCTAGCAACTTTGATTGCGTGAAGATTCTGGCATTCTAAATTAATTTGCAGTAAGAACTCACACTTGACACGATAAAGAAAACAGTCACGGTCAAAATTAAACAAAAACCGATATTGAAACTGAAATTCAATGTTAAAAATTTTATTCTTTGTACGAAAAGATGCTTATTAAGCAATAATTAAGGAAAAACCAAATTAAATTTGAAAATAAAAACTTTAAAGATTCGTGTTTTGATGAGGATTCAATAATATTTATGGCCTGTATGTAGGATAATTACAACAGGAAACATTTACCTTTTTTTACGTTCTTCTAAATTTGTCCACAAGTGTATATATTACGTCAAGTCGAAATCAGATTGTATAAATTTATTTTAGAATAAGGCACTAGCGTATTGGCATTTTAAAAAGTATTTTTGTGATGTAGAAGTCGGGGAGCGCTTGAAATTATTAAGCGAATTAAATTATTTTGTGCTGATTTTTCGCGTTTATTCCTTACATTATATCCCGATGGGATATCTTATATTTAATAGTTTTCAGGGAAATTTTACGCTTTTATTACTTACGTTGCAACCTAAAAAAATCTTGTAACATTTTGAAATTACGTTACAATTAATGCAGGTGGCTATTAAAACTACAACGAAATGTTATTTTTTTTGTCTCCTACTGCTGTTATTAAAAGAACATATACATTTGACATCAGGTGTTCGATGTTCTTTTTTTTTAATTTAATTAAGATATTCTTTAAACATAATATCATGATCACTATGTAACATACAAAGCATATTCAAAATCGTAATATTTGAAAAATAATATTTGATTTTGTGACTTTTAGTTTGACATACATATTTGTACTTCTACATTTTACTGATGGATGTAGTCCGCAGTCTTTCTCCATAATGGAATTGGACGACCGTCCCTTCATGCAAAGGGGTTTCGAGAATTTCCGGCTAGATAACTAAATTGTGGTGCTAAGGCACTCACTTCTTGTTCCAAGAACAATCGAGTCAAAACCACACGTTTCAAAGTTCAATTCATATGATAAAGACAGAAATTCTATGGATGGACATTATCAAATTTAAAAGGAAAAAGAAACCAAATTTTAATTTAAAAAAGACAAATATTTTATTCATAGTTTAGGAATTATTTTAATTTGTTTTTAGATTGTTGATAAAAGTGCTTTTTATAGAGTAATTAAAATACATTGCAATCACATGATAAGCATTATAGAACATAGCATACACAAAATAATTGAAAATAAAATGTAAATAAATGAATCTTAGGTTAAAAAAATTCTTAAATTAAAGTAATCTAAATGAAAGGATTAGTTATATCGAAGTCAGAATTCTAATTTAATTGTATATTTAATCTACAACGATTTTGTAGGCAAACTGCCTATGTATCGCTGTACGGGCAAAAGTTATACTCGACAACGTCTTTTTATTTTAATTTTAATGTGAATATTAATTTGTTTAGTAGAAAGAAGGATCAAATAATACTTACAATTCAAAATATTCAAATAACAAATTTTAATATTACCATAATGATTCTTTTTTTATATCTGTTTATGTCATAGAAAACTACATTATTTATTTACCTTTATTGCTGTAATCGACGAATCTAGCTTCACTACACAATCAGTTATGATTAACTTGAACGTGGACATATTAATACAGACATATAAGCGTATGTATCTATAAACATATAAGCTTTATCGTCACTAACAAAATATCTCCGCTGTATAGGCATATCATATCATTTATTCGTTCAAATTAAAATTCTCTGAAATAACGTTGTGATGAATAGTGAATAAATGATCAAAATTTAAAAGCACATTGCGCAAACTTCATTTGAATATGCACTAAGTCAGCCTTTGTTTTACGTCAAAAATTCTATTATATAATAGTACACAGTATCGGTAAATAAGAACGCAATTACTGCCTGTAGCCTAGTGGTATAGGCGTGCTTTAGAATCCGGAGGTCGGGTTCTGAATCCTGCGGGACTCAACAAATTTTATTGTTGTTTTCTAGTTGGTTAGGCAATTTGGGCCGATCACCCATTGGTCTGAAAAGTAAGATGATCCATGCGTCGGATGGGCATGTAAAGTCGGTCCACCCACCAACCCGCATTGGATTTTGTGGTGGATACGGTCCAAAACCCCTAATGGATAGGGTGTATTAGGGAGGCCTATGTCCATCAATGGACTAACAAAGGCTGATGATGATGATGATGATGATGAAGAACGCAATTGGAATATATATGAAATGTGTTTATTAAAAAGACAAATTTTACGGTTTAGTTACTAATTAGAATATACGATTCTCAGTCATAAAAATTGGCAAAGTGGCCTCATAATCTAGAATTCTTATTGATAAGGCCTATATCCAGCAGTTGCCGATGATTATGATGAATATTTAAATTAGTTTTTTGTTATAATTAATGTATTAAACAACAAGATAAAGTTGAAATTTCATTGCTTTATTTTTGTCTAAAATAATAATGAAATTGAAGTGAATGTGTCGTTATTACTTGTATGAATATATAGAAATAGTTACTCTACCCACTTTCAGCATTATTGATCCACGGTTTAAGCAAAGTAATAATTTACAACATTAAACTTCAGGCTCACACTCCTGAGATTGTGTGTAGGAATTTCATCATAAAATCCCTTTTGCTTAAATATCAAAGCACTTGGCGTTCCGCTTTTTATTCATTAATATCAAATTAAAATGGATTTCATCAAAAGAATTTGGATTTTAGTACTGACTTCTAAAAGTTTTTCCAATTTGCTTTTATTGACAACGGACATGGAATATTTTTTTATACCTATGTAGCTCTCATATCCATAGCTCTGTTATATTGCCCTTGCTTTTTAAACCTGTGGACTGGGTTTTTGGTTAAGAGAAAGACTTGTTTTTTATAGTCAGTATTTCTAAAGTAAATATTTGATCGCATAGTAAAAAAAATAGATAACATGCCTATAGCGGACTTATGTTAACATATTTTCTTTATTACCATAGATGATTATTTTATAAAGCTAGATTTAATTATGGCAAATGCAATATTATTAGTGGACATTGTATTGAGGACTAGTCAAAAGTTAATCATTAAATACGAAAAAAGAAAAAAGGATAAAAGTAAATAATAAATTAAAAAAGAAAATTCAAATGCATTGGGAACATCATAGTTTGCATTGCTTTATCAAAGACTTTATTTAGCGTTTATTGAAGATACAAAATCGGTTTGTGGCTTTTCTAATCAAGTTATTTTTCTTAATATGTTCATGAAATTAATACTATTCAAAAAACAGTTTTTTTTACAAATAATCCTTTACTTTTTTTTCAACAACAAAGCGACTTTTCACTAACCTGATCTGTGGAGGTAACGCATTCCACAGAAGAACGGACTGGATTATTATGCTTGAAGTATCTTTATTTTATTTGGATACCTTCAAAATATTTATTTACTTGTCATTCCGATTTAAAATGTAGATTGTTAAATGGGTTACTAGATTATAAAGTGTTAGGACTATTGTTCAGAGTATTATGAGTATATCATGAGAATTAAACAACGTGGAAAGTGTGGAAAAGGGATGAGGGAGCCATTGTTTCCCTTGCCATAAATTTTGTACTAAAAGTCCATGCCGCATTTTAAATGGGCAAAGCTATTCAGGAAGTACATTTTAGTGGAGCCACAGAAGTTACTAGCTGCTATCAACTATTTTATGGGGTGTAAAAAAGGCGTTATATATAACACGGTAATTTATACAGAGAATTAAACAATTTTTTACTTTTTGACTCTACTATGTAATCAAAACCAGAAGTGAAACTAAATCATATGCGTATAATTTAAAAAAAAACCACACTATTTTATTATTGTTTTATGTTTTATGACAAAAATTACCGGACTCATGTATAATGCAATCGATGTGAAAGAAAATTAACAAGTGTTAATGAGGTAGAGAAAGACGCTCTCGGGAGCCGAAGTTTTTCATTAAAACTATTATCAGAACTTTATATTGCGGGCAGTATAACGACGTATAGAATTTTGAATGATGACTACCGACTCTCGATTCTCGACTAACGACTGTCTTTAATATTAATCAACCTCACTTTTTATACAACTCTGTGATATCCATTTCCATAATCCTTTATAATACGAATCTATATAAAACTTGACATAATGTAATAATAACAATCATAAACCTTCAAAAATTACATTGATAATATAAACTTTTTTTAATAACTGAAAACAATCATTAAATTATAAAGAGTTGCATAACAATGTAGAATCCTGTTCATCTGTGCTGCTATTGGTTGTTAACACAAGATTTTTATTAGTTTATATCTACTTATGAGAATGTTTTTTGCTTAGTCGCGCAGATAACGCTTTTTGTTTCATAGCATATGATATATTGATTATGTCATTATATCATATATTTAAGTTTTGTTAAAAATAATAATCACTCTCCTAAACACAAATTTATATTATCTTAAAAATGAAAATATTTTATCGCATTGTTTGCCCAAACCATTAAAGACTATTTAAAATTTTATAGCTTCCAATTGTAAAATCATATTTTAAATAATATGTATTTTTAAAACTTACGTGCGTGTTACCTTATATGTAGAAACAGATATTTAGTCACACGATTGTTATTCACTAACCGTAACCTAAGTTATATAATTAAGGGCTCAGGGACCTTCCTGGGTTCCTTCCTTAAGTAAATGAAATACAAGAGTAATTATCTATGGTGATTGATTAACTAATGGGACACCGTAAGAGGTTTAACTTATAAGATTTGGGTCGCAGTACAAAATGATGACGGATACTATGCTCTTCTCGCGTGTTATTAAAAAGATATTACAGACGGACGGCTTTAGTTTCCTAATTATATTTTTATTTAATTTTTTTTTAACAAATTCATTGATAATTTACAACAATATTATGTGCAATATATTTACATAATGTCTTATATATGATAAAAGTAACCGTAATTTTTGATTGACTGTCCAAAGTAATGTATGTTTTTTTATTATGTACATTACTTCTCTACTTTGCTCCTGATAGATCGATCTCTATAATCGTTTCTTTTTTTTGACTGAGAATGATTGTCGTTTTTTCTCAATTCCATTCATATTTGAATTAATTTGTGTACGTAGTTATAGAATATTCATAAATAAAAAAGAAACGTCGTTGAAAACCTTAAACATGTGCGATTAATCTAAAAATGTTAGCAAAACATTAAAAGATCGATTGTAACAATGTTTGAAGAAAATACCACATTGTCCATGTTATAAAAATTTACTACATCATCAGCCTGTGATAGTCCACTGATGGGGTTTTGGACCGTATCCCACCACGCTGGTCCAATGTGGGTTGGTGGGTAGACCGACTTTTTACATGCCCATCCGACTTCCTAGCTATGAATCCCACATGGTGGTGGAGTCAGCTTTCCTTTTTTCTCCTCCAATTGCTCTATCCCTGTTGTCGGTTTCAGATATCTGACATTCTTTCATGTCCCTCAGCACTACATCCTTCCACCCTGTCTTCGGCCTTCCTCTAGGTCTTTGTCCGGGGATGGAAAATATAGTCCGGCGTCTTTCGATTCACGTGGCCATACTCATCGAAGTCTACTCTCCTGCATTTTATCGGCGATGTCGCGCACACCAAGCCACCTCTCATGTACTTGTTGCGGATCCTGTCGAGCTTGGTGTCGCCGCACATCCACCCAGCATCTTCATTTCGGCACATTGGATGGTATAGGTATTTCCGTGTTACGGCCTCACGTTCGCTACCATACATAAGGACTGATCTTATTATAGACTTATATACTAGGCCTTTGAGTTTCACGTGCAACCTTTGTCGCAGAACCCCAGTCACTTCTCGCCATTTTAGCCATGCTGCGGCTATTCGGTGTTGAATATTTTGATTCACGTTCCCAATGTTAGTCATCATACTGGCCAGATATTTATACTGGTCGCATGAATTTACTTACTGCCCGTCGATGGAAATCGAGCTAGTCTCATCAGAGTCAGGATTGTTAAAAGACATAAACTGGGTCTTTTCAATACTCAACACAAGGTCACCAGTCTGTAACTGGTGTTTCCAGAGCAAAAGTGCCTCATCTACTGTTTGTATAAAAAAAAAACAATAAGCTAAAAGTAATTAAGGGCACAGTATCAGTCAGATTGGCCATAACTGTAACATTGCAGTTCATTTCAGACATTTGTCCCTTTGATTGCCCCTCACACTTGTTGGTTTCATAAATTTTGTTGTAATATCACTTGTTGTAGTAACAATGTTTTAGTTTTTTATACGAAAACTGTATCTACCAACAAGTACAGAATGGCTTTTACCAAAAGAAGGTGATATATTATTTTACATAAATAGTTTATTTACTTTCGCCACAGCATTATTGTGACAGCTTTTAATCATATATTTATGTACAAGTTATCCGACCCATAACAAAAAGCAACCTAACAGTTATTCATTACTAAAATTAAAATAGATACATTAAATCAATATTGGCAGTTCTGCAATCCATCATTACATATAATTCATTATATAAAAATGTAATAGAATTTCTTGACGTCTGAAGTTTCAACCGCACCATCTCTTCAGGTATTTGATCGAAAATAGTAAAACTTTTGGAAACGGTAAAGTTTCTCCGACGAAAACATGTTTGTTGTTTAAAGGTAGCTGACGTCCTACTTCTTGCAGTTTGAGGTTATCTGTTTTATATCAGGTTTGGGAACATTTCTTATTATACCACTTATGTATTTAAACATAATAAAAGGAAAAAACAATTCAGTTACACAATGATCATAAACGAAAACAATTTTATAATGATCAGGCTGATAAAAAAGTGGTTTCATAATAGATTCTAAAATGTAGGTTAAATCTCGGCTTTTAATTGTTAAAATTGTCTCTTTTAAAGATGTTCGTTTTTCTTTGATCACTTTCAAAATACTCCAAAATATTAATAAATATTAAAAAACTACTTTTATAATCTAAAGACAAAAATATAATTTTTGGTAGTTTTCTACGTTTTGTGGCCCACACCTGTCAATCTTATAATTTCGTACGTGACGCTAAACGTATAAAAATTTACTTGTGTAAAAACATTAACAATTCTAGAAAGCTCTACATGATCGCTCTGCGTAACAATTTTGTAGATAGCTTTAACTCATACAGAACGTCTCGTCACGGGAACGATAATTTAACTTTTGTCACCTTAAAATAAAATGGACACGACATTAACAGCTTCTAGTTTAACTTAGTAAATTAAAATTAAAAGGCAACATGTACAATAATGGAACAAACCTAATAAAAATAATAAAATGTGCAATGAGAATAAAAAAAATCTAAAAAAGGTTTTAGTATTTTTACATACGGTATTCATAGGGGCTTACTGTATAATTGCTAATAAATAATGCCTCGTTTAGAGTAACGTTGGCATTAACAAATATTAAACATTGACAATTACATTTTTTTATACAAAATATTATTTGTATAAAAATGTAATTGTAGCGGTATTTATTAACGGGTTACAATATCAGTCTTTTTAAATTTTGAAGCTTCGTAAGTTTTTATTCAATGAAAGAAAAACGCAACAAATTTAACTAATAAAATTATTCCTATAAATATAAATACTACCGATAAAAATATGCGAATTAAATAACCAAATCTAAATCAAAATATATAACTTTGGTTCATTATGACACAGATTTATTTGCAATTAATCAAGCGGCAGCAAACAAAAAGCGTATAGCATATAATTTGTTGTTTTCTTTACCCGAGCACATCCGCCAGCATTAATTTATCAAGCCCTTATCTACCCGTTGCAGTTCATTGCTTTACTCATCTACCACAACATTTGTTACAGCCCACATAAGGTTAAATAATAACCAAAATAAAGCGATCAATCATTTTCTTTTTTACCGCATATTATCAAAGTTTTATAAAGATAGAAGTAATTATACAAGACCAACCTCAAAATTTTCATTTTAGAATGCAAGAGAACTCTTGTTTCAAAAAAATTATTCATGGTTATGTCGTGCTCGCATTGATTAAAAACTCTACGTTGTATTTTTCTGGCGCCTAAATGGAAGGTGTCACAGGAACGCTTTTACAGTCATCTGCAATCCTATAAGCTCTGGTCGGTCAAAACAGCTAGTCTCTACCTTATGGCACGTCTATTAATTATATTTATGAAACAGCTTTGACCCGCATTTTGGTTTGCTTGGTGGTTATAATTTGTAAACTTATATAATGCTTATTGTATGTGTAATATGCGGTAATATAATATACAGTTTTATTATAAAATATTAAGTAGTGTTTTCGCAAAAGAGTAATAAACACACATTTATGCTTAAGAATTCTCACATTTGTAATGTCGTACTTGTAGGACTGTCACCAAGGTGTTAACCAATGATATAATTTACCAACAATAACGCCTTACGCACTACGCCACTTCGTCGTTCTCAAGAAATTTAGGGCAAAGCGCGTCACAAGTCGCCCCATGTCTCGGAGTTCACGAATATCCAGTAATTAAAATAGATACGGTACTCTTGAAACCGAAATGAAATCGTGTTCTTACACCACTATTTTCAGCTACTTTGAGTATAGTTGGGACTAAGTTTTCTTTTCACTCCTTACGTCGTTTAGACTTTTTGATTAATCACATTTTGTACTAAAAAGTTTTTGGGTTATTTGTTGGTTAAGAAATTTAAGTATTTTGAAATCTGTTGGTATAACGTTTCAAATTAATCTATGAAGATAATATGCCTTCTTTTCTTATACAGAAAATAACAATAAAAAATTGATTTCATCACAGCTCTTTTGTATGAGAAACAAATGAAAAATGAACTTACACCTTTTCGCACTCGTAAAATTGAGATTGATTTAAAGCCACTTCGAGGCGGAGAGAAAAATAAAAGTGACATTCCTCTCCCCACGCAAGTCCACCACGGCAGCAGGTAATAGGGATCGACATATCTCTTACCTTGCACCTTCCACCTTTCATCTGCAACCTGCATCCTCTTAGCATCTTAATTGGGCTCCTTTAGCATACTTGGAGCATGCTCTATGCCAGTCTTTCTTGCCCTCTAGGTTTTTCTTAGATTACATATAATGCAGTTAAACACGTTAAGCTTAAATACATTCTCGGCAATAAAGCAATGTAATGGTTAAAAAAAGTTATTTATAAAACTAGACTACAAAACTTGTGAGAGGAAAAAGAAGTTAATCATCGTAAAGTATTTTTGGTAAGTACCTGCATAAAATTTACGCAATGTACTCTTTGAAATGAAACACCCCGTATTAAATTAAACTTGGTATCATGAGCAGAAAACCAAAGTGTACGTTAATGAAGTCCTTTGTGAGATAACATTTTACCTCACTTAAAAGCCCTATCTAAAATAATACCTCTACACACACTAAATTTATTAACAAAACTAAATAAATTTTAAAATCATTATATGCTAATTATCATTAAGAAAAATAGTAAAGTTTTGTTTATTTTGAACGGTAAGTAATTACACAATAATTTTAATGTGTCATTATTACTATTTAAGGATATGGCAGTTAGTGGCACCCTCCATTAACTATGATTTTACTTCAAGTGTTTCTACAAAAGAAGGATTTCATTTTCATTATTAATTTGACATTCATATACAATTGAAATAAAAGAGTTTGGTAGCATTTTATTTTGTTATACATTACATACAAGTTTTACACTTCCATTATAATCATACATCAAATTCATTTTTTTTAACAAGGGTGTTATGCTTACAGACTCATGTCTTTGGTGAGCTTCATCTACTACAGAATTAGCTGAATCATAACATCCTTGTTAAAAAACATCAAAACAACAACAAAAAATCAGTAAAACCTTATATTTACATATTGTTATACTTAATTAATGTATATTAAGAATAACAGAGTTTAAAAACTTTTTTTTTATTAGTTATATCATAATGAGACGAAACTAAATTATTTTTCTTTTAAATATTACTTGCGAAATAAAGGTGTAAAAAACATGATTGGTTGTTGGCTGTGACTATTTTTTTATATTTGTTGTTCCAAACCAGTGTTATGTATTACGCCGAAAACAAACCAAGCAGTGCGTAATATCAAAACAGAAAATTATGAGAATGGTAAGGAAATGTGACATCTCAAGAGCCTTCATAACACCACCAAGGCTCACTTCAACGTCGTCATGGGGATTTCAACGCCAATGTAGGAGTACAGGTATGCAGCGAATCGATGCTGGGATCATATGGTTATGGGAGCAGAAATCATAGGATGCAAATGCTCGTCAATTTCCTCGAGGAGAGGGCTGTTCTTAATGAACTCGTTCTTTAAGAAACAGCCCCAAGGAAATGGACGTGGCAGAGCCCGATACTATGACCAAAAATGAGATAGACTTTATTATATCGGACAAAAAGCGCATATTCAGGGATGTCTCAGTGATCACAAGGTTCAAGACCGGAAGTGATCACCGACTTCTGAGAGGCACCATGAATATAGATTTGAAGCTCGAACGGTCCGATTGATGAAGACTACGCCCGAGCTAATCAGCTCGAGCCTATCATTGATCCTGGCACATTTCAGATCAATCTGGAAAATCGATTTGCTGCCTTGGAAAATACAATCGACGTGGACGTTGACGAGGAACTCGATCGAGTGGTAGAAATTCTTCGGGACGAGGGTGCAAAACTCTGCGGTCTGCGACGTACGGGCAAAAAGTCTAAACTTTCGGGAGAAACACTAGATCTCATGGCTAAGCGACGAAATGATCCAACCGTCACTTCGTTAGAACAGCGGGTTCTTAACAAGACCATCTCCAAGCTGGTAAGGCGCGACCTCCGTCACTCCAATACGCTCTCAATACAGAGAGCTATTGAGCAAAACCGGGGGTCCAAAGTCTTCGTACAACAGCTTGGAAGAAGCCATCTAACGAAGTTGACCAAAGAGAATGGAGAAGTCGTCACTTCGAGACCAGAGGTTCTCTCGGAGGTTGAAAGCTTTTACAGCCAGTTATACGCGTCACACTTGGCACACCCGGAGCCGGATGAGAAGGATTCTCGAGCCACTCTTACCCGCCATGTGTCGGAGGATCTTCCAGAAATCGGCCTAGACGAAATCGAGGGGGCTCTTGAGCAACTTAAAAATGGAAAAGCCCCGGGAGAGGACGGAGTCACGACGGAGCTTCTGAAGGCCGCCGGTAAACCGGTGCTGAAAAGACTCCGCGTCATTTAACTCTGCCCTCTCTCCGGAGAACTCCTGAGGCATGGCATAAGGGTTTGTCGTATTGTTCTTCAAAAAGGTGATAAAACCCTTTGGAAGAACTATCGGCCAATATCGCTCCTGAGTCATGTCTATAGTTGTTTTCGAGGGTCATCTCGAATCGTCTTGCACGAAAACTCGACGATACGCAGCCTCGAGAACAGGCCGGGTTTCGGAGGGTTACAGCACCACTAGACCACATCCATACAATGAGGCAGGTTATACAGAAGACACATGAGTATAAGCCCCTGTGCATGGCATTTGTGGACTATGAGAAGGCTTTGACTCCATCGAGACCTGGTCTTTCCTCGAGTCCTTACAGCGGTGCCAAATTGATTGGCGATATATCGAGATGCTGAGATGTCTGCCAACGCCGCCACTATGTCTGTCGTAGTCCAAAGTGGGCAGACTGAGCCTATCCCCTGCACCGCGTGTGAGACAAGGAGACGTCATGTCTCCGAAATTGTTCTCCGCCGCGCTTGAGGACATGTTCAGGACGCTCAACTGGGAAGGACACGGCATAAATGTGAACGGCGAGTACATCTCACATCTTCGATTTGCGGACGACATCGCCATCATGGCTGAGACCGCTAAGGACCTGCAAAATTTGATAAATGCAACTTTTTCTGTAATCACATAGTTTTTTTTATTAACTAGAGTTTTGTTGTTAATGTAGGAGTAAATATGAACGCACCTAATCACTGGCCACCGCATCATTAGCATTTGATATTAAATAATCCAAATTACGTAAATACTAATTAATACCCGCAGCATATGTGCTGTATCAGGGCAATATTTACGATAATATGAAGAAACCGGAACAACACTTTATTAACTGTTCATTTTAACTATTCAGCCAAAAAATTAGGTACTAATAAATATCTTTTACTCCTTACCAGATATTGCATTGCTATATCTTAAACATGTATTAATATAAACTACTAAGTAGAAAAAAAAATTTTTTTTAACATATGTTGTTAAAGACAGCATGTTGTCCGTCATCATTAAAACTAATATCTTAAATGCTCAGAGTACTTTTCACACTTTTTTATCAAGAATATGCACAGGTGTATCTATGTCCTTAATCGGCCCTGTACTATGCTTTGATATACTTTAACATGCACCTCCATAGCCTTGTGGTAAGGCCCCTCGCTTTATAAACCAATTATATCAACTACGACAATTAAGGCCGACCACCCAATTAGAGAGAAAAGTAAAATGATCATTGCCTTGGATAAACATATAAAAAGTCGTTCCTTCCAGCCTGAGTTGGTACACTAACATAAGCTTATGATGATGACTACTATACTATACTGGTATTAATTCACAGCTGATGAATACAGTGTCGCCTTCATGGCCACTGAAGATGATTGGAATATCTACTTATTTGCTTTTGTGTAAAAGAACACATTGGCTGTGGGGCTGCGGCATAAGAATTCAGCCTCCCATCTCTTCCCTTGGTGTCGTAAGAGGCGACTACGGAAAAGCTACTACTGCACATCTATTTAGTGGCGGCCGACAGATGGCTAGATAACAATCTCCGCTTTTAGATACCAAAGTTCCGAGACCTTCGACGGGCAGCAGCGTTGAAGGTGCAAAGGATCTGTAAATGACTGCAGTTGCCAACCCGCTTGCCAGGCGTGGCAACTATGGCAAAACCCCCCAATAAAATGTGTCAGAAATGTACGGCCCCCAGCCCCCGGCAGCTCTGCTATTCCTGGCTACGGTAGCGGTCACGGTAACGGCAGGGCAGAGGGTGCTAAGAATCCCCGGCTGGAATTCAGCTACCAACGACGACAGGACCTGGCAACATACAACACACGTACATTGAGGACCGACGAGAGAATAACGGAACTGGAAGAGGAGGCAAACAAGTTGTGATGGGATATAATAGGATTATCCGAAGTCCGAAGACAGGGGGAGGATACAATAATCTTTGAATCCAGCAACTTGTTTTACCACCGCGAGGGCGACCAACTGTCCCAAGGAGGTGTCGGATCTATCGTCCGCAAGTCTCCATTAGCAACATGGTTAAAATCGAAAGTGTGTCGTCAAGGGTTGCTTACATTACATTCAGAATATCAAAACGGTATTTGCTGAAGGTCATACAAGTATATGCACCAACAACAACACACTCCGATGATGAGGTGGAGGTAATGATGAGGACATCTCACGAGCCATACATTCCTCTAAAAGTCAATGCATAGTCCTGATGGGGACTTTAACGCAAAAATAGGTACAAAGAAAGACGATGAGCTGCGAGTTGGCAATTTTGGAGTAGGCAACGGAACCTAAGGGGACAACAGCTGGCTGACTTCATGGAGAAAGAAGGACTCTTTATGATGAATTCTTTCTTTAAAAGCAGCCCCTCAGGAAGTGGACCTGGATCAGCCCGATGGTTCCATCAAAACGAGATTGACTTTATCATGACGACTAAACGCCAAATATTTAATGATCATGTTTCTGTGATCAGAAGGGTTGAAACCGGCAGTGATCACCGACTGTAAGAGGCACATTAAATCTAAACATCAGGCTGGAAAGGTCTCGTCTGGTAAAGTCCACGCTACGTCCGTCTCGTGCCCATATCCTAAATTCCGAAAGCTTTCAGATCGAGCTTAATAATCGCTTCCAATGCCTAGACACTTGCAGCACTGTGGACAAAAGTAACGCTCAGCTCCTGGAAACTGTGCGTACTGTGGGTACTAGGTTCTACAAAGCGCGCCGCAAGCCTAGAACCCAAAACTCTCGCTGATCACACTATACGCCAGAAGCGTGGAGCAGAAGTTTGGGTGCTGTTCTTCAAGAAAGGTGATAAGAGCCTTTATAAGAACTACAGACCGATTTCCTTCTGAGCCGCGTTTATGTCCTGTTCTCGAAAGTCATCATGAATCGTCTCGCTTCCAGACTAGACGACTTCCAGCCACCCGAACAAGCTGGATTCCGAAAAGGCTTTAGTACCATAGACCACATATTTACGCTGCGGCAGATTATACAGAAGACTGAGGAGTACAATCTGCCTTTATGCTTGGCGTTTGTGGACTATGAGAAAGCTTTTGATTCTGTCGAAATTTCGGCTGTGCTGCAGGCCCTTCAGCGTTGCCAAATTGACAGTAGGTATATCGAGGTTCTGAGGTGTTTATACAGCAAAACCACGATGTCCGTCCGAGTACAATCCAGTAGTACGAAGCCTATCCAATTGCAGAGAGGTGTAAGACAGGGTGATGTTATATCCCCGAAACTCTTCACCGCTGCATTGGAAGACGCATTCAAACTTATGAATTGGAAAGGACGAGGTATAAGCATCAACGGCGAGTGTATTACCCATCTTAGATTTGCCGACGATATAGTCATCATGGCGGAGTCGCTGGAGGACCTAAATGCTATGCTCAATGACCTCAACAGTGTCTCTCAACACGTGGGCCTTAGGATGAACATGGACAAGACGAAAGTTATGTCTAACGGTCATGTCATGCCTACGCCGGTGGTTATTGCGAGTGTTGTGTTGCTCGAAGTTGTTGACGAATATACTGGGACAAGTGTCCGATTAGGTAAGTCCAACTTCAATGCCGAGTCCATCGACGAATCCAGCTCGGTAGGGCAGCGTTCGGAAGCTACAGAGACATATCCTCTCGTCCAATATTTCTCAATGCCTGAAGACTAAGGTCTTTGACCAATGTATGTTACCAGTGATGACCTATGGTACTGAGACATCGTCCTTCACTGCCGCCGTATAAGGAAGCTCCAAGTTGCTCAGCGAGCTATGGAGCGGGCTATGCTCGGTATTTCTGCGTGACACAGCGATCCACAGAAGAACCACGTAACCGACGCAGCCCGCAAAATCGCAAGCTGAAGTGGCAATGGGCCGGCCACTAGCTCGTAGAACGATAACCTTGATGAAGAAAGGTTCTCGGTGGCAGCTCTGTATTGCATCGCAGTGTCGGACGACCCCACCAGATGGGTGACGACCTATGCAAATGTGTAGGAGGTCGATGGATGCAGGTGGACAGGATCGTACCTCTTGAGCGACTTATGGGGAGGCCTATGCTCAAAAGTGGGCTCTGACAGGCTGAAACAACGACGACGATGACGACGAAAGGAACACTAAATTTATTTATAGCAGTACTTTTAAGAGTCGAGGAACCAAATATTTTCTACCATAGTATTAACGTACTATACTAATTGTACAAAGTTTTTTTTATAATTTGGAATGAGCAGTACTTCATCTGATAGAAAGTGATACACGTTACTCATATAACACGCAGCGTAAAACTACGACATAAGATGTCTATATGTGTATGTTTTTTAACCCAATAAGTACGGTGACACTTAAAATTATAACACAATACTGTATTTACACCACTGCATTGCGATACATTTAAGCACCGAAGTGGTACTTTACGAGACGATTAATATTATAGGCGTAAATGTGATATATCTTCAAATGCATACAGTCTACCTCCATGACCTTCAACCTAATTTATTTTGAGTTTGTCCGACTTTTTATATATTTTATTTTGTTACGAAAACTTTACAGTCAATTCTTACTTTAAACAAAACACAACAACAAAATATTGTTGCATTGTGATTTTCTCCGAATATAAAGGTAAAATGGCATAAAGTGGAAAAGGAAAAAAAGGTAAATGTTAACCATTTTTGCATATGAACATAAAAATAGGTATAGACATGCGACGTGGAAAAATTGCCAATGTTCTTATTCGATTTCATGGCAACTCTAACAAAACAGTGTGCGCTTGCTGTATACAATTTCATTTAGCCTATATTATATATATTGTCATAGGAAATATGATAAATAGCCTGGCAAACGTTGTATATTAACGCAAAATTCTTAGCTAAAAACTATCTAGGGTTTTAAGTTTTGTGTTTAATATTTATTTTTATTAAATTAATAATAAAAGGTAAGTTAAATTGATAATATCCTTACGTTCAAAACTCCCAGGGTAGTATGGGTTGCTAAAAATCGCTAGGTAGTATGTGTTGCTATAAATATATAAATATAATTCTCTATTTGTAACCTTAAACTTAGTAAGTTTCTCTCAGCACACAGCATATTAATAGTTACGTCAACAGTATTCATACTATTTTGTTAGTAAGGTAAAAATCATCAAAAATCATCTGCAACTGTAGCAAGTTTTATTTATTTTTTATATCATTACCCATAAAAGCTTAATATTGTAAGTACTTTAAAGGAAAATTAATTCATTATCCCTTTTCCAATTCAAGTGGCAATATTTTGCCTTTCAAAACGATATGAACGTGGGTTTGCTTTTAACATAATTTTTTTAAAGAATCAAAAGATAAGACAAAATTCAATAAGTTTATTGTTTTACATATTAATTATCTTTAAGATAGAAACGTATATTTGCCTTTGAATATAAACATTTAAATTATTTTATGTGTTAGGTGTCAAAAGTTTTAAATATTTTGTTTCTCTCATATACAAATGTTTTTATAATTTTTCAAATTATGTAGAGTTATGACTATTACATCCTTTAAAATATTTTTAATGCTTGATAAACAGCGTCCTTTTCATTTCCTAAAATAAAATCATGGTTATATACCTTTACTACTTTGACCAGTTAATATAGTTTTTTTAAACAAAGATTTGACTCTACTTAAGATCGAGCTAGTAAACATAGTAAGCATAGCTAGTACAAATGGAAAAATTAAAAAAAAAAGTAGTAAGCAATGATAATCGTATAATCCATTTGAAAAATAAACATTTAGAATATTAAAGTATAAAAAATCGAATCAATATTCATTTACTCGGAGCTTTTAGATCTTACCATATATCTACATCTTGAAACATTTCTTTGACTAGCAATCAAACTCACAAATAAATTAACTTGCAATCCAATTAAAAATTAATACAAGTATTGTAACTGAGCTGATGGTACAAATCGTCTAGTTATAAAATCCTGGTTGTCTGAGCCGGATTACGCACATGGTCCGTCGGACCGCATCCTCGCTTCTGGTCCTTAAATACGATCTACCATATCGCCGTCACTCGAGCTAGTTGGTCCAATCAAAATTGGCTAACGAAACATGAGTGAACACGGACCCGCGCAACCAGTATGTATTTATTAAACATGATGCAAAAAGTATTATTTATTCATATAAAGTGCTCCTTTGCTTTTACCGACTGCTTACCAAAAAGTTTCAAGTAAAGCCCTCATATGCGTAACTGTCGTTTATCTCTATCGAATGCAGCACTACGGTGAATTTGCTCTTAGTGTCGTATTGCTCTGAAGTTCGGCGGGTTAACAAGGGATTTCCCATCGCAAGGGACCAAAGTAGCTGTTTACAGCATAAAGTGTGATTGATGGTTGCAAGCTATCTCGCGACGTGCACGTGTCGTTTAAGCTGAAAATGATTCAACGCGCAACACTAAACTACTTGTAATCGTTTATATGAGTGGCTTTTGACGGATTTCGTGATTATATATAAACTCTTACACTTTTAACCAACGCTAGTATTCTGTTGGCACCCACTTATATCTAATTAACCTTAATCTTCCGTATATTTAATATGTATTATTCTCTTCACTGTTAACTTTATGGCTAGGAATTGCATCTTCAAGTAATAAATGCTTTTCTTAAACTTAATTATTAATGTGATCTAGAAATACGAAATAAAGAAGAGCTAGAAATAAGAATAGATAAATTTATATCAAACAGCATGATGTTATCTATCTTCTTGTTTGTTCAAAAAGACTCCTTTAACTTTTTATATATCATTTTACATATCTAAAAAAGTTCATTTTAAAAGACAACGAAAATACTTTTTTTTATTGCATACGCTAGGCAGACGAGCAGTCGGGCCACCTGATGGAAAGTGGTCACCGACGCCCATAGACATTGGCCATACAGGTATCACCAACGCGCTGCCTACCGTGAGACATAGGATGTTAAGTCTTAATTACCCAGTTTAACGCTGGCTACGGGGCTTCAAATGAACAAGTAGTGTTTCTACACTACTGCTTTGCGGTAAAAATAGCAACGGTGGTAGTTCCACCCAGACGGTCCCTTGTAAAAAGGGGACCTACCACCGGTGATTTGGCCTTGGACTTGGCTATTCTGCAAAATTATCTTACTAGCAGCCAACGCATTTCACTAAATCAGTACATCTTTGGCAAGGCCATCTTTCAATTACTTCTTCTATAGTGTTCAATTTAGAAAATGTTCTTATTTTAAAAATAGCCTTTACCCTACTATATAGTTTTAGCATCTTAAGAAAAGAAAGCATCTAATCCAAGCGTCGAATGCTGTTTAAACTATGTATTGCGGAGATCAAATGCAGAGTCACTCCGTAAAGTATTAATTTACGTTTAACAGATCAATACACAAAAAATAGGGATATTTATTTCTTTATGCACAAGAAAACTTTCTTTAAAAGTACCTTAATGCCACAGGCATTACATACACAAATATAATAATACACACATATATAAATAAATTATGATAGGTAGTATAAAGATTGAAATTCATTTTATTATCTTGGCAGATTATTAAGTAGGTAATATTATTATACTTTTAACAGCTTTTGTCTGCCTTGTGACCACGAATATAGCCCCTAATGGAGAATGCGTACATTAGGAGAGACCTGTGTCCAGCAGTGGACTAACACAGGCTGATGGTGATATATATTTAAGTATTCAATATTATACCTCAAACAACATTTTTAAATAACGGATTAAAGTATACATAATCATATTAGTGTTATGTATTTGTTAATATGAGGATTAAAGAATTGCACATAATTATTGAAGAAACAAAAATATTTAAATAGAGATATGTAGTAAAGTTGTTTATCAAACTACTTTTCTAAGAATCGCCGATATGTGATTTGTGATTCATTTGAAAAATACTCACATAAAATTTTATTACTCTTCGATTTTCGAAATGCAAGCGAAATATGTAGCTTATGTTCTGCCTCACTTTAGGTAAACAACTAAACTTTGGACACTTGGAAAAGTAATAGCATTGTAGTTTATAACTTAAAAGAAGTAATAAATTTAATTATTTGCTTTGCTTATGGCCCAACTATTTTTAAATTTTTAAAGTAATAATAGCTAAAACAATGCAACTAAATAATATTACTGACATATTATTATTTTAGTTTACATTCTATAAATAATTTTCATATAGAAAATGCTTCTGTACCCTAACTGAAGAAACTGGAATTTAGATGAAATTTATTTGTAGACCTTTATTTTCTAAGGTCTACCGTCTCCGTAACCTAGTAGTATGGGGTTGGGCTTAAGAAAGCGGAGGTCATGGGTTCGAACCCTGCGGGGACTCAACAAGTTTTCATTATAGTTTCCTAGTTGGTTAGGGCAATTTGGATCAATCACCTCATTGTCTGAAAAGAAAGATGATCCATGCGTCGGATGGGCATGGAAAAAGACGGTCTACCGACCCACCAGCTTTGGACCAGTGTGGTGGGAAACGGTCCAAAACGTCCACTAACTTAGTCCACTTCTGGGCACATGCCTCCCACATAGGTTTTCGACCTTATCACCACAGTCACCACAGTCCTATGTCCAGCAGTGGACTATCATAGGCTAATGATGAATAAAGTCTTCGCGCGACACGCGATCCCAATTCATCTTTGTGTACTTTCATTCAAAACATTCTCGGCATCTCTTTAATTTCGAAATAACTTATAAATATAAAGCTGTTCAGTGTAAGCGAATTACCATGCTCTACCAATTTAACTCACGATCAAGCTCAATGCCTTTGGATCACTTAAAAAATTACGTCTTTTGGTTCGACGGATATATAATATTCGAAATTTCATACGTTTGAATTTGAAATAATGTTTAAGCGATAAGTTTTAAGTTCTCTTCACTATTATGTAATTACAATTATTCTGAAAATATAGTTTTGATTATTGTGCTAAAACTATTTTATATTTTGGACGAGACTTTTGCAACAGATGTAACTTTTCACATCGGCACATTGTTGTCGCCTTAAATGTGTTGTTTAATATTTAATTACGACTAGTTAATAAATTTTTATAAAAAAATTAAACTTGTGGCGGAGATTCAGAAAAAAAAACAGGTGGAATATTTGCTAAATCGATTGTGATCCCAGATCGTAATATCAGGGTAAAATATCGACAGTCATTTTACAACACAAGCACTTGATTTTTAGACATATTCATCCCATCACAATACTTGCTAAAAATATTTCCTTTTTAAATTTTTTTTAAAAAAATAAAATGAGATTCATGAGAACCCATTTACGTAGCATTACATAATGACTGTTATTTATTACACTGGCTTAGGACGAATTTATTTACCCCCATTAACTTTATCAAAAAACCACTGTATTCACATTAGTTAATTCTATACATAAATTAAATTTATCATGAGTTACATGGTCTTATATATTATCTAAGCATAAATTATATATATTTTATAATTTAATATTACGTTGTTTATATTATTTAATGACATTACACATAAAGGAAAAAAAGCCTATGACCAATTAGAAAATCAAGCAATATATTATTATGTTACTGTTTTGTCATTCTCGGAGACTGAATAACTGATAACTTTAAAAATAATCACATTCATGTTTTAATTATTTTTACGTTTCACAATGCAACAAAACTCGGTTAAATAAAGCAATTAAGCATAACATACAAGTATTTTACACCTTAAAAGGGTGAACAATAGATCCTCGATAGTATATGTCTCATTCCAGTCAGTTATTTAAGGATAATCCACAAAACCTATTTTTATTCTTTATATTTTACAGATAAAGATAGACCATTTGCGAAGTGATTTCAGGCAACACAGTATAAATCCTATATAATGAAGTAACTACAAAAATTTTTAATTTTGTATAGTTAAATATATCAAAGTAAGATAAGAAAGGTAGCAAATTGAGGCTAAAATATTCTGTATAATTTAATCTACTTTTGAAGTTATACTTTTTAGGCGCGTTATGAAAAAATGATGAAAGTGAAATTTTAAGATGCGCGCTCACCTGTGACAAAAATTAACAGTTTATAATGAAAACGGTGAAATGGACCTTATTACATAGTGATAAGGTTGATTTTTGTGTAGTGATAATGGAGTTGTCGTTTTTTATTTGCGATAGTTGTTGCATAATGTGCTCTATGAGTTAGGATTAAGGTTCGTTTTTGGTATATATATAATATATATATATATATATATATTATTAATAATATATTATTATATTATTTAAATTTATATTAAATATATTATATATAAATATATTAATTTTTGTAATGATGTTTATTCAACTTGATATAATGGTAATATTTTTATTCATTTAATATATCAACATTGTGATTTATCTATGTAATACGTTTTAGATAAGCGCCATCTAGTCACACATAATCAAAGCTTCTGATTTATAGTACCGCTGTACAAGTAAGCCAACATCTCTTAGGAATTCTACATTTGTAAGCAACAGATGGCGCTGAACTACCAGTTATATGATATATCAAACTACGTCTTGTAGAATCCAAAATTTTAATCGAATTATTTATGATTAGTTCTTAAATCTATCATCTTTAATTGTCTTAATTATTTTTGATTGATATTACTTACTATTTGTGAGAATATTAGTGAAAAAAATTTGCTTATATACTTTTTCAAGTGCTCCAATATAATTGAGGTTAACTATCCGTATGTATTATTTATTGATATAAATTAAAATACTTTTATTTAATATAATTAACACTAAATATTATTAAATTATTAATGTTAAATACTTATTATTGGTTATTTAATATTCACAAAATAAAGAAATAAATTTAATAAAACATTTAATAAAAAGTTTGTGATAAAATTAAAATTGAACATCAAATTATAATATTAATTTTAATATTTGCTATTAAATTGAATAAATAATAAATATTTATAAAAATAACTAAATAAATTTAATGAAAACTTTTTGATAAAAATGATAACTGAAGTTCCGATTCAGACATTACGGGAAGATACTATGGAAGTGGACATCATTTAATTAAAAATACAATTTGAATAATAAGACAATTTATGTTAGACTTAATGTAAGAAAATAAATATTTATTTATTTAATTTTTCAAATTTAAACTGAACTTTGTTGATTATCCTTTTCCAATCCTTCTATTATTTTATTGTAATTAATTATTTGCATGCAATTAAAAACTATTTTTTAATGATGCCAAAGAAGTATAACTTCTCACGCGCGTACATAAGTACACGCACCCATTTTTAAAAATATGATTGTTTAATCTTCCTTGGAGCTACTTAGTACATTTTTATCCGCATTCAAGTATATTTTAGTAAATGTTAATTGTAGTAATATAGTAATTCTCTTTTACTTTTTTAAAACCTGGGTGTGTGTGAGCACAAATGTAAGAAAAGAATGTAGAAATTGAAAAAGTATCGGTGAATCGGTATTTTTCACTGCAACTGTAACGCGCTGGTTATTTTGATCCAGAAAATCCTTCAATGATGATGGATTTATAAACTGCATTTAACAAGCACCTGTAGCTAACACGCTCTTGTCAAAATGTGATTCACTGATCAAGGACATACAAAGCTAATGAAGTTGAACCATGAAGTAGCGACTGTATATGGCGTGGCACTGAAAACCACACACTGTTTTTAAATATCGCTTTATAGTACTTGGCAGGAAGATATAAAATGAATTACTTACAAACAACCAATGTTAAGTTTTTTTGTTTTCTTCGTAGCACTGAATGAAATTGAAAAATTTTAATTAACAAGAATTAATATTATTTTTACATTTAAACCCGTAAAATAGTAGTTTGTACATAAAAAATATTTCTCCACTCTCTAAAATAATGAAGGAGAAGAGATCCATTTAAATTAGGTCTAAGGCTTTTGTGAAAGAGAGTATTAATGAAAATTAAAGATGTAAAAAAAATATGGATATGTAAACAGATTTATCGTCAGGCGATTATCATAACATTCCTTATCAGGCGATAATAAAATACCCACATCACTTGCGCTGAGAGTGATCAGTTTTAACTGCGCTTACAATCGTTTAAGGAATGCAAAGATGATAAACTAAGTTTAAGTTATAAGATATCTAAAAGCAATTCTGCCTTTAGATACAATAGTAGAAAGCAAAATTTCCACTTTCTCACAATTTATTCTCTGAACAACAATGTATTATTTTTATATATTAGATTTATTTAAAAATTTTAATTCACGAAGAACACAAAATAATATCCAATAAATACTATGAAATCAAAACTTTGCGTGCATGAATAAAATAGTAAACAATAAATCTAATATGACGGCTGATTTCTTATTCTGCAATATATTTCTTTATTAATTTATATTTAAGTTTTAGTATTGCCTATACAGTTAAATTTTTCTATAGGCATTGCGTATCACTTAGCATAAGCTCGTCGTAACTCCTTTAATATAATCTAGATAACGTTCTGGGAATTATAAAAGAATTTTAGTCAATAATATATAAGTTATTTTTAATTACAATCGTTTTCCCGAACTTTGTCTTTACCACGATCTTAATCAAGATACTTCTTTAATGAGGCTCAGGGCAAATTGTCTCTCAGAGAAATCTGTTGACGACGTAACAGTAAAGTAGCTTCCTTTTACGGTGGATGAAACGTGGACATTATAATTTACGAAACAAAGATAAACATTTTCTCCTTATAGTAATCTTTTGTACACAAATGTCTTGTGTTCTAGTATTTATGGTGGTACTCCCACAAAAGAGAATAACAAACTTGAACGTTTGTTTTTATCATATAGACCCTAAGCTATTTTTTTGTGCTGCACTTAATTTACGTATTTTTATGACCAGTTAAAATTTCTATTGTATATTGCCATTGTATGTCCAAATTTGGATTTTTCGTTTTTTTTTTTAACTTAGACTATTTTAATTTTATGTATTTTTGATTTTGTGTAGCGTTTTAAATGCGCTACATCCCATTTTAATTTTGAGGCTCGGCACCCTTCGAAACAAAAGTAAACATTGGGTGCGCGAGCAGCACCTTGTGTTTCTACCTAGGTTCCAACCAACCTACCCTCGTATTGAGAATTAGAAATCCAATATTTTTGTGAAAATAATGGTATGTATCGTTTTTAAAGTATAGGCTATGATGATAATTTGTAATACTTACGATTTTAAAACGGATCACGAAAGCTAGTCTATCTCATGAACAGGTCATAGTCATAAACAATGATAATTAAATGTTGCAAATATTTTGGAAATTTAATGGAATTTAGTAATTTAATCTAAAATACCTAATATTCAATGCAGTGAGATTGTCATGAATAAGGATTTTATTAATATTTAAATTGTTTTAGTACCTTACATATTGTAGGTTTCTAAAGTTTTAACTCTTCACAGACGACGCCGTATTGAAATAGAAAGTTTATAAAGGTAAGTAAAATATCTTAAACGTTTCAATAAAGTAAAAATAAAATTGGTAAACTTAAGTAAAAAAACCTTACCCTTAAATCAAATTCTTGTAGAATTACAATAAAAATACTTTAAATAACAACTCTTTTTTCGCCAGCGGTTTCAGGCAAAGATATGTCTTTATAATAGAATCCGTTGACCTTCTCTTTAGCCCAAAAGGGTTTTGGGAACATTCCGTAACGAGAGAACATCGTTGCGGTACTTCGGCACTCAATTATTTGTTCCAAGAACAATTTACAGAGGACCACATACTCTACACTTTAATTAAATGGACCAGAATGGAAGGTCAAGTAAAATTGTGTACGATGTTAAAAATATGTGGAAAGAATGACCAAAATAATACTCGAACAAAATAAAATTTTTATGCACTTCCTTGATTTACAATATAAAACATCGCTTAATTGCATACCCGCAGTCCCACGAGACCGAAGCAAAGTTATTTAAGAAACATTTTTGAATGAGCATTGTTACAGGGTACATTTCATTTACTTATTAAATTAATAAGTAAATGAAATGTACCCTATAATGCATGTACGTATTAATATTTTATTGCTAAACGTTAAAACAGGTTTTACAAAATAATATGTACAGTTTTATGTATATGTGTACACCTTTTAGAAATAAAAAAGACATTGAATGTTTCAAACAATTTATTTTATTCAATTTAAACTCTTTGCCCGATCTGACATTCTACATTGCTTAAACATTTGACAAGTCTTATTCTGCTTCGGAAATATCGTCTGAGTAAATTTGACGAGTACCGTCTACAGACATGATATAATATGGAAAATACCGCATATTCCATGAGGTCAGGCTACGTAGTTAAATGCTCTTTTGTGTGTGCATTTTAAGGCGATTCAACGTTCCGTTTGCACAGTTGAAGTTCGTTGACGGAGTTTATTTTCGGGAAAATAGTTTTGCTAAAATAATTTTAAAAATTCGTTATAAATCAAACCTGCAAAATTGGTATTGCAAAATCATGTCTTGCATACAAGAAATTTTGAAAACTATTGAGTCAGAAAGTTTGGAAATAAAAGTCGAGATATTTTAGTAAATTAATGTCAAGCATTAGGCTATAAAAAAGTATTTTTATAAAAATTGTAAAAATATCTATTTAAATATTGATACAATAAGTCTAGTCTGTACAGTTTTTTTTCTTGTAGTCATATGTTATGTGATTCTTACATAGCGTCTTTTGAAAGTAAAACATATTTTTATAATTACTTCAATTCAAGTCTGTATATAAATATTATTTAAAAATGACTTGCCAAACATATATTTCTTTTTATTAATTATGTACTGGAAAAGAGTTGTTAATATCAATAAAAAACTTCAAATTTTCATAGGAGTTTATAGACCGTTACTCATTGGAACTCTTACAAAGTTTTTCTTGCTGAAGGAAATTTGTTAAGCAAGTTTAAAAAGAAAAAGTACTGCTCCTTGAAAGTTACTAATAAAATGGAAGGTTTTTTTTTATTTATATAATATTCTATGGGATATGGGAAAGAGATCGTCAGAAATAGAACTTGAAGAAGAATATAAAACTCTATTCGAATGATAATTTCATAGGAACCATCACATTATAACAAAAACTTACATTTAATTATATGACAATTATGTATAAACTAAAAGCCCGTCTTTTTAGATGCTTGTTATTAAAGAATCTAGCAGCCCGTTTACCTTATGGAAAGTGATATATCTTGCCATTAAAAAGCCGCGTAAAAGCCGTTTCATCAAACCAGATAGATATTCAAAGAACGTCCATTTCAAACTTATTACTTTTTTAATTTTAATTGCCTTACTTTTTGACCGACTTTCGAAAAGAATGTGGTACTCAAAGAGAATAGTATTTTTTTCTTGGATGGGTGACAAGAATACTAATAAATGTACCGAATTACGAAAAGGTTTGATTATTTTTAACCCCCACCTCACATCAAGCAAAAAGTAAACTTATGCAGTCGAAATAGCCGTGTCGGTGTCATAAGAACAACTTTCTCGTTCTTTTTTATGCCGAAAGAAAGAGACAGAGATTGTGATCAGGTGCCAGGTTAGTATAGTAAGCCGCGCCAGGCTCGACCCGGCGCGCGCGCGAGTTGCTCGTGTGTCTCGCGTATTTATGAATTAATTTTTAGTAGCGCGGTAACCAATAATCCACAGTTATAAATGCGATCTAATAGCGAGTTGAATTTAAATAATTTGGTTATTACGTATTGTTTTCTGCAATTTGGCTTATGTAATAGCATTTATAATTAGTGTTGTTTACAATTATCGTAAAATTAGGAATTTGGTGAATTGATAATATTTATGCATTAGCTTAATAAAATAATAAAAGCAATTGGGAGCTTACGAATCGAGTATTTAAATAATGTCCTGGTGATTGTGTCGCGACACAAACCCCTGCACGTGAATGACACTACGATCGCGGGTGTGATCGTTGACTAGCACAAAGTAACTTAATGCCGCACATGACCCACGATCTGCTAGACAATCGAATGTTTGTGATTCAATTGTCTTCGAGTGGCATACGGATTAATTTAATAATTTCTTAAGCAGCTTATTACATTTTTGAAAAGCGATCTTAAATTTAAATGGTTAATAAATCTTAAGTTGGGTGTAAATTAGCAGATTTCTAAGATCTATTTAAGATGTATTGTGCAACAACATTTTATTTCGATATATATCGAAGCTTTCTTTGATTCAGCTGCTACATTATGAATCTCTGACATTTTCTTAGGTAATTATTTTATTGATATACACTAAATAATATTATTACCCGTATGCAATGGACACTTTTTACAATTAATCAATTTTCAAAAAAAATAATACCTTTGTATTCTTAAGCTGACGCTCGTACCTTATAAAGTAATAATGAAATCGATACACTAGTAGCGGAAAGTAACACAAATTAAAAAAAAAATTCATACGCTCCGAATTAAACTTCTCCTTCTTTAGGAAAATCAGTAAAAACGTCTTTTTTATTCATATAACAGTATGTTTATACAGGGTGTCCCATTTAGAATGGATAATCCTTGAGCGCCGAAAGCACAGCTACCGGCACTCGAAAAATACAAAAAAAAATTCCAACTGGTACTCAAGTCATGATTTTTAAACAAAATCCATTTTTATGATGTTATTTTTTTTTTTTTTTTTATTGCATACGCAGGCAGACGAGCATTCGGCCACCTGATGGAAAGTGGTCACGACGCCCATAGACATTGGCCATACAGGTATCACCAACGCGCTGCCTACCGTGAGACATAGGATGTTAAGTCTCGTTTACCCAGTAATTACGCTGGCTACGGTGCCTTTCAACGAAACACAGTAGTGTTTTCACACTACTGCTTTGCGTAGAAATAGGCACCGTGGTGGTACCACCAGACGGTCTCTTGTAAAAGGGACCTACCACCGTAGGTTATTGTCAATTTATGTACAGCGACGCCAAATTAATGAATTTGCTTACGTTTTGGTGTTATATTACTCCTCACAGACTATACTATTACAAAAGTAATAAATAACATGAGTATCTATTGTACTTTTTTTAACAAAATATATCAATTTTAATTTTTAGTATGAAATTTGATCACAAAATAATTTTGACAAAGTTTGAGAGTGTTTCATGTAAAAAAAGTATGGAAACAAGTGGCCAAGTATTTAAAAAATGCGCAGTTAATACAGTTTACAAAATGGTATAATACATCATTTTATCTAATACTATTACGAACTTATTGCCATTGAGATGCAAAAGGGTAACTAAGACGAAAATTGAAAAACAATTACCTAGTTTTAAACAGTAACAAAAGGGTCACTTTTATTGCACTAGGGACGGTGTAACAATACTATTTACTACCTGAGCGTGCCCAAGCCGTCCATTTTTGTTTACACGAGACAAGGATAGGTTGATTTTGTAGAGTGAGTGAGTGAGGAGGAGAGTACTATGTTCAAACATTTTACACTGTAGACCGGTTTGGTCATCATCGGATCTGTTTCAGGCACATAGCAAAGACATTTATTTAGTGCGTCTCTCGACTTGTTCGGTAACGCATGTGTGCATTCCTTTCACATTTCTCCGTGAGTTTGAATCAGTGTTATAACGACGACTTCTGGCTACTTTATTGGACTACCCGTTTTGCTTACTGATTTGGACTTTGTTTGGTAATTTTACGACGCCTTGGCTTGTATCTGGACTGATTCTGTGAATCAAAATGCCACGCATTCAATACACGGCACAAGAATACGCCAATATGCACTTCATCTATGGTGAGTGCGGGGCAACGAAGTGCCGCTGCAGCCCTTTATAGGGAAAGGTACCCTAATGCGCGTCATCCAGATTACCGTGTTTTCATCAGAGTCCACAGTTGTTATTCGGATGGCAGAATACCTGGCAGCGGCATTGGTGGTACGAGCTCCGGAAGACAAGTGAATATTAATACTCAAGATGTTGTGCTTGATGAAATTCAGCAAGACCCATCTACCTCTACAAGAGCAATATCACGTCGCACCGGAATCCAAAACGACCGTGCACCGTGCACTGAAAATAAATAAATATCATCCTTACCATATTAGACGCGTCCAAGCTCTGCAACCGAGAGATTACCATGCAAGATTGTTTTTGTCGACAAATGCTTGACAAAATAGAAGAAAATCCACAATTCTTTGAAAAAATTCTATGGAGCGACGAATCTACATTAAAAAGACGGATACTTTCATATGCATAATCTGCACAGCTGGCAATCTCAAATCCAAATCTAATGCGAGAAGAGAAGTCGCAATACCAGTTCAAAATAAATTATTGGACTGGTATATTAAATGGATAGTTATTGGTCCTTTCGAACTGCCGGAAAATTTATCTTCCCAAAGTTACTTAAACTTTTTACAAAATGATCTCCCAACCTTATTGGGAGAAGTGCCTGAGGAGATAAGGGAATCCATTGGCTACAGAATGATGGCTGTCCTGCACATTATGGTGCAAACGTCCGTTCTTATTTAAATGCCACATATCCAAATAAATGGATTGGTCGTTTGGGTCCCATTTGTGGCCTCCTCGATCCCCAAATTTAAAGCCTCTTGACTTTTTTACTGGGGTTGCTAAGAGGAAGAGGTGTACTCGAAAACGATTTCAAATTTGGAGGAATTACGCAGCTCGTGTTCAAGAGGCCGCTTCAAAAATAAATGAACGACGCTACGCACGCTTTTTAGTAGAGCCTTTATTAGAAGATGTAGAGCGTGTATAGAGTCGTGGCAGACAATTTGAACACCTGTTATAAATAAAGATTGTTTTATGTACACCTGCAATTTCTTATTACTAAAATTTAATAATATATTTATCGTTTCTTTTTAGTCGTATTTACCCTTTTGCATCTCAATACAATAAGTTCGTAATAGTATTAGATAAAATGATGTATTATACCATTTTGTAAACTGTATTAACTGGCATTTTTAAATACTTGGCCACTTGGGTTTCGATACTTTTTTTACATGAAACACTCTCAAACTTTGTCAAAATTATTTTGTGATCAAATTTCATACTAAAAATTAAAATTGATATATTTTGTTAAAAAGTACAATAGATACTCATGTTATTTATTACTTTTGTAATAGTATAGTCTGTGAGGAGTAATATAACACCAAAACGTAAGCAAATTCATTAATTTGTGTCAGTACATAAATTGACAATAACATCATAAAAATGGATTTACGTTTAAAAAATCATAACTTGAGTACCAGTTGGAATTTTTTCTTTGTGTATTTTTTTCGAGTGCCGGGTAGCTGTGCTTTGCGGCGCTCAAGGATTATCCATTCTAAATGGGACACCCTGTATATTATTTTATATACTATATACTATTATAAGTCGAGTAGAAATATGATATAACTAAACATAGGGTTATACCACTCAAAGTAAAATGGTCCAAATCATTCATCTTATAACTCACATATGATGCTTTGTCTTTAATTGAACCATATTGATCTGCTAGTGCTACTTAACACGGACGCCCGTAATTGGATTAATTTGAAAATTCCTCGTTTATCTTCAATTCTAACCTCTTAACGAGAACACTTGACTATTCCGAGAGGATTGTCCTTGTCGTGCTTTGTTAATACCAAATCCAGTCTTTTTTACTTAAAAACAACTATTTTATCGTTATCACTAACTTAAAAATGAGAGTTATAATTATAACTTCGTCTAACTATTACACTTTTTTACGTTTATTAATTGTCAATTTGATTTTTTATTGATTAAAGGGTCCCATTTAAACTTGTTTTATTTAAGTATAAGTGTAAAATATTTAATTGCTCATTTTATATAGTTATGCAAAGCGTAAACAGAGAAACAAAAGTGTGTAAGTTTTAATTGTAGTTGTTAAATATACATCATAGATAAAAGGTATGATAATAAACCACTTAAAAAAAATATTTTTTATAAACCGGAGGTCGTGGGTTCGAAAGAGAAAGTTGTAAACCCCTGTGTTATCGATGTTTTCTGGTTGGTAGGGACAATTTGTTTTATTATATCCTATCGACATTCACAGAATAATCATGCTAATAAAATACTTATCATAAATAAAATTTTATGTACTTAATTATATGTAAGCCCATGCTTTAAAAACCGGAGGTAGTGGTTCAATTTATGTTTTTATATTTTTTTGTCGGTTAGGACGATTTGGGCCGATAACCCAACTGTCTAAAAAGTAAGATGATCCATACGTCAAATGCGTGGTGGGATACTGTCCAAAACCCCCTAATGGTCGTGCCTAAGGGGAGTCCTGTTTCTAGCAGAGGACTAAAGGCTGATGATGATAAACTTCTTATAATAAATAAATAACGTTATTCTTAATTTAACGTGTTACAATGACACCATGGTGGACAGACAGAAAAAAACTTATTGCACATATTATTTATGTTATGTACGGAAAATGTTTAATATTTTATTACTATTGTATTTTAAAATCTAAGTATTCAGCATAGTATTATTACTTGAGTTTAGTTAAAAACTAAGATTACGAACCCATTAAGGATTTACGTATCTCTTCAATTGAAATAGTTTGTAATTCTATCTACTATATCATTGGTTATAATTAAATCCATATATCAAGTTAAGGGTTTGTCGGACAAAAGTGTGCCAACTAACTAGCTTACTTGAAACAATTCGAAACTCATAAGACCACATATTAACGTTTGTAATAACCATAGATATCTATCCTTAATAGATACCAAAATAAATTATTTAATTTCATCATCATCATCATTATCATTATATTTAACCTCTATCAGTCCACTGCTGGACATAGGCCTTTTTAAATGAACGCCAAGACGGCCGATCCTCTGCTACTCGCTGCCAACTTGCACCGGCTACTGCACGGAGATCACCACCCCATCACCACCACCATCACCACCTGGACGCGGGTCGACCAACACTCCGTTTCCCTAAAAGTGGCCTCCACTCCAGAACCTTATGGGCCCATCGGCCATCCATTCTTCGGACCACGTGACCGGCCCACTGCCACTTCAATGAGCTAATCCTTTGCGCCATGTTGGTAAATTTCGTTCTCTGTCGGATGAATTCTAGCTACGGCAAACTTGTGGACCAGTCCGATAGACAGAGGCCACGTTACTGCCCCGTAGGTCATCACGGGGAGTACGCATTGGTTAAAGACTTTTGTCTTTAAACTCTGCGGGATCGACGACGTGAGGCTGTGGTGCAGCCTCCTGAACGCTGCCCAGCCCAACTGAATCCTCCTATCGGCTTCCCTCTCGAAGCTATGTCTTCCCAACTGCAATGTTTGCCCGAGGTAGACATATTCATCGACAACTTCGAGACTAACACCGGATATTGACCGGACTTCAGAGAACGTGTTCGTTGAACATGACTTTCTTCTTGTCCAAGTTCATCCTTAGTAGAATACGTCGGGAAGATTTATTTAAGCCGTGCAACATCTCCTGCAAGCACTCCAACGACTCGGCCAATATGACGATATAGTCAGCGAAACTGAGGTGTGAAAGGTACTCGCCGTTAATGTTTATGCCACGTCCAGTCCAGTCTAGGGTCTTAAAGACGTCTCCAATGGATTAGTGAACAGTTTCGGGGATATTACATCCCCCTGTCTCACTCCACGACGCAATGGGATTGGTCGCGTTTGACTCCCCGGAATCAGAACGGACATAAACGCAGCGCTATACAGACCTTTCAACACCTCGACATATCGATAATCGACCTGAGATCGTTGAAGAGCTTACAGCCCAGGTTCCTACAGAGTCAAAAGCTTTCTCATAGTCCACAAAGGCAAGGCACAGTGGCTGATTGTACTTATAGGTCTTTTGTACAACTTGCCTTATGGTGAATATGTGGTCTATGGTCTAAATCCTCTACGAAACCCAGCCTGCTCCGGTGGCTGGAATCCATCAAGCTTGTTGGTGAGGCGATTCGTCATGACTCTCAAGAACAGCTTATATATGGCTCAAAAGTAAGATCGGTTGGTAATTTTTAAGCAGGGTATTGTCACCCTTCTTAAACAACAGAACGACTTCACTTTCAAGCCACGCCTTGGGAGAATTACCCTGTTGAAGAACGGAGTCGATTTACTTCCGTAACCGTAATTTTTAATCAAAAATGTCAGCCTAACGTTTAATTAGGTTGATTAATTAATGTCATTGTTACGCGATATTTGACGTAATGTTAATAGAATACTTAATTTTTTTTAAATAAATGAAGCCCCAATATTTATTTCTTCCTCATAGACATTTTCCCAACCTGTCAAACCAACACGCTTCAAATTTACCCAGATATACATAACCAGCAGTTTTTACACAAAGCGAATGGCATTTGACCTTTACAACTAAAAGTGTAAATTGTTTTCGATGATGTAATCAGTACAATTTACAGCACTGGCATCCAATGACGAATGTCAAAGACACCGGCTTTTTACATGCCTAACTGACACCTAATTTTATTCAGGTCCACCAAACAACCAACATTAGACCGGCGTGGTGGGATGCGGTTCAAAAATCCCCTAATGGAGAAAGCGTGCATTACAAGAAGCCTATTTCCAGCAGTGGACTAATACAGGCTGATGATGGTGTTAATGATGACTTAGGCTTGATTTTATTTCACATGACAAACATTTTCTTATCTAAAAGACCACGGTCATAGCAACGAAGGCCAGCAGCAGTGTCATTAACAGTATGCAAATAAAAATGTGAAATAAATACAATCACACAAGAAAAACTATTCCTATTCTACTAAATAGTTTAACTCCGTAAAAAAAGCGTGTCCTGAGAAAGGAACCTCTATACCTTTATGACCATGTGCCTGCGGCCGCTGGAAAGTATTCGACGTCGATAATTGAAAATGTAAATGAACGTGAGGAAATCCTTTAAAAGTCCTTTTGTTTAATAATGTACATTATTCGTAATATACTTAAATAAAAGATTTAATTATATCTACTCTATTTCATTATCAATCGAGCTGTATGTGATAAATGTTAAAGTTCACTCGAATTGAGATAGTACTTTGTTCCCCATTACGAGGGGGGCACTGGAAATAACTATTTTTAAAATCTATTTATTGCTTTTCGAAGTAATCTCTGCGAAATTTGGCATTTTTACATACGATAGAACCAATTCTATTTTTTCTTGCACTAAAAACTATTTTGTTCTGTGCGCGATGTGAGAACTCACATTATAAATTGTGGTTTTGGATGGGGAGTTATCACCAAATGCAGAAATAATCCGGTTAACTCACTGTTTTTGTGTTAAACCACTTTGAAAGTCAAAATAAATCATTGCTTTTGAATTTTCTCGAGTCAATTCCATTTTCTTCACGACTAAAAAAGTTTGTTAAGACCTAGAATCTTTTTTTAAATAAATAAATGGTGTTGAATTTTCAAAACTAAGAACTTTGCAATAAAAAAGATTATTGTTATGACAGGAATAGTGGAAATATTCCATTCCCAATACTTTTAGTGCTGCCCTCGTACTTAAAATGACGTCCTAGAGGTGCCAATGCACTTAGAAAGACAATACAATTTCTGCGGCACTGGCAAAAGCGACGTGAGAAAGTATTATGGTACACTGGCTTTTGCATTATGGCCGAAGAATCGCACATAGCCCTGAAGCTTTAATAAATAGAGAATGACGACTATTATTTAAAAAAAAAATTAAATATTTAGGAAGAAAAGAATAGAATAAAATAATAAAAGACTTTCTTGCGATCTTTATCTCGCACAGCAATTAGAAAACATTTTTTTTTATGGCATACGCAGGCAGACGAGCAGTCGGGCCACCTGATGGGAAGTGATCACAGACGCCCATAGACATTAGCAATACCAGTGGTATCGCCAACGCGCTGCCTACCGTGAGATATAGTATGTTAAGTCTCGTTTACCCAGTAAATACGTTGGATACGGTGCCCTTCAAACCGGAACACAATAGTGTTTTCACACTACTACTTTGCGGCAGAAATAGGCACCGCGGTGGTAGCCGCCCAGACGGTCTCCTGTAAACAGGTATAATATAGTGTAGTAGTTGATAATATTCGTGAACATAATAACAACGGTACAGCCTTTTTAATAGCAAAGCTGCATTTCATGAAAAGCATCGTAATCCGGTGTGCTTTCCAATTTACTCAACAAATAAAACATATTTTCAACTTTATGATTGTTTCGCGCAACAAAGCCGCGATTCGGATTTAATTTTAAATACGTATAATTGCGCTGGTTTCAACTGCTTCATACTTAGTCTTTACTGCAATGTAGTTTTAAATTGATATTAAATAAAGATTTTATTTATAAAAATATAAATTGTTATCTTACAATAATGTTCTTCAACAAGCTTCTTCAAATTATTACTGTATTAAATGGTATGAAATAATACTTTAGGCTAACGTTTATGTTCCTAATGTACCACACAAGTGCGTTCAGTTAAGACGAGCTTCAGCTCCTTTAACAACCTTTCTAAAACAGTGTTCAATTTTAATATTTTACATATATTGTCATGTATTACAAGCGAAAAAATAAAGATTTTTTTCATTTAATGCAAAAATTTTATAAGTATGTTTTCATGTAATGGATATAATTTTAAATTATTCATTTACAAAAAGTTAAGTATCGTGCCTTATCTTAAAATATTATTGAATCCGCACTGATACAAAACCGTTGTTCTTAAAACACTAAAAACTTTTTACTAGGCACCAAGATCACGGTGATTTTTTTAAATCTTTCAATATAAGCATTATCTTTATCTATTCAGAACATATGACTAAAATGAAAAACATCTTTTTAAAAATGTTAAATATAGAGTAGTAAATACCTAATTAAAGAGGGTAGTGCTGAACATTATTCCTGATCGTAACTTTCTTGAGATATGCTCATAATTTTTAACATTTTCAAAAAAAGGACATTTTTTAAATAAAATAGTACTTTTTGAATTTTTTAAGTAATTTTTTTTTTACAGCTATATTAGTATAACAAATTTAAGTTTTAATCGACAAAAGCACTTTTTTTTTTAATTCTAGCAGAGAAATTGCTCCCGTTCTGTTTAAAGTGACGTAAGCTGTCGCATTCATTAAATTCATTAGTAAAAGCAGTATCATTTTATCATTCAATCTGTTTTAAACCACGAAACTGATTAAACACGATGCTGGCGAACCTGTACATTAACAGTCATTTTTAATCGGGATTATATGTATTAAATGCCATGGGTGAAAAATCAAAAATATTTCTATTATGAATGTTATTGGAAATAAAAGAGAAATACTAAAACATAGTAGGATTAATCTATATAAATCAAATGACAATTACATAGAAGCTTTTCAGAAGAAAATATAATTTTGGCATTATGCAATATTTTAATACGTATACTGGACAAATTAAAACTTCTCTCGCGGTACTTTAAGAACGAATGTGAATAAAAATTAACATGGGTGATTGGTGAATGTGAAAATTTTGCCGTTAAGTAACAAACTTAGTGTAAATTGATTCGCAGGGTACTTAACATATATTGGAAACAAAGTTGGAACGAACGCATTGCCTTGAGGAGTACAATATATACTGTAAATTTGTAATTATTCTTTTATTTATAAGTTTTTTTGACATCGTTTTAAAGCAACATTAAAAATTCTAAACGGAACGCGAATAATATCGTAATGGGTTTTATTTTTTTATCTATGGGGTTTTTCGTATTCGTCTTTTTCTGCATCCTGAAGACGTGTTACACTTAATAATTTTTTTTCAGATTTTCTTAATGATATTTTCAAAGAGATATACGCGACGACCCGCTTGGTGTTGTGGCGACTCTGACTGTTGCGCGAGGGAGTGGGCTCGATTTCCAACAGGAAAAAGTTGTGTGATGCTCATAGCTTTTTCGTCGTATTTAGGTGTAAGTTTTTTTATCTAGATAATATGTTTTTATGTACAAATTCAAAGTTATACGGCCGTTTTCGTATGCCAGGCAATAAATAGAAAAACGAGCACATAAATTCTCAGTCAAAATCACTTTAACGGGAATATTCTCGTAGAAATCTTCGTAAAAATGACATGAGATGAAATGCACCCTCCATTTCTAGGCCATGGCTGCAAAAGCAAAAATACTTTTGCAATACCACATGCTTATTCGAAATGCAGAAGCTGGAGATATTCTTCTCTTCCATTTTTTTGTAATGAAACAAAGCATGTCCTCTTGTAAAGAAAAAAGAGTTTAGTGTATGGCTCTTTTTCGTTAATTATTCATTAATCATGCGATGATGGTCAAGCAGTGTTTTTATACTTTTAAAAGGTTTTAAACAAGATTTATCTGTATATTTGCACTAGATTTAACTTCTGAACTATAAAATTATTTGATAAAGTGCTATATTATCTTTCTTTCACCGAACCCATCAGGTTGCATGAAATTAACCACAAATCAAACTAAAGCTATGAAATAAACCAGCAAATGTGATTTATACATTAAATCGAAATTAGAATCCGAACATTGAGCCACAAAATCTATTGATTGTTATGCTGATTATATTCAATGTTACATTTAAAGATGCTGGGAGAATTCCATACCCATTTTTTTGTTAATATAGGTTAGCTAGCTTTAAAATGTTTCATTTTACATAATCGAAAAGGTGTACATAAAAAGTGTGAAGACTTTAATCCGCAGTTCCAATATTTTTAGTCTTAATTTAAATCAAGTAAAATAATCAATTTTATATTCGTAAATTTGTTATCTGCAGTGATAAAATTCCTGTTAATTATATAATTTTATAAAAATTATAATTGCCAACTACAAATTAACCCTACTGGTTTAATAAAGTTTACCGTGAATCCATATGCACTACTATAATTATTTTTTTACTATTACGTTATGACGTAGCTATAAAAAAACTATAAGACAGACAATTCCGTAGTTCCATTCACATATAATTTTGTTCGTGTTATAATAAGGAAACTCATTGCATAAAGTTACTTCAGTAGAGAAAACACAACTCAGAAACTACAAGAAATTATAGTTAAACTTACACACTTACACGCCCTGTCATTTCTGATTCGATTGTTTGTTCTGTAGATAAAATATATTAATCATCATCATCAAGTCACCTGTGTAAGTCCATTGCTGGACACCCATCAATGGAGAAGGGAGGCATTAGGGGGTTTTTGGACCACCACGCTGGTTCAATGCGTGTTGGTGGGTTGACCGATTTTTTACTTGCCCATCTGTCGCATGGATCCTACTTTTCAGACAGTTGGGTTATTGGCCCGAATTGCCCTAACCAACTAGGAAACAACAATAAAAATTTACTGATTCCTCGCCGGATTTTAACCCATCACCGGTTTCTTAAGCTACATGCCTTTACCACTGGTCTACGGAGGCAGAATTGACCTTATGAATTAATTATTTTGTGCATAAATGAGACAGTTATGTGTAATACTAAAAGTAAACAATTAATATATATACAACGTAAATCAGCCAATACTACCTATACAAATAACTTTGCAGTATGTAAATCCGGTTAAACAACAGGAAGTAGTTAAATAAACGGGATTAATACGTTATACCAGACGATATTGGTTGTTTTAATTGCTTGCTAATGTTACCCCATGCCGAGAGGCAAATTTATGAGCGGGATGTCCTATAAATGCCATTGGTATCCCGCATTGTTCAAGCAGAATAATGGCATTGGAATAAATTTGTATATTTCATAAATGAAACTTTTTTTTATTGGTTTAAGCGATGATAGGGTTCGTTCACCTATATAATAAGTGATACAATCTGCCTAAAACAAAAGCGCATATAAGACGTATCAAAACCTTTTGCTACCTTGAGACATCTGATGTTACGTCTCGTTTACCAATAAATTACGCTGGCTACGTTGGCCTACAGATCAGCAGTGTTTACTGATTTGGGACAAATAAGCATTGCATTGATACTGGCCCAAACTACAAGGGGCGAAAATAGAAACTTACCTACTTAAAGATAAATAAAATTACTTTTATATTATAACCAATAAGATAAAACGCAAAGTTAACAGATTTTAAACTTTGAAATTTCTTTCTTTTATTTAATGCTTAACTTTTAACTAGCCCTCAATACAATGTCTACTAATAATACTACATTTTCCAGAATGATACTAGCTTTATAAAATAATCATCTATGGTAATAAATAATAATAAAGTTAGCATAAGTCCGCTATCGGCATGTTGGCTACATTTTTTTTAGTATGAGATCAAATATTTACCTCAAAAATTCTGACTATGTGATACAAGTCTTTCTCCCTGCCGTTTTTACTTGCGACTATGAGATCGGCTACTATTGCTAACAAAATTTGTCTGAAGAACAATTCCTAAGCGAATGCCGCCTAACCTTTGCATTCCAAAATGTATACTGCATGCGATAGACTGAATTTTCAAAAGAAGAACTGAGCAACCGGTATCGACTTTGGTCGGCCTATCTGACGCATGGATCAACATTGCATGCAATAGGGGAATCACGCTTTATTGCCAAAAACAACCAGAGAATACTATAATTATCTTTTATAATAAACTTCGTGTCATAACTTCGTAAATAACTTTCTGAGGCGTAGAGGTGAGAGGTACAAAAATATAAATAATTATTTTATGTCCGTAATCAGTAAAAGCAATTAAAAAATATCTTAATAGTGAACATTTAAATCAAAATTCTTTCGATGAAATCGATTTAAATTTGATATTAATGAAGAAATACCGAAACGTCAACTGCTTTGCATTTAAATTTAAACGATTAAATGATATGAAATGGCTATACTGCGGTGATAATTTGTTAGTGACAATAAAGCTTGCATGTTTGCTTGACAACATAATTTTTTTTCTGCACTTAATTATTTATTGTACCTTCGTCATTAATATGAAGACTAAATCTATTATTTCATCTCTATATATTTTTACTCATTTATATCGCTGGTTGCATATATGTTGTTCCTGATGTTTCGGGCTTAAACAATATGAACAACGTTTTATAAAATAAAGTATAAGATACCCTTATTAGCATCATGCCACATATCTATCGGTACTTTTTATAATAAAAAATCAGTATAAGTTTTCCAATGTAACAGTATTGTTTTTATGAAAGTTATCAGAAAAGATACTAGAAATGGAATTTATTAATTGTACCACCTCTGTGGTCTAGTGGTATTGGTCCTTGCTTAACAAACCCCAGGTCGAGGGTTTCAATGCTGTGAGGAATAACTTTGTAATATCGTTGATTTCTGTTTGATAATAGGGCGGATAATTTAATTGTCTCAAAATTAAGATGACCCACACGTCGCACAGTCATGTAAAGAAATCAGAACCTTTTGTTAAGGCTATCTTTGGGAATAGTAATAGGACCTCATTATCATAAAAAAAAAAATTGACAATGTAGGCAAACGGTCAATCAGTTCTATTCTGTTAATGTTTGAGAGTGGACGTATAACTGCAATTACGATTATTTTTTTTTATTTCACTGACCGGTGAAACTGTTTGTTTGTCCAATAAAAAAAAATGCCACCTGATGGAAAGTGATCACCGGAGCCCATTACCATCACCAACGCGCTGCCTATCGTGTGACATGGGAATTTACGTCTCGTTTACCCAGTAAATACGACTAGCTACGGTGCCTTTCAACCCGGAACACAATAGTGTTTACAAACTACCGCTTTGCGGCAGAAATAGGCACCGCAATGGCACTATTCCAGAAGTCCCGTAATAAAATGATACCTACCACCTAAAACCTTATTGATAACTAATCTATCTACCAAATGCAGTTTCGCCTTGGTATTGTGGAAACCACACCTTATTTATATTATGCTGTAGCATAATATGTAAATTGTGTACAGTTTGTATCAATACCCCTCGGGAACTTTTCTTTTATTCCACGCGAATGAAGTCGCAGATTCACTAAACCAGTTAGGTTATATAAAGAGGCGGTTTAACGCCGTGCTTGAAGATTAATTTAGGTGAAATTTTCAAAAACAACTGACGGTGACATTAATATAAAAAATAAATGTCATGATATGTCAAAAATGTGCCAACAATATGTTCGAATTACTTTTTTTTTTCAATACTAGCGCTAATTTTAAATATAACATTTTTTACCTTAATGCATATCAAATTAGCTGAAAGTGGTTATTATTCATTTCTGAGGACGTAATTAGTTCCAATAACTTTCAGGAACTTTTTTATAGCAAGGACACACATACGAATGAGTAAGAAAGTAAAATTCAATTAGTATTCTAGTAACCAAGTCATTTTAAGATAGTAACATTTACGTTAAAAATAATAATTTCTGGTTATCGTCAGCGGGACAAACGATGCGACAATATTAGTCTTCGAAAGCAAAACAAATGATCACGGTCGGTTTTAAGTACCTCGTCTGCACCGGACTTTATACAACATATTCCATATTATATTTCTACGGACGATACACGTCAGATGCACTCAGGCGATATTTCCGAAGCAAAATGGGACTTGTCACAAACGGGCAACGTACTTCCTGCAGGAAGCGGAGGAAGGGACCAAATTTAAAGAACTATAATTTCATTACAACATTTACGTCATATTTCCAAATCATAACTATAATAATTACGTAATCAGTGTTTGAATTTAATAATGTAACGTTTCAGTCTATACTACTCATGCATTACTATGAACGCCTTTAGTACAAGTTCTTCAAGTCATTATAAAAGTGTCATTATAAATTGATAGTTTTTATTACTTAGTGATATCTATAAACCTGGGAGTCATAGTATTTGTCGTACAAAACCGGAAAACATATACCCACTTACAAACAATAATTATAAATTAACCAATACATTTTCTGGCAGGAAAAGGTTTTAGGTATTCAATGATGATCAATCAATATGATTATCGAAAATTCCTCCTCGTCGTCTTGTAAGACAATTAATTATCTATACCTGGTTTACAAAAACGATTTGAAAGTAGAATTGAAATATAAACATTTTTTATTGGAGTTTCTAAAATCAGTTTTTTATCCCTACGCACTTCGCTGCGATTTGAAAGATTATCATAACCGGTTATTACATAAAATCAGATATAAATGTTATCACTGCCTATTTAGCAAGTAAATAAATGATGTGTAGATAGACTTTGGAATATGAATATTTCCTCTTGCTCTTGTTAAGAATGAACATATATGACATAAAAGATAAAAATACGTTCAATGCTGTAGTGAAGTTACCTCTCAAAAGCATCACCGAATTAAAGTCGTTTTTGAGAATGGTAAATTATTATATATAAACGTTGTTTTGTACCCAATACGTCATCAGTGCTAAGTCCTTTGAATAAGTTATTAAAGAAATGCGTAAAGTGGGATTGGGGCAAAGCATCAAATGATGCATTTCTTAAAATTAAGGAGGAATTAGTATAATCCCGAACTGAGCGCGATAGTGACGTGCGACGCGGGACCGAATGGACTTGGTGCCGTACTCGCACAGCGGCAGCCGGACGGCACCGAACGCGTCGCGCGCTCTAAGCCGAGATTAGTTATGCTCAGATTCAAAAAGAGGCTACGGCAATCGTTTTTGCAGTTAGGAAGTTTAATCACTACTTGTACGGTCGTACCACGCCTTTTGTTTTACGTACCGATCAAAAACTACTATTAGCCATTTTCGGAAATAAAAGGGTGTTCGATTTTGCGGCGAACAGATTGCAAAGTGTGCGTTGTTCTTATCGGGTATAATTTTAACATCGAGTATGTGAAAAGTGAAGGAAACGTAGCCGATTTCATGTCAAAGTCTATAGAAGTTGACACTTATGGTATACGGAATGTATGGATCGCTCGCTTTATATCAATTTTATTGGCAAGACAATTTTACACCCAGTAACAGTTGATATTATAAGACAGAAACTTCTCGTGATCCTACCTTGCTTAAAGTGATCAAATTCGTTAAGGAAGGTTGGCCTCCTAAGATGGCTGATATAGATTTATGTCCGTATTTTTATGCCGTAATGAACTTTCTGTAGAAACGGGTGATATTGCAGGACACAAAGTAGTGATTCCGATTGCATTCCGCGAAAGATTATTAGAAAAATTACACAATTCGCATTTCGGAGTAGGAAAACAAAATCGGAAGCCAGATCTCGAATGTGGTGACCAAAATAGATAGACAAATAGAGGAGAAGATCGGTTCTGTAGTGTATGAATATCATACGCTTCGCAATAATCCGCCAAGAGCTCCCCTCGCGCCCTGGCCCTACCCTGAACGTGTTTGGGAACGCATACATATAGATATGTTTATGTTGTTGGGGAAGCAGATTTTATCGCAGTGGACGCACATTCTAAATGGCTTGAATGTTTTTAATGAAGAAAACAGATAGTGAATCGGTAATAAGTAAATTGTGTAAAATGTTTAGCCGGTATGGGTTGGTGAGAGTCATAGTTTCAGATAATGCTAGCATATTTTGTTCGAATGAGTTTGAAAATTTTTGTATGTTAAACGGAATTAAACATGTGACTATTGCCCCGTATAATCCTGCGTCGAATGGTCAGGCAGAGAACGCAGTGAAAACTGTTAAAACGGGCTTAAAGGCTATTTTAAATAAAGATATTCATAAAAAATGATTGCTAGCAAATTAGATAAATTTTTATTCGACTATCGTAATGCACTCATTCGTCAACTGGATTTTCACCTACTCAGGTGATGTTAGGACGTCCGTTACGTTGTCGGCTTGATTTATTACGTTTAGAATCGGTTTATGATGAATCTTCGTGGTCATCCAGAGCCAAAGATAATGTTGTTATGGTACAAGACTCACAATGTAATCAGTTTGGAGGCACAAGGAAAATGAGTCTTTTAAATTGGTGACAGAGTGTTAATTAAGTATAATTTTTAATGGACTTAAACACACTTGGAAATTAAGTATTGTTAAAAGAGTTTTAGGTTCTCGGATGTATATGGTTTATGTGACCGATATTAAATAGACCGTTAAAAATACATAGATCAAATGTTAGCATACAAAGGAACTCATCGGAAGAGGCTAATGATGATGGTAGTGTCTTGAATATAATTTAATTGTGGCCACAGGTGCCGAAGACGAGACCGTGATTATTTCGTGTCCGGTAGCAAGTATACCTCAATCTTCAGTGTCATCACTAGTTCATCACTCCCCTTATAACAAATATGTATTGTAAAGGAGGAGCGAGGAATATACTCTGACGATGAGCTTGTGGATGTCAGGATGTGGATGGAGTCTCCGGAAAGGGTTGTTGATAATAATTTGCAAAACGATAATCCCAATAGTGATATTAATACAGCATCATCACCATTCTAGTGCCGCACAGGTGCGTGGTATCCCATGAGGAGTACCAGAAGCATAAGCATTTTAGTTGAAAGAATAAGTATTATTATATGAGTTAGGATAGTTTTATATTAGTGGTGGAGGAGGTAGTGTATCTGTGGTGGTCATCTTGTCAATGTTTGTGAAATGTCAGGGGTAGTTTGTAACGACCATTAAATGATTAACACGATCTCATATTTCAATCCGTATCATATTTCAAACTTTATTTTATACCAGCATAAAATCTTTACGTTTTTTTATTACAGTTAATATTACGTCAAACATTTGTCATCATTTTGCGTTTGGTATAACAATAATATAATCCGTGACTTTTGAATGGATTCGTTTACTATCCAATAAAAATTCATATGGAAACATATACCATTTCCACTCAATTCTTTTCCGAATAAAACTCTCAAGCGCCTTCCTACTCATTAATCACACGAGGAACGATTTACTGAAAGGCACATATTTCAAAATACATCTTTCGTCGAAGATCCGAAGTTTATGAATGTCTTTTTATGTACTTGAGGGTTTTCGATTTATTAATAATAATTGCATTTTTATTCAAATCACACGCAATCGCAAATAAGTAATATGAAAATAATTTTGTGTTCAGGTCACAAGAATATTGTAACTAGTTTATAAACACAAGCTTCCAGAAATTACAAAACATGCATACCATAAGACAGTGACCCCACAGGCTTTGACTTTCTGTAAATCTTAAAAAATGTCAGGTATTTTCCTTGGTAGTTGCTAAATTATCTGAAATATTGACTACACCTTAGTTGCCCGCAAAAGTATCTCAAATTTTAAAGATCTTGGCTATTTTATTGAATTAACACTTAATTGGCTTAAAGCCACAACTGTGCTAAGATCCCCATACTGCTGTTATTTTTCATTCTTTCAAAACCAAATTACGCATGACAGCTCTTCCTTTCTTTTATTGACGTGTGCTACTTTGACTTGAATTCAGATTTCAATGCTGTGAGGAATAACTTTGTAATATCGTTGATTTCTGTTTGATAAGGATAATAGGGCGGATAATTTAGATGACCCACACGTCGCATAGTCATGTAAAGAAATCAGAACCGTTTGTTAAGGCTATCTCTGGAAATAGAAATAGGACGTCATTGTCATAAAAAAAATTATTGACAATGTAGGCAAACGAGTAGTTGGGCCACCTGATGGAAAGTGATCACCGGAGCCCATTACCATCACCAACGCGCTGCCTATCGCGAGACATGGGAATTTACGTCTCGTTTACCCAGTAAATACGACTAGCTACGGTGCCTTTCAACCCGGAACATAATAGTGTTTACAAACTACCGCTTTGCGTTAGAAATAGGCACCGCGATGGCACCATTCCAGAAGACCCGTAATAGAAGGAGACCTACCACCTACAACCTTATTCATAACTAATCTATCTACCAAATGCAGTTTCGTCTTGGTATTGTGGAAATCACACTTTATTTATATTATGCTACACAGTTTGTATCAATACCCCTCGGGAACTTTTCTTTTATTCCACGCGAATGAAGTCGCAGATTCACTAAACCAGTTAGGTTATATAAAGAGGCGGTTTGACGCCGTGGTTGAAGATTAATTTTGGTGAAATTTTCAAAAACAACTGACGGTGACATTAATATAAAGAATAAATGTCATGATCCTTCATATTAGAAAAGCCAAAAATGTGCCAACAATATGTTCGAATTACTTTTTTTTTCAATACTAGCGCTAATTTTAAATATAACATTTTTTACCTTAATGCATATAAAATTAGCTGAATGTGGTTATTATTCATTTCTGAGGACGTAATTAGTTCCAATAACTTTCAGGAACACATATATTTATAGCAAGAACACACATACGAATGAGTGAGAAAGTAAAGTTCAATTAGTGTTCTAGTAACTAAGTCATTTTTAGATAGTAACATTTATATTAAAAATAATAATTCTGGTTATCGTCATGGGACAAAAATGACAATCTTAGTCTTCGAACGCAAAACAAATGATCACGGTCGGTTTTGAGTACCTGTCTGCACCGGACTTCATACAACATATTCCATATTATATTTCTACGTACGATACACGGAGATGCACTCAAGGATATTTCCGAAGCAAAATGGACTTGTCACATGAACGGGCAGCGTACTTCCTGCAGAACGGAGGAAGGGACCAAATTTAATGAACTCATAATTCCTTAGAACATTTACGTCATATTTCCAAATCATAACAATAATAATTACGTAATCGGTGTTTGAATTTAATAATGTAACGTTTCAGTCTATACAAGTCATGTATTACTATGAACGCCTTTAATACAAGTTCTTCAAGTCATTATAAAAGTGTCATTATAAATTGATAGTTGTTGTTATAATTTTATTACCTAGTGATATCTATAAACCTGGGAGTCATAGTATTTGTCGTACAAAACCGAAAACATATACTCACTTAAAAACAATAATTACTAAATTAACCAATACATTTTCTGGCACGAAAAGGTTTTAGATATTCAATGATGATCAATCAATATGATTATCGAAAATTCCTCCTAGTCGTCTTGTAACTTAATTTATTATCTATACCTGGTTTACGAAAACGATTTGAAAATAGAATTCAAATATAAACATTTTTTTATTGGAGTTTCTAAAAGCAGCTTTTTATCCCTAGCACTTCGCTGCGATTTGAAAAGATTATCACAACTGGTTATTAATAAAATCAGATATAAATGTTATCACCGCCTATTTAGCAAGTAAATAAAATGATGTGCAGATAGACTTTGAATGAATATTCCTCTTGCTCTTGTTAAGAATGAACATTTACTGTGACATAAAAGATAAAATACATACAATGCTTTAGTGAAGTTACCTCTCAAAAGCATCACCGAATTAAAGTCGTTTTTGAGAATGGTAAATTATTATATATAAAAGTTGTTTTGTACCCAATGCGTCGTCAGTGCTAAGTCCTTTGAATAAGTTATTAAAGAAAGGCGTAAAGTGGGATTGGGGCAAAAGCACAAAATGATGCATTTAAAATTAAGGAGGAATTGTCTCGGACGGATACTGGCTCATTATAACCCTGAACTGAGCACGATAGTGACGTGGACGCGGGACCGAATGGAATTAGTGCCGCTTTACTCTACTGCACAGCGGCAGCCGGATCGGCACCGAACGCGTAGCAGCATACGCGTCGCGCCCTCAACAAAGCGAGATTAGTTATGCTCAGATTCAAAAAGAGGCTACGGCAACGTTTTACAGTTAGGAAGTTTAATCACTACTTGTAGGTCGTACCACGCCTTTTGTTTTGCGACCGATCTAAAACCACTATTAGCCATTTTCTAAATAAAAGGGTGTTCTGATTTTAGGGCGAACAGATTGCAAAGGTGGCGTTGTTCTTATCGGCGTATAATTTAACATCAAGTAGTGAAAAGTGAAGGAAACGAGCCGATTTCATGTCAAAGTCTATAGAAGTTGACACTTATGGTAATACTGGAAGTAGGATCACCGCTTTATATCAATTTTATTGGCAAGACAATTTTACACCCAGTAACAGTTGATATTATAAGACATGGAAACTTCTCGTGATCCTACCTTGCTTAAATTGATCAAATTCGTTAAGGAAGGTTACTCCTAAGATGGCTGATATAGATTTCGTCCGGTATTTTTATGCCGTAATGAACTTGTAGAATCGAAAGGTATATTGCGGGACAAAAGTAGTGATTCCGATTGCATTCCCGAAGAGATTATTAGAGGAAAGAAACACAATTTGTACTTTCGGAGGAAACAAAATCGGAAGCCAGATCTCGAATGTGGTCCAAAAAGATAGACAAATAGAGGAGAAGATCGGTTCTTGTAGTGTATGCCATACGCTTCTGCAATAATCCACCAAGAGCTCCCCACGCGCCCTGGCCCTACCCTGAACGTGTTTGGGAACGCATGCATATAGATATGTTTATGTTGTTGAAGCAGTTTTATCGCAGTGACGCACATTCTAAATGGCTTGAATGTTTTTTAATGAAGAAAACAGATAGTGAATCGGTATAAGCAAATTTTGTAAAATGTTTAGCTGATATGGGCTGGTTAGAGTCATAGTTTCAGATAATGCTAGCATATTTTGTTTGAAATGAGTTTGAAAATTTTGTATGTTAAATCGTGAATTAAACATGGACTAGTTGCCCTGCATCATCCTGCGTCGAATGATCAGGCGGAGAACGCAGTGAAAACTGTTAAAACGGCTTAAAGGCTATTTTAAATAAAGATATTCATAAAAATTATTACTAGCAAATTAGATAAATTTTATTTGATTATCGTAATGCCACCATTCGTCAACCGGATTTTTACCTGCTCAGTTGAGATGTTAGACGTCCGTTACGCTGTCGGCTTGATTTATTACGTTTAGAATCGGTTTATGATGAATCTTCGTGGTCATCCAGAGCCAAGAATAATGTTGTTATGGTATAAGACTCACAATGTAATCAGTTTGGAGGCACAAGGAAAATTAGTCTTTTTAAATTGGTGACAGAGTGTTAATTAAGTATTATTTTTTTAATGGACTTAAACACACTTGGAAATTAGGGTATTGTTAAAAGAGTTTTAAATTCCTTGATGTATATGGTTTATGGGACTGATATTAAATTGACCGTTAAAAACAAATAGATCAAATGTTAGCATACAAAGGGAAACTCATCGGAAGAGGCTAATGATGATGGTAAGGTCTGAATATAATTTAAGGTGGACACAGGTGCGGGGACGAGACGCGATTATTCCGTGTCCGGTAGCAACTTTATTCTCAATCTTTCAGTGTCATCACCAGTTCATCGCCTAATAGGGGATTACAAAGATGTATTGTAAAGGAGGAGTTGAGGAATATACTCTGACGATGAGCTTGTGGATGTCAGGATGTGGATGGAGTCTCCGGAAAGGGTTGTTGATAAAATTTGCAAAACGATAATCCCAATAGTGATATTAATACAGCATCATCACCCATTCTAGTGCTCGACAGGTGCGTTGGTATCCCATGAGGAGGACTAAAGCTACAAGCATTTTAGTTGTAAAGAATAAGTATTATTATATGAGTTAGGATAGTTTTATATTAGTGGTGGAGGGAAGTAGTGATCTGTGGTGGTCATCTTGTCAATCGCTGTGAAATGTCAGTTGTGTAACGACCATTAAATGATTAACACGATCTCATATTTCAATCCGTATTAATTCTAAATATAGTACAAATGCAAACTTTATTTTATACCAGCATAAAATCTTTACGATTTTTAATACCAGTTAATATTAGCAAACATATCTCTATTATTTTATGTTTGGTAATAATAATATAATCCGTGACTTTTGAATGGATTCTGTTTACTATCATTATAAAAGTTATACCATTTCCACTCAATTCTTTTCCGAATAAAACCTCAAGCGCCTTCCTACTCATTAATGACACGAGGAACGATTTATTGAAAGGCACATATTTCAAAATACATCTTTCGTCGAAGATCCGAAGTTAATGAATATCTTTTTATGTACTTGGTTTTGATTTATCAATAACTACTTGATTTATTAAAATCACAGCAATCGCAAATAAGTAATATGAAAAGTTTTGTGTTCAGGTCACAAGAATATTGTAACTAGTTTATAAACACAAGCTTCCAGAAATTACAAAACATGCATACCATAAGAAAGTGCCCCACAGGCTTGGACTTTCTGTAAATCTTAAAAATGTCAGGTATCATCCTTGGCAGTTGTTAAATTATCTGAAATATTGACCTACACCTAGTTGCCTGCAAAATTATCTAATAATGTTAAAGATCTTGGCTTATTTATTGAATTAACACTTAATTGGCTTAAAGCCACAACTGTGCTAAGATCCCTATACTATACGCGCATGGCAGCTCTCCATTTTCTCTTTTATTGACGTGTGCTACTTTGGCTTGAATTCAGATTAACTTAATGACCCTGAATCGTCTTTTCCAATGTCCCACTTATCGTACCGATTTTATAAAAAAATCTTTTTCATCCCATGAATTATCTTGAATTTAAATACATTTAGTTATTATTCATACCATATTTAATTTTATTTAGCGTTTCTATTTCTATGACAAATGCAATTTCTATCATGTACCAAATACATTATTTTTTCTTTGCCTAATTTTATGAAAGTTACCAATACAGCAACAGTAAATTGTCTTTTCTACCAAGACTTAAAGTTCAAAACACAAGGCTAAATGAGCAAAAAACCAAAATGTCTGCTGGCAAAAGTGCAATAGTTTCTCGCGGTAATGAAGATGCCTAAACTGGACAAGCGCCAAACTTGCAAATTAAGGCACTCAGTCCGTTTCAGGTGTAATCGTCTTCATTAACAGAAAGTTTCGCTCTATGCGTTGAATGTAAACATTACCATTCAGATATTTGTGAAAAAGATATTTAATTAAGGAAAATCACACTACCAAAAAAATACTACGCACAATAGGAATGAGCTTCCATCTTCAATGATCCAATGGATCTTACAGTTAAAATAAAGAAAATAAAACTTTATGCTGAGTCAGTTTTGTTGGGCTCAAAACAAAAATAAAGCGAGAGAGAGGGCATTTAGTGAACGCAGTGTCCCGCTGTAACAGTGTCTTAGAGTTTCTAGAGATAAGTTGATGTCAATCCGTTGTTTGTAAAAAAAAAATCGAGCGAGGGAATGTAATATAGTAAAAATATATACTTGTAAAATCTTTCTAAATATAAATGATAATTTATTACCAACATTTTAAACCATTATTATTTGTTGCTACATGTAAAGCCTTAAGAATGGAAAAAAGTTATTTAATTACTAGCCCTCGCTCTGTTTCAAAAATGCGACAACAGCTCATTCCTGCTGTAGTTAGTACTTATTACTTCTAAAAGAAAATGTTGGTCATCATAACATAAATGCTAATATGCATTGTCGACAGGTTTCTCTTTAAAATAAAACATCTTTATTTCAATCTAAACTGAAGCTATACCCAAAATATAATATTAACAAAAATAATGTAACAATAATTTATAAAAGTGCATCATTAATAGTTTATAGTATCATCAAAATAATTGTATTTAACATTAAGATATTATAAGGAAGAGCCTAACCTAAGGTCCATTAATAATATCTATTTCTGTTCTTATGTGATTATAATTTAATTTTTATAATAACATAGTCAATGAAATTCATATTTATGTCATTTGAGTAATAAGATTATAATATTATTTAAATGTGTACTTTGGTAAAAAAAATATGAACATTTTTATAACTATTGTTATAATAAGATCCTGATTTTTATCCTAAAATAAGGTTTATTTTAGGTATATTAAAATCATTGACTATGTTCAATAATATTAATAAGATATATAGAAATAGTATAGAAAACACTACAAATTTAAACTCATAGGATAAGCCATCCCGTTATTATCCAAAACATATTGGAAGTTATTAAAATTGATTGACTGTAAGGACAATTATAATCAATCAAATATTTATTTTCACAACGAAAACACCAAGTGCTTTTACGGTCAATAAATTCTTAACAAAAAATTTATGGCTTAGGGTTTTTAAAAAGATATTAAAAGAATTTTAAATAGTAACATAAAGTAATATTTCATTACAAACCGGGTGTCGTATATTCAATTTCCGCGATGATTTTCAATTTTTTATATTTGTGTTCTCGTCGGTGAGACAGAGTGATAGAAAGGAAGAGTCAACGTGTATTAGTGCGTTAGCTCGTGCACTATAATTTCTTCCGCGTAAATAACTGAACAAATTATAATTATTATTATTATACAAGTATACAAGGACATAGCATCAAACTGATTTGCATAAAAATATAGCTGCAATCCATTTTTATTAGCCGAAGCTAAATAGGTAGAATCAACAAAGATATCGCCCTCAAAATTTAACCTATCGATATTGATTTGTGCGATGTTTTAATGTATTGGATTTTCTACAGCTAATTTAAGCTAAGTACCCGCCATTATTATCCCGAGGGCAAAAAATGTAAAGAAAGATGCTTTTAAGCTAAGTATAAAACTATAATATTTTATATTTATATATTATATAGTATTTTTAATTGATGAGGCCCCGATAAGTTCTTGTAAAAGTTTTGGGATTTAATACAACATTTACTTTTAATCTCACTTAACCCTTTTGGTGCATTACGTTTAATATTGTTATGTTTTTTATACTTTGTTTCTGTTTTTATTTAACGTATTAAATAAACATATTTTCTTTCTTTCTTTCTTTCTAATCTCACAATTTGGTGTTCTTATTATTTCATTTAGACTATTTTTTATCGTCGCTACGAAATTTTTGAACATTATAAGGGGTTCAGTGTAAAAAATACAATTTTAAGATTCATGATACAGTACAATGCCCCATTAAATTTTAATTATTTTTTAATAAATATAAATAATGTGTTAGAGCTGACTTCTTTCAACTAGTATTTTTCATTTGATTAATGGTACAGTTCTAAGGCGACATGCTTTGACGACAATCAAAAATGATATTTACAATTAAAACGCTAGTTATTCAATGCGTTCTTCTAATTACACGTGATTATCATTTTTCCGATTATTGAATTTGATTGATATAGTTGGTCTCGTGACTGTGAAAACTGAGTGACTGTGTGTAAGAATAAAAAAAATAAACGAGATAAAATCCGTAAAGGCTTTTATTAAATGATGTGCAGTATTCATAAAATGCGAGCAACTTCTATGTCAACTACATTTTTTAAAACAAGTCAACAGTTTCGCTCACCTAACAAAGATAAATTTATTGTTTAAAACACAATTGTTTTTGCTGTTCTGCTCTAACTAGCAGCCAAGAAACTTGACAAATGACGCTCCAGACAAATATTCTCTTAGCGAAAGTTAGTTAAGTCGATGTAATTTGGTATCTGTTAACGACGTAATAGAAAAGTAGCTTGACTCACTGTCAATTTGGTGTAGACATAATAAATTGAAAACGAATGTACAGAAGGAAAATGAACAAATAGAGAATTTAAAAAATAATTATGGAATATATTTTTTCACGCCAATTTACAATTGGGTAAAGCTAAGGTTACTTTAGGGTAGGTTAAACTTATGTGATGATCAATATCTATATGATATATATATCCACGCTACGGCCAAGTTTTTGTATTCCAAAACGTATGATTTTTGTATAAATGTAACATAAGTACCGCTCATATCGCGCTATATGTATTAAATATTTTCTCTACGAGTTAGAACGTTCCAAATAAAAGTAAAAGCTTTGGCCTTTTGTCGTTTAACTTTTGACTCACAATCTGAGGGTTAAAAATTTAGTGTCGATTAATATGTTATAATAGCCAGATAAAATCCTGCGAATTTAGCAAAATTCTATAAAATTCACTTTCTAAATGTATCTTTATCTTACGAGTATTAACCGAAAGATAAAGTAAAAAGTGCTATCACATGAATGAATAAACAATTTAATTTACCTTAAGTTGAGCAACAAAGCTGTTAGGTACATGAATTGAAATGTGTTTTTTTTAAACTCGAGACTTAAAAATCAAGAGTTTAAAATATTTTCGGAGGTCAAAAAGCTTTTTTTAACAAAAATGTTATGTCATGTAATAATCAAAAGCTGTCTCGGTTCTATTATGATTTAGCTTAACGCATAATCTTTGGTGTAAACAAAACTGTGACATAATTGCCACTTGACTTTATAAAGCAAATAAATACCATTAACCGAAAATTTCACACCATTTCATTTTCGATACAATTAAATCACAACATACATTTTTCTATTTACTATGTAGAAATGGAATACGCAATAATAAAAACGATCGTCTAGATAGGAGGTTTAATAAATGTAGCTGAGCGATTTTTCCTCGATACATCTTATGTCAAAGACAAGATAAAATATGGGGAGAATATACAATGTCATAAAAAAGCCTGAAGCGACCACAGACCTACTTTTCTCGATCGACTTCGTTTCTCATTCTATTTGCGGTGACTACAATATAGTTTATTTGCATGCAGTCATTTGTTAAATTGCTTTCAGAGAATATTTATTATTATATCGCATAGACATTCACGGAATAATCATGCTATCAAAATACTTATAAGTTAAATTGTATGTATTTATATAATTATTTTGTGGGTTCGAATCCCGCGGGAAAACATTGCGTTATCGTTGTTTTTGGTTCGTTAGGAAAATATGGGCCGATCAATTGTCTATAAATTAAGGTGATCTACGCGTTGGATGGGCATGTAAAAAGTCAGTCCACCCACCATCCCGCATTGTAGGTGGGAGCGTGGTTGAGATAATTAGTTTACATGTAATTCCATTTAACTGAAAAGAACATAAAATAATTAAACCGAAACGTTAATGATTCACACGCGTACGTACTAGCATAAAGCACTGAATATTTAAAAATTCCTTAAGAAGGAAAATTATTAGTTACATGCATTAAGTCTGTCTATACTATAGGTTTTCGTCTTAACACAATTTATCATAAATAACATCGCTATCTATAAATAATCGATTATTTAAACTGTTACATACAGAAATAATAATTCTATATGACAAAGTTACGATAAATGGCGATTGTTTCATGGTAACAATTTTAATATAGACATAAAACGTTTCAACAATCATTTTCTTATCGCCTAAGGGTTGCAGATTTAGGATTTTAATTTATTATTCCAATGAAATACTAAATACTTTTACGTACTACACAATAGTCAGTTATAGTTCAGTCTGATATCATTCAACTAATTAAAATATTGTTCGGTCAATAGCCGACAGCGATGAAACGACCTTCCCCATGGAGTCGTCAGTTAATGTTTCAGGTAGTCTCACTGAGATTTAATTTTGCCGCAAGGTAAATGTAATGGTGTTACTATGAACAGCCACCGGGATGCTAATATAATTGAATATTTTTTGAAAAATACCGTAAATGAAGTTAACCGCTTCAAATAAATTATAATATGTTCGTTATTTGTTTTTAGATTAGGGTCCCCTTTTACAAGGGATAATCTGGGGCGGTACCACCGCGGTGTCTGTTTCTACCACAAAGCAATAGTGTGCAAATACTACTGTGTTCTGGTTTGAAGTACGATGGCCGATTAGAGATCAATCAGCTACTCTCTTCTCTCCTTGCATAAGTGTATGGCAAACACAGGTGTATTTCCTCTTCCTTTATTCTTATAGTCAAATGGAGTGATAACCGACACGAAAGGAAAAAAAGCGCAGCAGCGGCTTTTTGGCCAACTTCCCAAAAGAAAAAGGTATTAAATTCGGAGCTATATTTTTTTTTTATATTTGTCACCTCGTTACTCCGCTCCTAGTGCAAAGATTTTGTTAATTCTTTTTAAATGATAGGTAATGATTTTGCGATAAGTAATTTAAAAAGATATTTGAGATATTAAGAAAAATACGGCGTAAACAATCACAAGCTAGTGCGATTAAATTGCAAATCCTGCCTCAACCTTAAGAGATAGACGTTAATTATCTTTTAAGAGTAACCACAATAAGCAAAAAGTTTGAATACACGAAATACGTAAATTATAATTATTGTTTATTTTTTTGTGAATTCAGTACAGATTTATTCTAAAATAAATTAGAATGAAATATCAGTATTGGTATGTATAGAGTTTTGTTACGAACTTAGACACTTTTATTTACCAACTTTTAAAGCTTAAGTTGTTGACCTAAAGTGCTGCAAATATGCAGTCAATATTCATAATATTTATCATTAGAGGAGATATTTTTAATTTTTACCTCTTATATGAGTCTTGTATATTGTTAATTCAGTGAAAATATATATTGGCCTCAGCATAGCTAGCCTTATTTTAACGTCCCTTAATTGCTAAACACTTACAGCTTGTAAGCGTTACGAGAGTCTTGACAAAGTGCTTCATAGTACTAAAGATGTCTAAGCTGAACAATCCCTAAACATGCAAATTAAAGTCTAAAGTACTTTTAACTGTTTTGATGAGAATTCGAGTTTAGATGGTTTTATTGTGCATAAACATAGAAAATAAAACTAATCTGCGCTTATTTCTAATCTAATCTTTTTATTAAAATGCAACAATTGTTAAATAAACGACTTTTAAAAAGGTAACAAAGCATAAAAGATTCTTTAAAAAAATAAATTAAATTTAAAAAGCAATTAAATAAAAGAGTTGATGTTTTGAAATTGTACCATGCGATTTTGCAGCGCATACTGTGATAAATTAGAGAAAATTTCCCTTCTTTTATGCGGTTGTTTTTTTAAAATAATATCCTATATAGTGTAACTTTCTAAATGCTATAGTGATAAAAAACTAGTCTACCGTTGTCGATGATATATTTAATAAACTATTTAAAGTTCTTTTGTAGGTGAGGATTTGTAAGGAAATTTAAATGTATATTTTTGATTGTGTGACTCTACTATTTGCAAATACGACCTTAGTTTTAAGGTTTAGTCACTATACGACCTGAATTAAACACTAAATTAAATTAAGCAATAAAAAAACATTCAATTAAACAATAAAATTGAATGTGGATCATTAAATTTTATTGTTTAATTGAACGACGACTTTGCTTTTAATAGTTTTAAGTCTATACTTCGAATAACAATGTGTATATATTAAATTATAATAGACCGATTGTATAGTTCGAAGCCATTGTTCTGTAAACCATTTTTTTTTCAACATTATTTGTAATGTGGTAGGTCCCCTGTTTACAGGAGACCGTCTGGCGAGGTACCACCGTGGTGCCTATTTCTGCGCGTAGCAGTAGTGTGAAAACACCACTGTGTTCCGGTTTGAAGGGCACCGTAGCCAGCGTATTTACTGGGAAACGAGACTTAACATCCTATGTCTCACGGTAGGCAGCGCGTCGGCGATACCACTGGTATTACCAATGTCTATGGGTGTCGGTGATCACTTCCCATCAGGTGGCCCGACTGCTCGTCTGCCTGCGTATCCCATATAAAAAAAAAAATATTTCATAATACAGCGCTCCAACTTGTGCTACAACCTTTATATTGCAAAATGTTTAGGAAACGGCAAGAATGGTAACAATGGTACATATAAATAATGATTGATGAGTAACCTTACACGCGCTATTTCCTCATATCCGGTAAGATACTAAATTAAGGTTAAGTAGTAATTTAATTAATAATGAAACCACGTCACCTAATTTTGGTGGTTCTTCTCATTGGTCCCATTTTTTATAATTTTGTGAAAAGTAGTTTAATAAATATTTAAGAACGAAAAAAGATCTTTTAAACGTATAATGATTTTAAAATGTCTATTAAAATCATAATATCAGGTATATAAACAATAACGGCATTGAAATAAAAGAATGAGCGATACAGGTATTCAAATAAAACATATTTATGACCTTTAAAATAAACATATTTTATTCATTGCCAATCACTCGTTTTCACACACGTTTAGCATAAAAAATATATACACAATATGTTATTATGAATGTCATTATATGTCTTATATTGTCACAAGAGAAACAGAAATCGTACAGATGCCCTTTCACGGAAAACCTCAATATTACACAATATGTGATACCATATAATATATTACCGAATATAAGGAACGAGTAATTTGATTTGAGCTCCAAATAACATATTGTTGCTGCAACAAAGAATTTTTTTTTCGGATTTTCTTTTTATTATTAATTAGAGCGAGATGAAACGAAAATGACGTTTACTTGATGGTCAGTGAATGGTATGAAGCCACAAATCAGCTCACCACCATGAGACAAGACATGCTATATATAGAATAAGTTTTTATTTTAAATGGACATATCTTTCCATGTCGTAAAAATGAAACGTTGCGAAGAAATATATATATAACTAACGCGATAAATTAGCGGATTTGTTACACATAATAATCGCGTAAATAAAAGAAATAAGGATCTTCTCATTTGCCCTGGAATTACGCTGGCTACGGTGCCATTGCCATACATATTTCATACTACTGTAGGAAGTGGTAAAGAGTACTATTGTAGACTGTTTTTTGTAAAAAGTGATCATGGGTAAAATAAAAATGTACTTTAAAAATATTGCTGATTTAAAATCACGTGATTAAATACCTACGAGTACTCTCCATCGTGGGGGAAAAAATGGGACGTGCAGACTTAATAAAGCCACCATGTTGTTTCTGACTCTCACTGTAAAAGGTAAGGTTACAGTAACGCTTTTACTTTTTGCTGCACTCACGCCAGCCCTGCCCACCGAGGCAGCCCTGTCTCAAGTATTCGTTCTATTTTGGGCACATCAAAACTAGCGCGCAACAGATTTCTCCGGGCGTTTTACCCAGGATCCTGGAAGCCAGAATAGTGTCTTTACATGCGGCTTTACTGCTAAGGTCGCAGCAGCTACAGACAGAAGAGAGATCGATTACACTGTACCGTTTCTCACGTCCTCCCACGGTCTCACCGGACTGCATCAGCTCGGTACGGTCCCATCAAGTCGCGGAAGCAGGAAGATCTCCTTACAAGTTACTTAAATTTATTACTACGATAATCTTGATGATAAGTAAATTGTATTTTCCTACGACAAAAAAGTGTTGTCCTTTTAATGTCACCTATCAAAATAAACCCTTTATTTTGGTCAGCTGGAAAATCAGAAAAAGTCGAATGTTTTAATACAATTATACTAAGCAAAACTCAATAGGTCCCTTGACTAAATGTCATTAACCTTTTTTCAACATGTTTTCTGTTTATTACACATAAACGCCTCTATCTTTTACCCTAAAAATAAGAAGATACTCTAAAATGCTTTTATTCCGACATCTCGGAAAATAAAGCTTATATGAGCTGAATAAAATCTCTGCATACGAATGGTCTGTAAGAGGACGTTAGGCCAATCAACTTAAGTGGCCACAAAGGCGACACTGTATTCATCACGATTTATTCCAAATTCATTGTAATACCCGTTCCGGCACTCTTCCAAATATCGTCTTTGTTTATTACCCTGAAAGAGATAAAACAATAAAAACTCATTTAAAGATAGTCTAAAAAATCAAACACGTACATTTACGATAGAACCACGTGGATTATAACTCGAATGGATAATCTACACTAATTAAATGAATTTAAATGTGCTTTATATGAGGCAATATCTTCCACAGATAATAAATAAAAAATTAAATTATTATGTTTAATTATATTGTTTGTTTATTTTATCCATTAACTTATATTTTAATTCAAAGAGTTATTCTCTGAAATTTTTAACACTTTTTGTTGTTTTTTTTGTCATATTTACACTCATAAAATATTTTTGCAATGCTTTAAAAAGTATTTCCCATAAAATCATGTAAGATCATTATATGTATAATACATCGTATTTCTTAATTATTGTAAAAATACTTTAAGCGTCTTTTATTACATTAAAAATAAATAGTTCATGATTAGTTTTTTGCGTTGGCATGGAAGCACACAAACGATGTGGATATTGTTAATAATTAATTAGTGTTTACGTAATTTGTGTGCTCTAATGTCAAATGCTAATGATGCGGTTGCCAGTGATTAGGTGCGATAATATTTACTATAACATAGGTAAAATAACTCAAGCGCATAAGTAAATTAATAAAAAAGATATAAGTAGAACTGAGTGCAACGTAAAATATAAATTGTAATAAAATATCTGTTATTTTACAAAAATTTAAAATAAAAGCTATTAAGACTTCAATATTTAATAACTACTTAGTTTTCTTTTCAAGATAGATATTTTTAGTTTTCAATTTATAGTTATTAAGTGGAATTCACTGCCTCGTAGGCTAGGGGTAATGGCGTGTGCTTTAGAAACCGGAGGTCGTGGGTTCGAATCCTACGGGAATCAAAAAAATTTCATTGTTGTTTCCTAGTTGGTAAGGGCAATTTGGGCTGATCACCCATTTGTCTGAAAAGTAAGGTGATCCACGCATAGGATGGGCATGTAAAAAGTCGGTCCTGCGCCTTACATACTCCGGTCGTGTCCGTTATCCGTCCCACCGGGCTTTGAGAGTATAAAGGAAGAGGAATTGCGCCTGTGTTTGCGCGTACACTTGTACACTATAATATCTCCTGCGTAGTTGGCTGATCTCTAATATAGACCGGACGCCTTTGTCGTAATCGACTGAAAAACATTATCATTATTAAGTAGAATGCGCATTTAATATATCTGAGTTTGTGCTGAAAGCATTGAATATGTCTGAAACTATAAGAGGACAACAAAATCAATAACAACTCTAGATAACTGCTGTAAGTCATATTTAATATTCTTAATAAACTAAATGTTAGTTTTAATTATCAAAGTTCTTCCCAAATTAAAAAAATGTTCTAATTGCGATGTTATATGTGTTAATACATATCAGGAACCAAGTAAATAGTAAAAAAATGTTAAATATTATTGCACACCTTTTGTTTAAAAACTTAGTGTTCTAAAACTAGTACCAAAAGCTTTTCCTTAGGTACAAGAATATGAAGATATAATTATACTGTACCTAAGAAAAAGTTTTTATTGTTATCATCCTAGCTTTTTTTATGGCATACGCAGGCAGACGAGCAGTCGGGCCACCTGATGGGAAGTGGTCACCGACACCCATTGACGTTGACAATACCAGTGGTATCGCCGACGCGCGCCTACCGTGAGACATAGGTGTTAAGTCTTGTTTACACAGTAAATACGCTGGCTACGATGCCCTTTCAAACCGGAACGCAGCAGTGTTTTCAGACCACTGCTTCGCGGCAGAAATAGGCACCGCGGTGGTATTCACCCAGACGGTCTCCTGTAAACAGGGACCTACCACTGTACTAGCTTCCTTTTCTTTAAATTAAAATATGCTTTGATTAAAAAAAATGTGTGCATGTACTACCGTACACTCGTAAGAAGTGAAACTTTTATGTGGTTAGTTTTCAAAAAATTATCAATTTCAATAAATATATATATATATATGTATGACAAACAATAAGTTTAAATAACATGATCACGCCCACGTGTTGGTGTTTTATGGAAGTCGATGCAATCGCCCCTGGATTTCAAAAATGTGAGTTTCAACGAAAAGAATGTAAATAATAATGCGTCCACTAGGTGGCGCTGTCGCAAAACCTAAAAATTTAAAAATTTGTATAAACGTTAATAACGCGCACCAAAATGACTAAAATAAAATTAATTTGTTACTGAAATGTTAACTAAGCTAAATATAAACAATTCATAACAGTACAATCAAAAAAAAGATGGCGCGTAACGGAATGACGCGTAACGAAAAATTTTACACTACATTTTTTTCCAACCCTGATAAAGAAGTTACTATCACAGGACATGAATGAAATTCAATAATAATCTTTGTAGTAATAAGTTAAAATGAAATAATTGTAGAATTTGTATTTATGTTCATGATAATGAAAGCCATCAGCCTGTGATAATCTACTTCTGGACATAGGCCTCCCTATTACACCCTCTATCCATTAGCGGGTTTTAAACCGTATCCCACCACGCTGGTCCAATGCGAGTTGGTAGGTGGACCGACTTTTACATGCCAATCCGACGCATGGATCATCTTATTTTCACACAATTGGGTGATCGGCCCAAATTTTCCATAACCAACTAGGAAACAACAATGAAAATTTGTTGAATCCCCGCAGATTCGAACCCACGACCTCCGCTTTCTAAAGCATACGCCCATACCACTAGGCTACGGAGGCAGTTAAAGGAGGAGTCTGTAAAGTTGCATATTATTTTTTGAAAAATAACGTCATAAAGAAGTTTAATTTCTTACGAGTGTACGCTTCCAGACTCATGTCTTTAGTAAGCTTCATCTAACAAAGAGTTCGCGAGGAGCCCCCGTCCCCACGAACTAGGTGGCCGACGTTTTCTGCTAAAAATAAAGGCCACACGTACAGAATGTACGTAAGTTAGGCATTTCTTTATGTCTCCTAAGGATCGTCGATCGGTTTACAAACCGGGAAGCCGACGGTCTGGCGACTGTATTAATCGATCGCTGGGGGCGGTTATAAAAGCCTCGGAACGCGGGTGTATCTAGTATACAAGGTGTGTGTGTTTCGCTGTGCTCGTAAGCAAGGGCGAACTGCAGGTGAGTGTCTGCTAACCCTACTTGTGTGGTGTGTAAGGTTGGATGTCGGGACCCCCGTTGGGTCCGGATTCGCCTGCTTTTTAAAAATAAAAGTTTTGTATTTATAATATAAGTTTTCTTTTATTTAACTAACACGAAACTGTTCGATTTATTGATATTGGCGAGAACCAAAAATAAACGAGTGGGCTGTATTACAAATGTGAGATGTTACATATTTAAATATTCATTTTCGTCTTATTCACAAGCCAAATGCTGGATTTATTATGTTTAATAGTATCATATAAACTAATATTACGTAGTTTTATAGCAAATGTAAATAACGTTTAATTTTTAAGTAAAGATTTAACTTTCAAAGGCATTGGGTCTCCTTTTTATAGTGGACTGGATTAGTACCATCACATTAACAATTTCTGCCGCAAATTATACCCATGTACACGCGATATAGCATTTCTTGTTTCAGGGCGGTGAGAAGATTATTGGCGACTTACGTTATATTTTTATGGACAGGGCGTAAAAATGATCATCAGGTAAACATCCTACTGTCGTCTTATTGCTGTCATCATCAGCCTGTGTTAGTCCACTGCAGGAAATAGGCATCCTCTGATGCACACCGTCTCCATTACAGGGTTTTTCGACCGTATCCCACGCTGGTCCAATGCGGGTTGGTGGGTGGACCGTCTTTTTACATGCCCATCCGACGTATCTCAATTTTCAGACAATCGGGTGATCGGCCCAAATTGTTCTAACCAACTAGGAAACATCAATGAAAATTTGTTGAGCCCCCACAGGATTCAAACCCATGACCTCAGATTTCTAAAGCACACACCATTACCACTAGACTACAAAGGAACTTACTTACTGCGGTAACAAATTAAAAAAAAGACACGAGGGTCTTTCACGTGTTGCTGTTGTGGCGACTTAAATTTTGCATATGCGTTGTTTTATTCTTAGTCCAAACATCATAGCGCTCTTTTGCTTCTTTCTAGTTCTATATAGTCTTCTCGCTGATGCATAAACATTTTTGTAGGTTTTATAGAAGGAACGAATTACGTATCAGTAAACAGTATGTGTAATGAATGCATTCAAGGCTGTGTGAGAGCATCAAAATATTTATGTTGTAATTATTATGTAAATAAATGCAAAGAGGAATAATTTAAAATAAATTTCAGTTAAAGCAACAAAGTGAGTTATAATTTAAAAATTCCTGTGACACGCAGAGGACTTCATTACCTTGTCTTTTGGTTTTGCCACTCATGATATCATATTTAATATTATACCGAGTTTCTAATTTCAAAGGGCTCTTTGCATGAATTTTATACAGGTACTGAAACACTTTAAGACTAAGACTAAGTGTAGTTTCGCTTCTAAGTATTTTTATAATATTTTTGAAGTTATCATAAAATGCAGAGAGATTTTATAAATATAACTAAAATTTGTGTTAAAAATCGCTTAATATAATAAACACTGATATACGATAAGTCGAAAAAAAAATTGCTAGCTTAAATTTGGAAATTATTTTTGTGCGGGCCTAAATTAACGTTTTTGGTAAATGAGTGACGCAATGAACTGAAACGGTTTTCGGTTACGGGTCGGATTTAAAAAAAAGTTAAATTTATAAACTATTTAAACTTTACTGTGAGTTTCCTATTCTACCTATAATTGATTCTTTACAAATAAACAAAATATTGAGTAAAATGATAATTTTTATTTAATTAATGTTTAAGCTCCAGAAATTTCGAGTATTTTGCATCAAACGTTTTTATACGGAGCATCAGTTCTATATGTCTATAATATTTTATTTATTTTATTCAAAAATATATATTTTTTAATTGTCTACTTGCAGGGGACCGTCTGGGTAACCACCGCGGTGCCCATTTCCACCGCAAAGCAGTAGTGTGAAAACACTACTGTGTTCCGGGAGGGCACTGTGGCCAGCATATTTACTGGGTAATCGAGACTTAACATCCTGTGTCTCACGGTAGGCAGAGCGTAGGTGATACCAGTATTGGCAATGTCTATGGGCGTCGGTGACCACTTTCCATCAGGTGGCCCACCTGCTCGTCTGGCTGCGCAAACATAATTTTATTAGACCTTACTTCCAAAGTTGTGGTCTGAGAATTTATCACAACAAATTGAACGTCTCCACTATCAATATTATAAAAAAAATGTCAAAATCGAATCATCAGTGATCAAATGTGTTATTCCTATGAAACAAGTATTGATAAAAATGCCGTTCAGAAACGCAGATAATAATTAAGAAAATCGGGGGTTTTTAACTGACGTTTTCATTTGTAAAATCGATACGTTCACAAGTTAGCAAGTATTAACATTACATGCTAATTGTTAAATTGAGCGAATAGTGCTAATCCATTAAAACGGGTAAATGTTTATATATTTTCTTGGAGACCTTTAGATTTTAAGCAGTGAATTTAAATGTGTTATGTTTCTGTTTTATGATATACTTTTGCATATAAACTGATATATGTTTTACTGGCTTACATCTGGAAATAAAATAACGGTGTACGTGTCGAGAGGTGGTGTATGAGTTACGTGAGCATTTTATAAAATGCTTTAGTCGGTTTACCTTTGGGAAATTATTATATAATTATAATCAAAGGAGAATCTTCTACGTTTTGGGAATGGTTTTTAGACACGTTCAGAAAACATTTAAACACAAACATCTATCTTCCTCGGCTATATACATACTATCACGGTATATAATATACTATCACTTAATCTATAACGTATTTATCAAACAAAGTAAGCTAAGTGCTCTTTCTCGGTTGACTGTTATAATAAATTCAAGCTAATAAAATAAACTGTGGCAAAACAGATTTCAAACTTCAAGAAATACGGGGAAACTCTATCGTTTCCAATAGTTTCACTATTTCCAAACAAACGTCTGCAAAACTTCACAGCTCTATAATTTTGTTAATGAATTATGCATACACAGAAATTTTAATTTCTTTATAAATGACCATGGAAACATTTTCAGAAATGTCACCTAACTGGTTTTTATTGTTTTAAGGTAAGACTTTAATATTTTTTTATTATTATAGATTGTAGAATAGTATTAATATTATGAAAAAGAAAAAACTAACAACATACAAAAGGCCATAGATTAATAAAGACAAGAGAAACTTCGTAAAAAAATCTTAATTATTCATTTGGTTAGAAACAGTTTAAAACATTTAAGCATGCCAAAAATACACAACTCCTTTTTCCATCTGTAATCTTGATGGATTACCAACTAAAAAGCTTATGAAATTAATTTGATATGGATTGAATTCGTTAATTTGATTTCATTAATATCATGCAACGATCTTTAAATGGTGTAGAATTCCATATACATAGTTCTAAAATTTCTTTTCGTGAACAATCTTCGTGTTTAGCCTTTAACCTAAAAGGCCAATGCATCACGCCGAGCAGCGGTCAAATGTTTTTACTAAGAAACCTTTTTAATATTAGCGTTACTTCTTTCTCACCAACCATCCTTTCAAGAATAGAAATACAAGAATTTCATTTAAAAAGGAAATTATGCATTTTTACATTGTACTATTTACATATAGTATATTTTCTACTCTTTTTATGTTTACAATTTCCATTAATACTCATATGCTATCCCAGTATTTGTACAAATACAAAATGTTATAAATTATTTACAAAATACTTGAGAAGCCATTCAATATGAATATAAGAACTTTTGCTTTAATCTTTAGAATTCAGATTTCTTTTACTTTAGAAATTTGTTTTTTGACTGTGTTTCTATGTTTCCTATCCTTTTCGCAAGGATAACATAGTAGATTTTTAGGTATGTTTGACGTTTATCTCCGACCTCCACATCCAATTTAATTTATTTTAAATACATTGTGTTGTGTGAAGATGAAAATTTTGTGCTTCTACGTACGAAAGTAGAGCACAATGTTATTGACTATGAATTAGTCTGCCACCGGTTAAAAATTGGCAGCTTCTGACCCAAGAAGAACCAACTTAAGGAAATCAACACCATTACAATATCGAGTCATGTACGTTTAAAACCTAATTATATATTTGTAGACCCGTAAAATATAGGTTTCCATATCAAATAATTTATTTTCTCAGGCATATCAAATAATTTATTTAAGGTAAAACTAGCCCATGTTGCTATTGGTTCAGTAGTTTCAGAGTTTATTCGAAACGAACGGACGTATCTTGTTTTTGTATATTATGAGGAAATAAAAGTAAATCACTTATATGCTATGATATTTAACATCCCCTTTTCACTCCGCATAATAGTAACTATAGTAGGCAGCTTATATAGCTCTACTTAAATGTACTTCCGAAAAGGTTTGCACATTTAAAATGCGCGATAAACCTCTAAAATAAAATTTATGGCTACGAAATAATTGTTCCTTTATCCCTTTTCCACACTCTCAACGTTGTTTAATTCTCACCATACACTCATGAAATACTCCGGACAATAGCCCAAACACTTTTTAATCTCAAGTAACCCGTGGAGGGTTCCACCTCTCCACACTGGGAGCTGAAAGGCAAATAAATAAACATATATTTTAATTCTAAAAATTCGCTCTCTGTAAAATGTAAACTTTTTTGCATTTATCAGTTTACTTTTCATTGAGAATAGGAATATTCTAATACTTTATCTATTGTTAATACCTTGATTCTTCATTAATTTAAACTTATTATTATTCTGTACTTCGGTACCTTATGCCCATATTTTAGGGTTTTTACACCATTACAAGTTCTTAACAGTACCTATATAAAAAATAGACAAGTGACTACTACGATTATAGACTACTAAGATTATTAACCTTTCACTGGTGACGTGCTTTTTATTTAACATAACTGGTGACTTGCGGTGACTAGCGGTTTGAGAGGCCGCTGCTGTAATCTAATCAAAATTTAAAATGATTTCTTTGATTGCAAACATCCTTGCAATTAAAGAAATTATTTTAAACGAGTGAAATTTTAACAAAAAAATGATGATTGACTTTAAAAAGTGTAACCATTTTGCGCAATATAAGACGGTGACAACGTGCCTTCTGCAAGAAATTTTCCCGAAGTTACTCCATTTTAAATCTTTAATATCTTTTAAGGTAATTACTTAATCAAAATGTCATGTATTACTCGATTTCTACACATTGAATGAAGTATTTTTAAATGCATTAACTTATATGTAGACTTACATTACTTCAACTTAAACATTGTTTGAATATGCCTCATTGCCATTTTTAACAATGTTGTACATTAAAATGGCTATTGTAGTTTATTATTAAAACACAGATATATGCCCTCGCGATCTTTATCAGTCATTCATACTCATTTAAGAAAGTACAATTATTTACAACATATTTTAAATCTGTCTTTAACGGTTTCGGCAGTACAAAAAACTTGGAGGACAAATAGACAAAAACACAAATTTTAGTATTTTTGGTGTATCGTCAGAGATTGTTTTTGGATCCGCAAGTTTTGTTATTTGCTTGGCTTCCGAGCTATAATATTATGTCGGCTTGATCACACAGCTCTGTTTAACAGATCTTTTGCCCCCTAAAACCGATTTTTCCCAAAGAATCTTCTAACTAATCTTGATAAAGGTTCAACATCACTGCCTCTTTCCGGCTGCTTATTCTATCTCATTGGTTTTTACATCTTCAGAAACACTTCTTGCGGTCACTTTGATGCAAGATAAATTTTTCAGAAAAATTTTCAGCTTCCGATCTTTTTTGCTATAAATGTTAATATTAGTATTTGACATTTTTACCTTTTTGCACCCTATTCTTTTTTGGAGAAGTATATGCTTAATCTTAGTCTTAGTGATTTCTGGTGCAATATTTTTATTTCTCAAATATCTATTATACTACCTATCACAAAGTTATTAAAAAATGGGACCAATGGGAAGCTAATATCTATCTTTTACAACAAGAATGAACAAAATAGGAGCTCTAGGAGCGGAGCAACGAGGTAAAATATTTGATTTTTTTTTTAATACTCACCGAATTAAGTGCCTTCCACCATTGAAAAGTCGGTCAAAATTAAACTTACATTTTTAAAAATGTTCTCACACTTAAACAAAATAAAAGCAAGTGTGTTTAAATCAGTGCCATCTCGGAACATGCTTTTATTTAAAAGTAATTTTTATGAAAATATGAAGAATATATTTTACTCAATTAGACCTAAAACAAGAAATATAAATAAAATAATACATTGCGATATATTATTGAAGTAATATTATACGATATTTTTAATTACAAACTTTGTAATATGAATAAAAATTCGCGATCAGTAATGCAATGAAAAACGTAGTGCAAATTATTCATCATAGGTAGGTCATCATTTCTTTATTATCTTTTTTCTCCCAGTTTCGAAGAAAATTAATGTTGTAACACCGATTATATTATTATTTTCCGTTAGCATATTTCCTTATCTCTTCTCGTAAATTTACTACTTACAATATATCCCTTTGTCATGTTTCCGTCTTTCTCAATTAAATTAAAGTGTGTGTCGTGTGGTTTTCACTCCATTGTTCTTGGACCAAATGCTGAGTGCCTCAACACCACAATGAAGTTAACTGTTCCCAAATTATTCTCAGAACCCTTTAGCCTAAAGGGACAATCGTCACATTCCATTACGGTAAAATATGTTAGATGTCACTACATTAAGTTTTAAGCGTAGGCATCCGACCGAAGAGTTTCAGGTTTTCCCCAAATTTTAGTAAATTTTTAAGTCATGTTTTTTTTACAACGTGATCAAATATTTACGAAGCTTTGTTTGTTAGAATAAAGAAACTAGAAACATAAAGAAACTTAGACAGTATGTACGATAGCGTAAGAGGAGAACTGAAAAAGGAGCGAAGAGCATTTAAGGCACATAAGGAGCGTCGTTGGCGAATAGGTAGCCATTGAAGTTGGGAGCGATAAGTTGAAATTCGATAGAATTTACGAAGATTCAAAACTAATCGAATGCGGTTGTTTGAAAGGCGGTCAAGCTTATTGAGATGATCTGCTCTCAGGTCAAAATAGCACACGACACCATAGTCGATGATTGGAAATCACGAGACTAAGTTTGCACGAGGGCTATTTTCAGCTCAACGGGCAAATAAAATTTTTAAACTGTACATAAAATGGGCACCGGTGAATTTTTGGACTACATACGAGGTTGGCTTGTCCAGCAAAAAGTTTTGTCGACATGTACTAGCTAGCTAACTATCGTCATTAAAATTATCAGCGGATGAGCGGTTAAATTTATCTTGGCTGTGGTTTCTAAGCTAAAAGAGATGATAAAACAAATTAAGTTGTCACAGCAGTATGCTGACAGTATTACTAGGTGAAAAGACGGATGTGAAATAAATACACTAGTTATACATATAAACCATTGCGTAACTTATAAAAATAACTTGGTACGTATTGGCGAATGATGTTTTATAAACGTGTTTAATTAAATAAGTACAGTATAATCAGACTTTGTATATACTTTTTAAAGTGATGTAAGTGATTCTGTTAGTACAATATTGCCTGAAATTTTTCATCCCGTATTTCCTTTATTCGTCCGATGCTCGAACGTGGTTAGTAAATTTTAATAGACATTTTTACTTCTTTTTCCTAGAACCTCACCTTATTTAATTGAATACCTCTAAATGTCATAATTCAAGTACGACATCCAGCGCTATCTTGCACTGACAGCTAGGTTGAAATAGTACATGTACACGTATTTTTACATTTCTATATACATTTTTGTAGGCAGTGCCTTCTGGAATGCACAAGGGAGTTTATTAAAGGTTTATTTATCCCATAGATTTTAAAAAAGTGTCTGTTTCGTTGCAAGAGGAAATATTGGCCTCAAAATGCTATAGTGCGCCATTTATAGAACTTATTATATTATTTTTATATAAAAGATTAATAAATAAATTGTAACTTTAAACCTAAGTATTTTTTAATATTATGATAACTTCTATTTCTTTATATTATCAACAAAATAATAAATAAAATAGCATCACGTAAGGTTGCGCTAATTTTTTTTATCTATACAGATGATGGCATAAAGATTTTTGTAATTGTTCGTAAAAATTGGTTTTGTTTCCCACCTATCAAGAACTAAAATTGGCTTCTGGTGTCGACGTGGTGTGTATGGAAGTTTTTTGTAATCGAGTGGTATACTTTATTGGCACTTGTTTCCATAGACTCTAAAGTCGCTTTTTTACACAACGCCATCCTACTTTTAAATGTAACCTTTTGCGAATGAATTGAGAATACTAGCTAAATATTATTTGATACAATAAATCAATATCCCCACTTGTATATATTTGGATCCACAGTAAAGTACAGGTAAAGAATAACCAACAGTAATCATTTCAACAAATGAAATAGCAAATAATATAGATAAAAATAATAAGCAGTTTTAAAACATTTAAGGACTAAATGCAGGCTCTTTTCTGAAAGAAAATGATTATTATAAATTTTAGGCTAAAAACATATCAAAGAACTATAAGGCGGCGGTAGAACTTTAGGGGCAGACTATGTTTGACATAGCGTGTTTTTACCTTCCTTTAGTAACCTTAGAAGGTGAAAGGGTAGATGAAATAGGATTTTAATGATGTTACACTTTTAATAAATAATATATTATTTTTAATAGTACGAAAACGGCAAATAAGTATAGTAAAGTAAATAAGTATAATGAAGTAAATGCTTAGTTACTTCAAGTAAATATTAGTAACGTAATCTCTTTTTTTTTAATTACTATAATTTATAACAAATAATATAAATATATTCATAATTATATCAGACCCAAGGAAAAAACATGCCCTTGCAACCTTTGAGTCTCTACCATGCGTTAACTTTTTTTTTTTCTTTGGAAAAATCTAGCTTACGGATTCCCCGCCACTAGAGTGAGGGGCAGCAGAGATATGTTAGGCTCTCTGACCAAGATGGAGCGGCCGGTATACCCACTTAAAACCAACGGTTGCTCCTTTCTCATGTCGCAGACTGGGCTGCGGGCGCTGATCACAGTCTTCGGCGACTGGCGCACGCGGCCTCGCGGGCTCTTTTCCGGGTCTGTTGCGACACCCGGACTGTCGCTTTAGGTAGCCGTGCCGAGCAAACAGCACGGCGTTCCTCTGAGCCCTTCTTGGCGGTGGCACCCTCTGGCGGCCGAATAGGGCACGTGTCAGGGGAAGGCTGTGCGCGTACGCCACCTTCGGCGCCCTGGCCTCTTCTGCGGATAGCCAGGGCGCTGTTGGCCCTCTGTCTCTTTCCGCGGCTTCCTTCCGGGCCATCACATCCTCGCAGAACGCAAGGACGGCCCCCACGACCTTTCGCTCTAACACCCTGCGCACTACGCAGGAAGCGAAAGGTCGCCCCACGACAGTACGCAGCCTGTCGTTGCTCAACCCTGGCTGGGCACTCTTCCAGTTCGTGTTGGGGCGTCTCTTCGCGCATACGCCACAGTGGTGGCATCTCCTCAGTGGCTCTTACCGGGCCACGCGGCACAGGTACCTCCGAAACAGCCGTGTCCGAGAGAACCTGCGTCGCGCGGAATGTTAGGAGCCGTGCCTCATCTAGCCACCACATTAAGACGTATGGCCTCCTAAGTTCGACGGCCGGCGCTGGGGTGCTCCAGCCGCAACTCGCATGCCTCAGATAGCAAAGGAGCGCAATTCCTTTCTGCGCCCCCTTATCTCTTCCGGGCTGGCCTGCAGCCCCGAGATCGTCCTCCTCGCGTCAGAAAAAGAGTGACGCGAGGATTTCTGCATCCAGGTCCCAGGGCAGGGAGCCAGCCAACAGGCACGCCGCCTCGCTGGAGATGGTCCGATAGCCCTGCGGCCCGGATCGTCAACACCTCTGGGATCCCGCAGTACCAAGGCTACTCCTTCTGAATGTGCGCGGACACGAGTGCCTCGTACAGGACCATGGACCTAATGACTCCGGCGTACAGGCGTCGACCGGAGCTGCTGGATCCTCAATGTTGGGGAGCAGTCTGCCAGAGCGCCGCTGCCTCGCCACTTATGCGCGAGGGCGCTCCAAATGGGCGCCAAACCTCCATCGGCGATCTAGGACTAGGCCGAGATATTTCATCGCCGATTTGACGTCACACGGACGCCGCAAACGATAATGGGACGTCCGCAGGTGACTGTTCCGAGGCCCAAAAGGACATGAGAGCGAGCGTTATCGAGCGCCATCCAGTCCCAGCTGCCGGATGCACCCAACTTGAGCAACCCGCAGTAGGAGAATCGCAGCCCTGCGAGTTGGTGCTACGGACGGTGACGAGGTGACGTCCGTAACAAGTGACGTCGACGCCCTCGATATTGCTGCCACATAGCACCCAATCGAAACGAACGTTCCACAGAAGCGGTCCCACACCGACCCCTGTGGAACTCCACGACAGCACGATGGTCCGGAGCCCATCTCGGCACGGGAACTGGACACGTTGATGCGACAGGTAGGCCCCAATCACCCTTTGCAGGTAGGGGCACCGTGGTATCGGAGCGCCTCCTTTATGCAGGCCCAGGGCAGCAGTGTTGAATGCGTTGGCAATGTCGAGTCACACTCGCCAAAACACTCTTACCGGGGACACCGCATCCTGCGTAAGGAACCTGACCGAGGCACGCGTGGACAATCGACCGGCCCTTGCAGAAAGCGTGCGTTAACCAACTACCGAAGCGGCCTAATGCGAATCCAAGGTAAGCCTCTTCTAGAGGACCACCACCTAACCCATCCAACAACACCGCCTTCCTCCATCCTTCCAAGGCATGGCAATTCTGCCCCGACACAGAGCTAGCCATAGCAATGGCTGCACGGAGTCAGATGCATGACTTTTCATGAAGTCACTGGATCTTTTATCTTGACGACTTCAAGAATGCCGTCACCAAATTCGCTACCACAGGTAACGAGATGGGTAGCCTAGTATTCTTATTATAAGATATTATATAAATGATAATATATAAATATGATGATATTATATAAATTCTATTAAATATAAGAATGAAGTTAACGCCCTCAAGAGAAAACAGTTTGCTACACCCACGCAGTAGTCACACACACTTATGGCATCGGCCCCATCGGTGAGGTGGAATTTACCCACTCTTTGCCATATGAAACTTTAGCTTAACACCATTTAAGAGCGTTGCTGGAGTTTCTTGCGCCAATTCTTCTGCCAGCGGCAACGCTTTAAGAAATGGTAGTAAAGTTAGTTAGAGCTCTTAAAGCTATAAAAAGTAATCCTTAAAAAGCGTCTGAATCGAGCGGAGGCCCAATTTAGTACGCGGAAGGGAGATTTTGAGACCTTTAGACGTTCCCTACACGTTGTTCAAATAATTAGAAATTTTAATGCGTGTTGAATGGCAACGTTATCTATAATTAACTTGTATTCGTGTGATAGAAAAGTAATTTGACCAATTCTCACACAATTTAGAAAAAGTTTATGTTTACGTTCGAAAAAAATTTAAATCGACATTTGATAATTAAAAACTAAGTATTTAACTGGAATGCAATAATAAGTAAATTCTTTTCTGAATTCTTTTACTTGATTACCTATTTTTATTCTTTTCTGCTAATATTATGTTATTAAATGATGTAGATGATGAAAATAACATGCATTAGTAAAAATGTCAAATCATATTAGTACATACATACTAAAAAAATTACTCTTTAACAAACGTAGGTTTTTAAAAGAATAATCTAGATATTTTCGTCGTATGTAAGCAAAAGATTGTATTGGCTTAATTATAAGCCAAATGCGGCCTTGAAATTTTGGATTTTCCAAGAGATTTCGGTTAGTAACACAGTGGCTGTCTACAACATAAAGTGTGACTGATGTTGGTGCGCTATCTTGCGGCGAATAACTATTATTTCAGCTGATAGTTGTTTAACGCTACACATTTATCGCCACTTTTGTCTGCTACACTATTTGTTTTTGTTTACTTTTTAAGATTCTATATATCGTTAATAAAGCATCGTTTTAAGCACTTAATAAAAATATATTTCGAGGTTTGCAAAATTTATGTCACTTAGTTAAATGGTACATGAACTTAACGAATAATCTATTTTATAAAAATTCTTAGTTCTGAAAATTAAACTATAAACAACTGTCGAAGAACTCACGTTTTCTTAAGCAATGTGACTGCATTTTTTTATTGTACTAAAAACTTGCAAAAGTTTATTTAAATTATTAAAAAAGCAGCTTAGCTTGGCGAGCGATCATTTTGTGCAAACGGCAATTACATTTTTCTTAAACGCTACATCTTTGGCAACAGTTCTTTTCCAAAGCTAAGTTTTACTACTATCTTTACTATAAATTGTATGTTTTTCTATATAATTTTCTTTAGAAATATAAAAGTTTGGCATGGAATATATATCGCTTAGATATATAATTACTCTGTTTTCAGTTGTATTTTAGTAGTTAGTCCATACTAGGTGTTACCCGCGACATTGTCCGCGTGCAATAGGAGAAATGTCCGCAGGTAAAATACCTTATATACATGTATAGTAATATAAATAAAATGCCATAATTGTTTGCTATTATCAGACACAAAGTTTCATAGCTTTAGTTTCGGTAATGGCGACTTTCCACATTGATTTTCATTCCCATTTCAACCCTGTGTTTCACCCCCGTGCAGTTTGAATCTACAAATATGCTAGGAAAACCACTTATGGCTCGTTTTTAGACACAAAATTTAAACGTTTTATGTTAAACAATGACTATGTACATTTCAAGTATGAAGATAATATTGAAGTTCACGTTAATTTGATTCTTTCGTCAAGATTTAGGCTCGACTTGAATGCCAAAACATCTGCCCTCTTTGATTTTCATGATTATTGATTTACTTATTTTATTCTAATGTTGAGTTTTAAATAATCAATCCAATATCACAAAAATCTTAACATGTTGGACATTAGGAACACAATCTATTAAGCCTTAAAGGCTTTAAATTATAAAAGTAACTACAGATAAGTAAATTAAACGACGACCGCGTTACATTCATCCCTTACAGCAAACGAAATTAGGTCAAGAGTCGCTCTGCATTGCATAGAGCATTGACACGTCATAGTGTCACAGTAAATTTGGAGAGGTTTATCAACACAGACTAATGATGTGTGATGTGTGCATAGGTTTCTGCAATCCAGAGTATGTCTAATAGAAGGTATTGTTATTTTTTCTCCGTCAACACATCCTATCTTAACTACATCTTATAAAGGTTTATGTAATTACGTACAAAAAACTGTATAAGGGATTACTTTCATAGGTCGCATTCGTTTTTGAAGTAAATAATGACTAAAGCATACAAAGTAAACAAAAATAATTTGTTTGAGTTCAATAAATCTACTTAATGACAACAAATTTAACGATAGCTTTGCTCACTTTAATAAAACATTTAATGAAATACTTTACCATTGTGCAATAAATTCATAACGTAAGTTGCAAAAAACGGTAAATAGGACACAAGTAATTTAGTGCATTTACAATACTTTCGTTGTTATATATTATAGTTTTTTTTTTATTTCGCTATTATATGTTATTTAATGTTGTAGCAATAAAAAATAATATATCCTAGAATGTACAAAATGATGATGATGATCTCCGACCGGTATTTGCTACGGCGACCACTACAACCCCATTTCAGAAATACGCTGATGCGTTTAAGATGCCTTATATAGCCTATTTTTAAATTAAACTCACAACCAGGACCAGAACCAGTAACAGTAAGGACATGTAAGCTTTCATGATCTACATAATATCTGTTAACCTGGTTTATATTTCCTACGGTCAACTCGCACTCTATTTTTAAAAACCTCTAGAGCAAGTCCCAAACTTAAGTATGAAGCCAACTTAACTACTAAGTATTTGCAAAGAAAAAAACTTTTTGTGTAAAGGATATTCACTACTCGTAACCGCTACTTTCCACGTGATATACTGGCCTTTTAGGTTGCGCCAAAAACCACTTAAATGTCTACTAAGTACTCAGATATATCTTCGTTATAAAGAAACTTAGTTGTTCAACTTTGTATCGACACAGTTCTAAATATCTAAAGTTTTTGACCTGCTGATGCGATATTTACGCTAGTTGTACATATTTACGAGGAGGGATCAGAAAGTATTAAAAATTTAATTAGTATATAATGATTATTGATAATTTAATAATTTATTTTCTTTTCTACATAATCTATTTACTCACCCTATCGTTAAAAAAATTTTTTGGTCCCACAAAAAAAACTCCATGGCATCCAGTTAACGTCATCGTACCTGTTTCCCCTTTAAGTATTTTTTTCAATTTGTGGGAACAGTTTTTATTTATTTATTTTGTTACACCAAGGAAGTTAACACTATTACAAGTATGATGGTTTCAGAGCTATATAAATACAAAGTAAAGTATCACTTCAAAAGTAATCCTCAATCTTAAAATATTAGTGCTACAATTTTATAAGAAAAAAATTAAAATCGTAAGTGAGAAAATTAGAAATTAAAACAATTAAAAAGCTTTGATACATACAACAATCTTAGTAAATATAGAACAATGCATAAAACAAAACCACATGGTTTTTCAAATAATTTCATCATCAGCCTTTGATAGTCCAGTGCTGGACATAGGCCTCCCCTATCACACCCCTATTTATTAGGAGGCTTTGGACCGTACCCCACCACGCTGGTCCAATGCGGGTTGGTGGGTGGACCGACTTTTTACATGCCCATCCGACGCATGGATCATCTTCCTTTTTAGACAATCGCGTGATCGGCCCAAATTGCCCTAACCAACTAGGAAACGACAATGAAAAATTGTTGGATTCATTAAATTGGTGATTATCAATCAATTTAATGGATGGCAACCACAGTAAGTGCCGGCTTGTGCGCCGCAATAACACTATGTTACATCAATTGTTCCGAAACGAGGCAAAAGCCGAATTGCAACTTGTCCAACAATATTTTTTGAAATGTCAAGACGATTTTGTTTCTGACTGTGGTGATATTCACGGCACACATCTAACGGACACTTTTCTCATATTCAAACATTTTTTCAATATCTCTTTTTAACAGTAATATTTAGTAACGTCTTACACTACGTTTTATCCCATTTCTGAGAATACAGGAAGCCACGAAGCAAAAAATTACTACTTTCAGAAAAAACAAAAGAGAATCGAGTATTTTTTTCTTCATTATTATATCAAATATCTGAGTCGTGCCAGTATTTTCTTTTTTTTTTTTTAACAATAAGTATATCTGCTGTTTAACAATTTTTTGGTATCACCTCGTATGAATGTTACTATTACTATTATCGTTTTGAAACGTTTTTTGTTCATATACCCAAATAAGAAACGCGTATAAGGCACAGCTAGAATCGTACGCGTGCTGGAAATTGTTATTTAAATCCTTTAAAACAATTTACATTTTTGGTTCTAATTTAATCGCACTAGTTGCTATTTTTGATGCCGTATTTTTTAAAATATCTATTAAACTACCTAAAACAAAATTATTAAAAAAATAGTACCACATGACAGCTAATACCTATCGCTTTAAAAAAGAATGACCTAAATCGGATCGCTACGAGCGGAGCAACGAGGTAACACACACTCCGACCTGAGTACCTCCTTCTTTCGGGGAGTCGGTTAAAATGGCTACTGTGAATTATGCCTTGTAGATACAAATACCTTGTAGATACGTATTATTGGCACATTTTAGCAAATATACTTGTGATTTATTTTTTCTTTATTTGATATATCTCAGAAATTACAAGTATATTTACAGAAATAAAAACCTACAAGTCAAACCACAAAATGATTATCGTAATCGATCTATTAGCGGAAAACGATCTGAGAGATACATTGAAAAAACATTTCATTTCGCCCAAGAAAGCAATTGAAATGTGAGGCTCTTATTGTATACGTAAATTTCCTATAATAAAATGTTAATTTTTGTGATAATATGAAGCTTCTTCTATTACTATTTCTAAGCAACTTTTTCCTATATGCCAATGAATATCTTATAAATACAAAAAGGAAGAGGAAACTTTCATCTTATTTAAAACGTTCAAGAAGCGATAGTTTTTCTTTTAAACTTAATTTATTTAACAACTTTACTTCAGCAAGAAAAACTATTAAAAAGTTCTCAGTGAGTAACATTCTATAAAATACTTTGTAAAATTAAAGTTCTTATTGATATTAAAAACTCTCTTCTATTTCAAAGTTATAATTAATATGTATAAAAAGAAAAAATTGTTTCGCAAGTAAAGAAGGGTTAATTTTTATATAACACTTTTAATGTACATAGAACGAAGAATTTTTCCAATGCAATATTTTTTACATAAACTGAGACTTAGACTCTTGCAGACTTTATTGTAGACCGTTTCAAGCAGTACAATTATGTAAAACATAGTTATAAACACGGTGTTTTAAACTATGTTTTACATAATTAACCGTCTCCGTGGCCTAGCTGTATTGGGCCTTGTTTTATAAACCGGAGGTCGTGGGTTCAAATCCCGCGGGGAAACAACTTTGTATTATCGTTGTTTTCTGTCTGTTTGGATCATTTGGGCCGATCACCCAACTGTCTGAAAAGTAAGTGATCCATGCGTCGGATGGATCACTTACACATGTAAAAAGTCGGTCCACCCTTCAACCCGCATTGGACCAGCGTGGTGGGATACCCCAATACAGAAGGCGTGAATTAGGGAGGTCTACGTCTATCTGTGGAATAACACAGGCTGATGATGATAGTTTAACTCAATCTCATAAGGACTTTTGACGCAGTAATTTTCTTAATTTCTTAAATATCTTATAAACAACTTATCACAAAATTATTAAAATAATGGGACCAAATCACAACTAATACATATAATCTAAGAAATGATGAACAAAATCGGCGCGCTAGGAACGGAGCGGCGAGCAAAACATACGCTGTGAATTGAGGACCTCATACTTTTGGGAAGTCAGTCAAGAAATAGTGCTGTGCAGATAGCTGTATAAGAGTTTTTGTTACAATATTTAAACACATAACTTGTTTACTACTATCGATAAAATACTTTTCTATAGCTTAATGCATAACATTAAGTTACTAAAATGTCGTAATTTTCTACATAGTATAAAACAAAGTCACTTCCTCTGTCCGTATATGCATATGTATGCTTAGATCTTTAAAACGACGTAACGGATTTTGATGCGGTTTCTTTTTAATACATTGAGTGATTAAAGAGGAAGGTTTATATGTATAATTCATACATAATATTGTAGAAAAACGATGATAAATTTATGTATGTATTCATACATATTACTATAATAGATAATAGTATTACACCTGTGCGGAGCCGGGGTTTGTCGCTAGTAAGTTATAAATGAACTTGTTGTTGGCACATTTTCTAAATATATTAGTACTACTACAGTAATAGTTTTAAAATGTTCTTATGAGTAATACTTAATTTGGAATAACATTATTGCAGGATTTATTTATAATATATATTCTTCCATCAAAAATATTTTTTAGAAAATAACGTTCGTCGACGATCTTCAACTGTGCAACCGAAACGTTAAATCGTCTTAAAATGAACACTCAATTGAGTACGGACGCATTTAACTACGTAGCTTGACCCCATACCGCATGTGGACGATACACGTCAAATGCAGTCTGGCGATATTTCTAAGGCAAAATGTGACTTGTCGAGTGGCCAAGCAACGTACGTCCCGAACGGAGGAAGAAACGGAATGAAATATATCCTTTGAAATATAAAATTTAGATTTTTTTGGAAAAATATTTCGTTTACATAACAATGTTAAAAAACACGTATTTGTAGAACATTAATATCAATTACTGAACTGAGCTAGATCATCATACGTCATTGCCACATATTTAGTACAATTACGTATGTATGTTTCGGAGTCTTTCCGGCATCCATAATCACAAGCAGACTAAAATAGGATATTATTTCCAATGTGTTTAGAATAACTGTGTGAAGTCGGACATATTTTTTTGTTGTTAAAAATATTTTGTATAAAATCAAATATACAGTGCATGAGTTTATATATTATTCAACGTGCTAATTAAAGGAGTGATAACAAGAATATTAAGAACAAATATCATTTCTGATAAAATTAATTTACTGCAGTTTTCTCTTACGGGCAAAAACACCATCAAACGCATTAGAAATGCGGAAGCAAGTATCAGTAGTTACACTTTTCTTGTATTAAATATTTACTGTAGTCCGATTTTATTTTTAGGAACAAATAATTTCAAATGAAATCAAGTATAGTTTTTTACTTCCCCTTTCCTGTTTCATTATATTAATACTAAATTTACACTTGCCCAAAAACTTTACACCTTTCCGTCCCCGTCATGCATTTTTTTATAATATACATATATTTTAATAAAGTATATAGAAATGAATACACAATAATCCCTAATGATGGAACAATGCGCATTCAAAAATGTTCATTTGATAATCTCGCTTCGGTCTCGGGAGGCGTGTCAGCGGGTATGCAATTAAGCGCTATTTTATGTTGTTAATTGTGTCGTTGCAGCTTAAACACATTTTCGTGAAGAGCTTTTCTAATTCCAAACATTTTAATACAATGAAGTGTATCAAATCCACTAATTTACGGATTTCTCGCGTTACTTAAAATATATTTATTCCCGACGTTTCGGATTCTTTCCAGCATCCATGATCACGGGCAGACTAAGAATTAATTAATTAGTCTGCAAACTCTTCTTGGTGAACGAGTCGTTATATAGCTAGTCACGAGACGATGAGCGCAATTTCTTCTTTAGTGATTTGTAGTGACGTTTTGCGGTGTCTTACGCTTTTTTTTATTAGAAGTATGGCTTGTCGCTTTGCATTACGATTAAACGATTTATGTTTTTTAACTTAGCCTGCCTCCGTAGCCTAGTGGAAAGGGCTTTTGCTTTATAAACCGAGGGTCGTGAATGCGGCGACTCAAGAAATTACATTGGTGTTTTCTAGTTGGTCAGGACAATTTGGGCGGATTACCCAATTGTCTAAAAAATAACATGATCCAAGCGTCGGATAGTAAGAAGCCGGTCCACGTACCAACCCGCATTGGAGTAGCGTGGTGAGATACGTTCCAAAAAACCCTAATGGAGAAGGCGTGCAATTAGAGGAGGCCTATGTCCACCAGTGGACTAATACAGGCTGATGATGATGAATGATGAACAGCCTAATCGTTATCCGACCTACTTGTTTTCAACTTCTGAAATGCGCCATCCCTTTGTGTCATTGCAACTCAACAGTTAGCCACAGAGCGGACGGACAATCCATACATGCAAGTTTATTTTATATTCAAATTTAAGTTGACGCTACAATAACCTAAATGAGGTACGCGTTAGAATGAAAACGGCAACTAATGAACAATTTGCGTCTATTGAAATACACGTAAAGCATAATTTTACAACAAACGTCGATGTTCTATAGATTTGATTGCATTGTCATTCGCATTTTAGGTAATTTTTCGTTTATGGTATAACCATTTCGCAGATAAATTACTGTAATTTTTTCAAGGAAAAATGCAGATAAAATATAAAATAAACATCGTCGTATAAATTTATATCGGCGCTTCAGTCAGAATACATTTAAACATAAGAATCACCTTCGTGAAATTTAAGAGCAAATAAAATGGAATCGAACAATTTCAAATTAGAATTTGGTTAAAGGTATTTCTTCTTTAGTGACGTGTAAGGACACGTCATCAAGTTAATATTATTATTAAATCTTCATTAATTATGAATACACTGTTTTTATTAGCATTCGTCAAAGTTTAACACACGGAATTGACATTTGTCTTAGGCTCAAAATGGATACAGGGCAAGAATAGTTTCCATATACATACTTATCAAAGAACTAAATACCACGATTCATACAAACCGTAAAAATTGGTCTTACTCAAGGACCTTATCTATTACCTTTACTTGACATAGCCAATGCCAGATATATTAAAAATGCAATTGTTGCTTTACATCATGATGAATTTAAAAGAAATGTTTGGGATCAGTCGATACTATTCTGACCGTATCCCACCACGCTGGTCCAATGCGGTTTGGTCGGTGGACCGACTATTTACGGGGCCATTCGGCGCAAGGATCATCTTATTTTTCAATTGGATGATCGGCCAAAATTGCCACAATGACAATTTGTTGAGACTCTTCAGAATTCGAACCCACAACCTTCTTTCTTCGGTATAGTTAAATATACGATGGACTCAATAAAAGTACATACATACTTTGGCAAAACAATTAAGAAATTCAGTTATAAATAATCAAATTTTCATTTAAACTTTGGATTTAAATGAAAATTTGTTACGTTAAAATATTCAAGGGACAAAAATATACAAATCAAACCTATAAGCATAAAAATAAGTATACTAACTTGGCTTTTTTTAATAAATACGGAAAGAAACCTACATAAGAATAATATATTCAATTAGTTTTTATCTCCATCTGATTTGTTTCTTGTGTAAAAAAAATAATTTAACCAATAACAAGCGAACACTGTATAATTAAACATTATTTGCTTACACAAATCTTTAGGGTTGTTAGGTCTTTTTAAAACAATCTCATCCATAGATATTTATACGTTTATGTTAAGTAACAAACAGTATAAGAAGTGATTAAAAATTTCTGTTGAAAATAACGAGCCTTTGGGTAATATGTCGAAAAGAAATGTTTAAAGTCTGATAGCCGTCTGTCCGTCAGTGATTATATGTTGAAACGGCACCAAAAACCGTACGTTTTGATAGTACTTGATAATACAATGACCTACGACAATCAATAAAAGAACCAAGCCAACTTTCAAGTTATAAATATGTAAAAACAACAATTAAACAATACGATGACCAAATAGATAAAAATTTATTAACACCTCAACACACACTCAATAATTGTAATTTGGCTCGGGCGGGTGATGCGGGGGGAAGGGAGGATGTCCGAACGGTGGGGGACCACGCGGTGGGAACTGCGGCCTGAACTGGGGAGGAGGTGGACGCCAGGGGGGCGGAGGGCGGGCACCTGGCGGGGGCGGGGGGCCGAATCCTGGTGGACCGAAAGGGGGCGGGGGGAAGTGATGGAATGGAGGCGGGGGAGGCGGCGGTCCGGGGGGAGGTGGAGGACCTGGAGGCGGCATGGATGATGGGGGCGGCGGGGGCGCGGACATCGGCAATGGGGGCGGCGGTCGCGCTCCCATCGGCGGCCCTGGTGGCGGCATCGGAGATGGCGTCGGCGGCGGCGGTGGCGCCATAAGTATGGGACCCATCATGGTTGGCGGCGCGTCCGCGAACAGCTGATGCGGACGGTCTGCGTGCGATAGAGGGTTCTGGGCGGCGAGCAATCTGCGAACAAAATGATAATAATAGTAAGATACTCCATCACCATCGCTTTTCCCAAAGAAAATTGACTTCAAATTGAAAATAATTAGGCATAAAATAATAAAGATACGATCAATTCATCCACTATCACTTCAACTGTTCTGAAGTTTTGGGATCATCTGGTAATAATGCTCTGTGTTTAAATTACACTTATTATTATTAAGCGTTATCATGTTATTATTAAGCTCTAATGGCGCCAGAAGTGAAGAAATTCTAGATGATAAACAGTGGTTGTGTTCAAACTTCACACAATGTTCAAGCAATAAGTGCCTAGGCTTTTTATGTCACCAGTCGGAGGTTATACATTGTTAACGGAAATTCCATCTCTTATATATTATCTTATAATTTGTCCTGAGTATAGTTATTGAAATACAAGAGACTTATCAAAAGTATCAATTTAATACAAACCTTTCCGCTGCAGATCCGTGCCTTTCTCCCTTGACATCCTTTTTAAATGCATAGGATACTGATATGGGTCTATTGCAAAGGTACTGATTGTTCATGGCTTCTATCGCGGCATCGGAAGCTTCAAATGATGCAAAGTTTATAAAAGCAAATGCTTTAGAATTACCAGTCTCGGGGTCTCTCATCACCTGTTAAAATAAAAAAACATTTTGGAACTGTATAACATGACATAACACAAACTATCAGGTCTGAAATTTACTATTTTATTTTTATTTATTAGTGACAGATGAGTAAAGACTAAATATCAAGGTAGCTTACAGCTTTTCTACCACATCACCTGTAGTATGTGCTTTAAAATAACTGATAATTCTTGAATTTATAGAATCTAATTTTGTTTTACTGTTTGTTAGAAAGGACTAATAAATTTTCAGTTAAAAAATTAAAAATCACAATAAAAATATTTGCATTTGGTTCGAAATATAAACATATGTTTTGTTTTTCCTATCATACATCTGCAAAGAATTTTGAAGCATCATAGTGTTAAATAATTCAAGTATCTATTTTAAAAATTGTTACATGTTTAATTGAATAAATAATTTAAAAGATACTTACTAATGAGTTGTAACAATGAAAAATTATATTTACCTTAGGTGTTTGCAGTATGACACCAAAAGCGGAGAATGTGTCATACAGCAATTTCTCATCAACTTCAGGATCCAAGTTTCCAATGAAAACATTTGCTCCCACATCAAGATTTTTCTGATGGGCGAGGCTTTGTTTACTCTGACTGGTTTACCATACAGTTTTATCATGTTCATCACCTGCAAATACATAAAAAAATGTATAATTACTAACAAAACTTAAGCTGTTTCATTTCATTCACAATTTACAAAGTAATACTGTTACATCATAACCAAATATTTTGTAAACAAAGTCTAATGTATCTCTGTTGCCACAAAAACATAAGTTTTGTTATTGAATTAAACATAACCAGTAAGAACTCAGTCAATTTGATTGTGAGTAGTGAATTTTGACTTTAGATTTGGTTATTGTAAATTGTCTTATTTGGTATAGGGTTAGGCAAAGTTATAGTTTCATTCTTCCTTAAAGGTATAAGTAGTGAATACGAACTACTTACATCACTATCTTACTTTTGTACATATGGTACAGAAACAAATGATATTGTGTTATTGTGACAAAATATTGTGTCATTATCAGCATATCCATATAAGGATTTTTTTTTTTGTTTATTGCTAACAAGGGCAAACAAGCGGTCAGGCCACCTGACGGAAAGCGGTCGCGGAACACTATTGACGTTGGAAATACTATAATGGTTAAAAAATAATCGATTTTTCGATTTTCAAATACATATTAATCGATTTTTCATAAATCGATTAATAAATTACGCGATTAAATCGTTTTTCATAAATAGCACTATCTATGCCCCAAATAAAAAAACTCGAAGCATTATTATTTGAAGAACTACTTAATTCGCGGACATAACTACAGATGGCACCGTGCCAATAATTATTTATTTATAACAATTGCTTTTTTTTGTTTTTAAGACCATAACTGCGTCGTTTAGTTTTTAATTGTCATTTTCAGTATTTTATTTTAATAGGTACTAGTCAAATGTACAATAGGGGGGGGGACATTTGTGTCAATAATTATTTTTAATAAAAAAAATTTAAAAATTTACATTAACAAATAATGTAAATTTTTTAGACATTAACAAATAAATTGTTATATATTTTTATTTTAAAGACCATTAACGTCGTTTAGTTTTTTGTGTCATTCTAAGTAAGTATTTTTTTAATGCAATTTTTTTTTAATTTGTTTTATATTTTAGTTTTTGCGATAATAAAGTTATCTTTTTGTTGAGGTGCTCATTTAATTTATAACAAAACGTTTAATGTTCCTGAGAATTTGTATCAATAATGATTTTTGGTTACATTATTCCTTACCTTGAAAGTTTGAAAGAACATTAATTGCTATGATTTTTAGTTTTGATTTGTTTGAATCTGGTTGTTGAAATGAATCTCTTAGGTTTGCTATTGGAATATGAAAACCATAGAGGATTTTAAATAATGGAACAAAAATATCGATTTTTTTCATTAAAATTTATTAATATTTCATAAAATACAATCGATTTTTATTAAATCGATTCTTTTCCATTCATCTCACATACCTAGGAAATACCAGGGGTATCATCAATGCGCCCTCTACCGCGAGACAAAGGATGTTACATCTTGTTTACCCAATAACTACATAGGCCATGGTATACTTCAAACCGTAACACGGTAGTGTTTGTAAACCACTGCCTTGCGGCAGAAATAGGCACTACAGAGGTACTACTCCCGATGGCCTCCTGTAAAAAGGGGCCTACCACCTCTAGATATTAAGACGCTTGGAACTTTATTGCATAAATACGAAAACTAATCCTTACATAACTTTCTATATTTATTACATTTTGTGTTAGATATTTAAAGTCAAAATAGAATTTCAACTACATAAACTGAAAATTCTGCTTCTTCTAATACTTTAACATTGCCGTTATAATTAAATGTTTAAAAAAAATTGTACATCTTAACAGCCGCTTGCTCCATGATTATATGATGAACCAGACTATATATAAACAATAGATATAACAATTTATACATACATAATTTTCTACTTTATAGGTAAAATGCACATACCTTAATAGCATAGTCAGCATCTTCCTCTCCCATAAATTCAACAAACCCATATCCTTGGTGTGATTGGGTGACACGGTCTTTTGGCATGTGCACATTAACTGCAAGACACAAGGCATATAAATTAAAATTCATTAATATGATATAAGTGATATTAAACAATAACTTTAACCCGTACAACAATATCACTGAAAGTTTAGTTTCAAATAAATCTTCAAAATAGATAACAAGATTTTATTCCCTCAATAAATGCATAAATTAAGGGATTCATAACTAATATCTTTACCACTATAAACTTGAGCTTTTTCAGGAAGGCATCACTACTTCTAAACGGTTACCAAGAAAAAATATAAAAGACCAATGAATGATGCTTTGGCTGAATGGCATTTACACCAAATGTTATAAAGAACTTAAAAAAAATAAGTAAAACTGTGTAATGTGTATAGATGTGTGTGATCTAAGACTAAAATAGATGGTTGCAGGTTCAATTTAATGTAATGCATAGATTGTGTAGTTACATGCATTTTCATTTACATGTTGTAATATTTACTTAAGAGTAGAGAGTAAAGAGTACTACAATTAATATATGAACAATACTATTTCAACAAGTTCTAATTTTGGGAGGTGACCATATGACAGGTAAGGCCCAACCAGTACAAAATTTTGTGCTTAAAACATATGGTTATGAATAAACCGAAGAATATATAGAAGTGATACTATATTTCTATAACCAAAATATGTTTAGTCCAATCAAAATTTCCTTACCCACAGGGCCAGCTTGAACAAACAGTTCCCAAAGCAGACTTTCAGATACTCTGTCATCAAGACCACCTACATAGATGGTTGCATCTGAAATGTTATATTTTAAAATAAGTTACGACATACATTTCATTAATACATACATATAATTCAAGAGTACCAAAATTCACTGATTGTAATGCATATTTTTTTATTACACATGATTATTAACCACAAAACAACATTTAAGAATTTTAATCTAGGTTTTAGTATCAATGTGTGAATGTGATATTTAAAGGATTTGAAGTAATCTTACATACTGGAAATACAATCCTTAAAATTTGTAACATGTAGATTTCATTTAACAAAATATTAGAAATAAATAACATCTTCCATAAAATAACTGACATTGAAACAGTGATTGTGTATTAGTTAGCTCGAACAAAAAATTACTTTTTTGTTGAAGTTTTGTAAATGCAAAATAGAAATAAGTACTTATAATAACTATACAAATTGATTAAAATATATATTAACACATAGTTTTAATGCATGTTAATACCTCTTTTACGACAACTCACCATAAAACAACTTACTACTTTGAATTAAAACAAATAAATTGATAAAATGAAGTTCAATATTTATCTGATGATACACAATTCCCATAAGAATTGCTAAAAAGACACAGTCCATTCCCGACCTAAGACTTGAGATAAGACACCTCGTTGATCCAGCAATTTAACTATCTGCGATTACCATTTATACCGGAACATAGTAACATTGTAACGCTACCGCTTCATAGCTGTTGAAGACCCCAGAGTGCCACTTTCTTAATAGTCTCCATTAAATAGGCGACCTACTAGCTATCATGTTCATAAAATATTGTAAAACGTACAATTTGCTAACGAAATTTAAAAGAATAACCTCTAACAATAAATTCAGCATCGAACACAATCAAGCAAAACCATACAATACCTTGATTCCTTTCTGCAATCGGACCTGCTGCCATGATGGTGTTTCACTTTAAAGCTTTTCTATATCATACAAATTACTTTTATTTACTAAGCCGCATTAACAAAACTGAAACAAACATTTAAGCGTCTAAAATTGACACAGGCGATGTCACTAGGTCAGGTTAATTTGACTTAACGTAAAAGTTGCCAATACTATATAAATAATATAAGGCAATATCCGATTAAATATTTTTAATTGAACTGAGAACCATTAATATAATTTTAAATAAAATAGCAATTATAACAGAAACCTATTTATCAAACGTATATTAATAAAACACAGAATTTTTTTTTCTCTTGTTTATTTTCATCATCACATTCAGTTTATTTCTTTTTCCTAATATTTTGATAATTTCTAGAAGCAAAAAGCTTATTAAGTTACCATAATTGTGAAAGCTGTAACTTCACCGCATTCTTAGCTTACCAAGAATTATGTGCAACTATGTATTTACCGTTGGAATCTGTATGGAACGTATCCTATTGATCCAATTCTCTGCAGTTTTAGCCACGTTTTTTGTAATCACCTCAATTGGTTGCAGTATTTTTTCATGATCTGAAGCTTATACAAGTCTCCAGCCGTAACTAAGACAAACGTTCTTCATTATAGGATGAATAACTATAACTTGCCGTTTTATATAAGGTTTTATGTTTTAGGATGAAACAGACAGAACAAAGGCTATGAACTGAATTCTATTTTCAGCTGAAATGAATCGATTTAAAAATATGTCACTATTTCATAGTTATCCATTTATTAGTTGATATTCGTATATAATGTAAAATTTGTTATTTGACGTAACAACCCTTAATTTCCATATATTTGTTGATCTGCAGTTCAAAATAAGTCTAGGAATTCGTGTTCATAAAGTCTAATATCATACAAAAACGGCAGCCATTGTGTACGCGTTTATTGCGAAACTGCAGCTATATGGTGTATTTAACTGCTAAGATTAACCGACATTTTGGCTTTTCAAAAGTTAGACATTACACTTCGTTTACTTGAATTGCATGACTTATTTAGCTAGGCATATAAAAATTACTCATCTGTGAAGATCGAATATCTTAAATCAGGGTGATTTTACCATTCACACTATAGGTTAGATGAAAATATTGAAACACTCAGATATCACTTTTTAATATTATATAATATTTAAATAATTAATGCAGTAATATAAAGAATCAATGCAAGGTTTAACACAATAATAATAAGATAACTTTTCAACATTGACTCTTCTGAACAAATTAATACTGATAATTTTTTACCATATTCCTCTTCATTCTCACTCAACATTGACATTTACAGAATCACCAAGTTGAGATGAAGCCATTTTAAGTACAAGAAAAAGAAGGAGAACATTTCAACTTATTTATCATGATCATCATGCTATATATTAGGCTCGATCAAATTTAGAAAATAAAATTGCTTTACTCAAGATAAAAAAATATTTATACAATTAACTTAAGGATTTTTGGAGTTCTATTCCTTAATCAAACAATCGCAATTTCTCATGCGGTTAGTACAATCGAATAAAACGCATCGATATCATGTGTTTTGTTTAGTAGAACCGCGCATCCCTAGTTCCGAGCTAAGAATTTAAATTAATTTAGTCTGTCTCTGTCATTGTATTTGTTTTGTTATTGTTATCGTTATCGGCAATCCTGTCCGCTAGCTCGCTAATACGAAATAAGCGTCATAAAAATGCAAAGTGCATCAGATATAATATCTTCTTTGTTGTGGTTTAAAGATGACGAGTATCAAAACGATGAAAGTAATAACCAAATAATAGAACAATTTGTGCAAAACGTTGAGGATTTTAGTTCACAGTATGGAAGTGAAATTAGTGTTTCGTATACCGCGTTCAATCTCCGTGGACCTCCATCAAACTTTCCCGATTATGGGGATTATCCCCAAGCTTTTGTTATGGTAAAGTATTAATTACGTTTGCTACGGAAACATCCATTGCCGATTTTTAAAGTATTTTAATTTATTCCATCGCGAGATTAAAGATTGTGAAATTTTTAAAAAAGCAATTGTGGGGAAGTAATATCTACTCAGAGACAATCATTTTAAAATATTTATTACAGAGAACATATGGTAGATGGTGGGATGAAGCACCATCTTTTCAAGAGGATTACATGCCTCAAAATAGCAGATCTATACCTAGCCAAGATTATGTAGGTTAGTATTGTTTGATGTTATAAATTTAGTAGGGATAAGAATATTAAAAAATATCAAATAGAAAAAAATTATAAAACCTTCCTTTTGCAATAAGGCTTTGAAATTTTTGTTAAAACAAGGTTTAAAAATTATTTTTGGCTTATCACATATTAACTGATTTTTTTTTACTGAAAACAGTGCAATTTAAAGCTATTTTTAGTAACAATATTTATAGCATAGACTTTTCATTTTATAATCTTACAAAATAATACACAACATGCTAGCACTCTAATCTTTGGAACTTGTGAATATCAGAGTTTACCATCTAATACTAAATTATATTTCTCTATCAATATGTATCTATATACATGAGTAAAACCTTAAATAATTGTGTACAGAGAATGAAAGCACAATGTTCTATATCACTATATTTTAATATCTCTTTAGAACATTCTAACACTCCGTGCAATAAAAAAAATGTCGTTGAAAAATTCTATATGTTGTCTAGATTTGCTATTGAGATTATAATCAACTTCATAGTGTTTATTTCGTGTACAGAAGTCTCATTTGAACGAGCGGTTTACCCACTTGAGGTGGCAATATTTGAGACCTACAACCCAGGGGCTCTTGTTCGTATCTGGGCATTAGGTTCCGTATCCTGGATACTACTATGGGAGGGAGAACCAGAGTATGCAGGAGACAAACCCAGGATCTTCAGCCCGCCTATAAAACCTGTTAACTTCCCTACCAGGTGATTTTTAATCATTCATACTGTTTAAATTCATGTCTAGCATTTGTGCAGACATATTGTTTTTTTTTGTTTACTTTTACTTATTTTGATTTGAATATTACAAAATTGTGAAATGTCTGCAATTATTAATTCTTTGATTTGGAATTTTAGTAAAAGGTAATAAATTGAGATAGTCAGCTCTTACAAGTTGTTTAAAGTATGGAAAACAATTAAGTCTCACTTTTTATTCTAGTAGTTAAAAGCATAAAAATCCTATAGTTTGCCAATTTGTAAGAGATGTAAGGACAGTGACAGTCTGTTAACTAAAGCTACTGATAACACAGTGGCAACCTATGAAGTACATAGTGATGTATTGCCAAAACAACATACATCATCAGCCTGTGTTAGTCAACTGCTGGACATAGGCTTCCCATAACCCGCCTCCTCCATTAGGAGGTTTTTAGACCGTATCCCACCACGCTGGTCCAATGCGGATTGATGGGTAGACCGCCTTTTTACATGCCTATCTGACACATGGATGATCCTACTTTTCAGACAATTGAATATTCGGCCCTAATTGCCCTAACCAACTAGGAAATAACAATGAAAATTTGTTGAGTACCCCAGGATTCGAACCAACGACCTCCGGTTTCTAAAGCACACGCCCTTACCACTAGGCTATGGAGGCCGTTGTTACTTGGTTTGTTTACATTTATTCCTAATGTAATTGGTTATTGTGTTGCTATATGATCTGAATTCCGTTTAAGTTTTCAAGTTTAATAAAAGCAATACAATCTGTTATGCCTCGACATTTTATCAATTAATGGAATACAGTTATCGCCTTTGCGTTGTGAAGGTCAGATTGCTGTAGTTTTGTATATACAGTAGTTTTTTTTACTGATGCTGGTTTGTTCGGAAGCTTTCTATTGAAAAAGTTAGCAAGTATAAGTCACAATTGTTTATATTTATTTAGGATACTACGATTGGAGTTCAATCACCGCCTTTTGCCGTATTACACTGAGCTCGATGCTGTGTTACTACGCGGTAAGGAGCCAGCAAGTATGGGGAAGATGAAGAACAATTTCACCTACGCCTCGTTGTTCTATAAGAAGACCAGCCGCCTGTACCCAAAGGTAGGTAGAGGGAATGTATTTTTTGTTCGAGCCATTAGGAATATGGAATCTTTGTAAGCGTAGATTTGATTAATATTATTGATGACCTGATGATTGCGTTCTGGGTCCACCTAAGGAACTTTTTTATTTTTAGCGCTATTTTATAGTTTGTTAAGATAACATTTTCTTAGGATAACGTTATTATTCATTCGCGAGCAGTCAGTCTCAAACGGGTCCTAAGAGTTGTTAGAAAATGAAACGCCTCATTTCCAGTCTATCTAGCTCTATTTTGTACCATTTTTCGACGTCACTAATTGCGATTTTTTTCACATTCCCCGCATGCCGTTCGTGTTGTATATGGGCTTTGCGTATGAAGCAGACATTCCGCGAATGCATTTACGGCGTATAAAGATTTTTTAACTGTCACCGCGGTCGGTATGATGGTAAAACGCGCTTGTGGACAGTCGTAAAACAAATTAACTGCCCATTGGTGGGCCTTTAAAAATTGTTATAACCATCTTGTTATGGCCCACCCGCCGTTCTTTGCGTAAACAATAAATAACGCTGTTTCAATCGAGCGTAAGAATTGGACAAAAAGTAACATTTGCATACGTGCCTCGCATTTAATGTGTAGATCTACTTGCAACAGTCGTTTGATGGCTACGTTTTATTTATATCTCTCGGCTAATTGATCATGTGAGATGCATATGGCCGTGGGCTTGCAATATTGACTTTGGAAGTCTCTTCAAATCGCGTAAACAAAATAATTATTAATAGCGACCGTCTCGACTTTGCATAAACATTTTGGCATAAATAAAGATACCTGAATGAGATAAAAGGCACTGAAAGTTTCTTGCGGTATATAAATCTAATATTTTTTTAATTGTTTTTATATATTAAATGTAGAATACTTCATACGGCAGCGTGGGCTGGATAAGAATAGCCGAAGATCGGAAGCGGTGGCGTGTATTAGAAGAGGCGTATGTCCAGCAGTTGACTATCACGGGCTTTTAATGATAATGACACAATCAGTGATAACTTAGATTTGTGATAGTAAAATAATTATTAAATATAGACAAATAAACTCAAAAATAACGAGTTTATTCGTTATGTACAAAAATCGAAATATTCTATATCTTATTACTGTAGATACTTCAGACTATTGATTTATTCCGATTACTTGGCGTGGCGTGAGTTTTATTCCTTCCAACGGTAAATTTTGTGAATAATTTATAACAGTTCTAAACACATCATCAATTAATAAATCCTTAGAAATGACAATTACAAGTACAAAAACAACTCAAAATGTAAAGAAATAGCTATGCAATGTCTTTAATCTCTTCCGCAATCCGCTTTTTCGTACTGTATTAGAGATGGATCGTACTGTATTTTGTCACAGGATTGGCACTGACGAAGTTATAGACTGTAATGCTTAGTAATTCCTACTAAATCTGTCATAAAGTGACCCAAATCTCTTTGAATATCTTGACTCTCGTCCAAAATGTTTAAAAGTGCACTCATGCGAAGCCGAAGCGTATCTATAGTTTCTAATGAAGTTGTTTTGTTCTAGGACTTCTGGACAAAGTGATAGCGTCGAATCTTCACGAGAATATCGTCCTCCCTACGCTCTTATCTCCAATGGACTACGACACGGGACCGCCGCTGGGCGACTTTCAAAGACTGCCTGTGAGTGTGGTGTCGTTTATACGAAAGCCAAATAACGTACAGAAGTGGAGTATTAGCAGACCTACGCATTGTTACACGATGGGGGGGATTTGATTCATTTAGGGGTCTATACTTGAGCCGAACTAGACATGAAAGCAAAGGAACCCACGGCAACGAGGTGACGTCATCGTCTAGCATTCTTATTGATGGATTATTCAGCCAATGCCTCGTTACAGCCTGCTGACAAGTTTCATCATCATCAGCCTGTTTTAGTCCACTGCTGGACATAGGCCTCTAATACACCTATCCATTAGGGGTTTGACCGTATCCACCACGCTGGTCCAATGCGGGTTGTGGTGGACCGACTTTTCATGCCCATCCGACGCATTACAACGTTACGTACAAGTATTATTTTTGTTATTAAATTGTTCCCGAGATGTCAATCACTGAGTGACAGTCGACTAATAACTATGCTATATATAGGACACCTCTTCGTTGCTACGGATTACTTGTTCATATTTATTTTGAGTCTGTGTCTTAAACTGTAATGGAGAAATGTTACTGAAATGTCAATTAGCGGAAATGTACTAATAACAGTGCTATGCTTACTAGGCCACTTTGTTGCTATAGGTTGCAATGTCTAAATGATTTATAAGTCTTATTTGCTATCATATTTTTGTCATGTTTTTTTGAAAGAAGTTTTTTAACTTTTTATATTAAGAGTGACCGTACAACTACAGCTAAAGTAAGAGAACTTACGTTAACTGTACTTGTACGTTTTTTTTGCGATTGTGATTTTTTTTATAGGTAGAAAAGTTGGTTTATGGATTATGTCGTGTTTATACATGCTTTGCTTTGTTTTAGTCGTATTTTTGTATTTCATCATTGTATCTAATAATCATAATACCAAATCCTACAAATTTTACTTCATGTGTACTCAACATATATGTTTGGTGCAGTATCGACAAACATTCACAAATAACCCATTTTTCGTTCCATTATGCCCCTTTTTAGCTAAAAAGTAAATAATCGTCACTTGAGGATTATTTACTTTTTAGCTGATTGTTATTAAACCAGTAACTATTAATTGAGCTTGAATTTAGAATAAACTTAATTTTTTCTATAAAATATTTTCACCATTCGTTTAGCTTTAACGAAAGAGAGAGAGGAGAGAGAGAGAGAGAGAAAACAATATTTTGTACGTATATTTATCAAAAAAGTAGATTTTTATACGATGATTCCTTATAGGTAACTTTTCTTTATTTATTTAAGAAACTTGTTTCGAAGTTCTGGCAGCATTTATTAATTTTTCGCCAATTGTGGCCAAGTTTATCGTCACGTGTTTCCGAAACGTGTTGGATCGATTTACGCGAGGCTAGAGCGTTATTAATTAGTTAACGTAATTAAAAACGCAAGGACTGTTCCTTATGGCTGCACAATATTTGATCAGCTGTGTGATTCGTAATCGGTTCATTTTTTAATTTGTTCATAGTCAATGACTCATTACGTTCACGGATTTCAAAATGTTTAATTAAATAACAATCAGTTTTCAAATTGTCTAAATAAATTCAGATGGAAGTGGTGCTCGATTCCGAATTGATGATGATGATGATGATGCGTATGTTTTTTTTTTATTTATGTTACCTCGTTCCTCCGCTCCAAGCGATTCGATGTGGTTCATTCTTTATAGATGAATAGATTTTAGCTGTCATTTGGTCCCAATTTTTAATAATTATTTGATAAGTAGTTTAATAGATATTTAAGAAATAATAAACATAACGGCAACTTCAAAAATCACAACCACTGCAGAAACCGTAAAAGATAGACTTAAAGTATTTTCTACGTAATTGTGCTTGTTAAAATATAAGAATAATACTTAATAATAAATACAATAACTATTTTAGCGTAGAACATTGTTAAAAATTCCAATAATGGCATATTCAAAGCTCATCTAAGATAATATAGTTTAAATTTATATAAAAGTTATTGCATTTAAAAAAAATCATCATTGTGTGTGTATAAAACGTGCTATACATGACATTTTTATGAAAGGAATACCTTAAAAGATATTAGAGATTCAAAATGCAGTGGCAGATATCGCGGGCTAGTTTCTTCAGAGGTCACGTTGGCACCCGCTTACGTTACGCAAAATGGTATACAGTGTGAAGTGGGGCATATTTTCTGATTAAAATTTCACTTGTTAAATAGTAGGGACATCTTAATTAAACGAATGTGATATCAAATTCAAAATTATTAATGATTTTTTGTTTAGTCCTATTTTTTTATGTATTTACAGAGATTGTCGAAGTGTGTTGAACATCACAGATTATCTATTATAAAACACAAGTACAAATTGATGAAAAAAAAATTGAAGTATAATGTAATCATTTGCCGTTTAATTATAAAAAATATACAAGAATAAGAAATTTCAGTCCCTTTTAACGTCGCAATATTTCATTTAAACCTTCGATTTAAATGTCGCTTTGTTTTGGAATTTTCCAAACGCCTTCATTCGTTTAATGTATTCGGGCTACGATCGTATTCGGTGGCCCCTAAATCATTCAATGATCTACTTATCGATGGTAACAATAAAAAGATTCCTCACGGAAAATTCCCAAACGGACCGTCAGTATGAATGCATAAACGATTGTGTTTTATTTATAAAACTGTTTTTTTGCTCTGTTTCAAAAAGACTTTTGACGTAAGTAATCCACTAGCATTTGTTTTAGAATCGTCGATATAAATTCCGTTCACTGCTATATTTAGATTGTTGGAATTAATTTTTACGGTGCAAAATGTAGCCTATTTTACTCAAGGATAATGTAGCTTTCTAGTATTGAAGGAATATTTTGAAACGTTTAGTACTTTCGGGATCTATATAAAGGAAAAAACAAATCTTTCCTCTTTATAATATAAAAAGAGATTTATTTTTTTGAATTTTGAAATGGAATTTTGCCCGATTTAATTTATTCTAAAGTCGGTACAATACCTATGTAATTTTCGATGAGCAAAATGATTAATCATGCTTTTGTCAATATTTACACAGGTGATAAAAATGTTTATTAATTGTTTGAAAGATATAATCTCGAGAACTAATAGGTTTTAGTTTTAGATTAATGTAATTAATTGAAAAAAAAACATACTAGATAAAAATGTACAGTAAGTCGATAAAAATAATCACAATAAATAATTATCCTGTCTCAAATGATTAGCATTAAATGTTAAATTTGAATAATATACATTGATTGATTGTATTTTTCTAAAGCTCCAACATGTTTATTTTTTTAATTTAAGTTGATTAAAGTTTTATTCGTAGTAGACTACTCTGTAACTATTTTCGAAGACAGACTTAGAAACATCAGTGTTAAGTTAACATAAGTATTTATCTATGCTAGCATTGACTCAATAACAAGTAATAATTAAAATAAGCCTATCCAATATTATACAGAAGACTGCGAGCAGAAAAAAGTTACATAGCCGTTTTAAGGCCATTGTTTTTAATACTGTTCACAAATTTGTTAACAACAGTACAATGTTAATTAGTCAAGATGATACTTTTAAGCGTAAGTTCTTAAAATATCATAGTTTCATATATATTTTTATCAGTTTTATCAAACATTTACTAGACAATCTAACAAAATATTTCATTTACGATTAAAATAACGGCTTACCATATTATCGTTATTTGTGTTAAGAGCATGTATTCAGCAATAAACTAAATAGATATTTGATATTTCATCTATACAAATAAATTGAAATAAAGTGTCTGTTTGTAACATCAAAATAATCGTTTTTAAACGATAACATTGTGATGTTATAACCGATACATATAACAAGACTACATTTTAAAAAATATCGTCAGTCTAATCTGTTCGTTCTGGTTAATCTCCTGAATGACTGGTTCAATTTTAACAGGATTTGGTTGGCTGATATAATTAGGAGTAACTAAGGCTACTTTTATTCTTCCTAAAATATATTATATTAAAAAGTTAACATATAAAACATACTATATTTTTATATTATCATGCGAATAAAGTCGCGGGCAACACTAGCTTAACCATATGCATTATCCATAACTTTATGGTCAAAGCTATGTAATGTATATTTTTATGCAATGTCCGTCAGAAGACAGTTAAAACAATTATCTCTGCAAAGGCAGCTATAACAAATTCGAACAATATCACAAAATCTAATTATAGAGAAAAATCTATTAACCACGTATAACTTTTTACTGATTTTTGCGTTTATTGTATTTATTTGGTTTCCCGTCGTATCTCGTGACTCTTTCTGGCGGTCATGGTCACGGCCAAACTATGATACGAAATGTCTGTATCTCATTATATGAAATAAACATCAGATTTATAATATATACTTTTTAATAACGGTTAATCGCCGCTAAATGTCGCTCTCCTTTGGTTCGCCAATTAGGTTGCTGAAACTATTCGTCGTCATCGTCGTTTCAGTCAGTCAGAGCCCAATGCTGAGCATAGGCCTCCCACATAAGTCGCCAAAAGGCACGTTGCTGTGCCACCAGCGTTCACCGACCTGCACATTTGCACAGCACGTCACTACATCTCGTGGGAGGTCGTTCAACGCTGAAACTATTACGCTACTATAATTTTACATATTTTATATTACACTTGTTATGCATACACTTCAGACGATATTTGGTCTTTATATCATCATCAACCTGTGCTGGTCCTCTGGTGGACATAAGCATCCCGTAATGCACGCCTTCTCCATTAGGATTTTTGGACCGTATCGTACAACGCTGGTCCAATACGGGTTGGTGGGTGGACTGACTTTTATGTGCCCATCCGACGCATGGATCATCTTACTTTTCAGACAATTGGGTGATCGGCCCAAATTGTCCTAAACAACCAGAAAACAACGATAAATAAAGTTGTTTCCCCGCGGGATTCGAACCCATGACCTCCTTTATGAAGCAGGGGCCAATACCGCTTGACCACGGAGGTAGTTGTATGTCTTAAATTAAATTATTTTTACATACACTTCAGACGATATTTGGTCTTTATATAGTTAGTTAAAAGCATATTTTTATCGTATCGTTATAGTAAATCCTCTTCCCTACGTAACATGCCTGACCTAGACACGATGTTGAAGGAAATTGCATGATAATCTTATTGTGGAACCCTTTGTTTCATCGTAGACTATGCTTAGATGTTTACGCAATCTGTGTCGTGGATTTTTCCGGCATAAACAATTTTTCTTTTGATAGATATTTTTATTTTTTTTGTATGCTACTTTTTATTTTTTTTTATTAGTCATTGCCGTATTTTTGAATTGTATCCAAGATTTAAATATGATTGGGATATAAATGCGCGTTTCAGTGAGTTTTTTTTTTGGTCTAATATAATTTTCGAAAATTTATACCTTTATTTCGGGATTAAGGTAATTTAAATATTTGTTTTGAGCATTAAAATCTACAACTTGTCCGAATATTTTACCTGATTTGAAAACTACCTGCTTGCTACGGGTATTTTAACAAATAAATATTAATTAATAAAACTTACATAAAATCAATTTATAAATAGTCATTGAAATCGAGAAGTCGACCGGGGTAGTGATTGAGGTACGGTTAAGCTTGCATATATTTCGAGATCTTCTTCTGTGTTCTTTTTTTAACCTTTTTCAGAAGTTTTAAGACCATACGACGTGTCGCGCGCGACTTCGTCTGCGTGATAATATTAAAAATATTATTTTGTTAGTTTTTCCTGCAAGAAAAAGTACCCCGAGTTTCCCCCAGTTACATCAGCTTTTTTTCAGTGAAAGTGCTGTAAAAACCAGAATCAACCATTCCATAATTTGGCCCGAACAATTCCATTTGTAGACGGATAGATAAGAGAGACGCACAGAAATTAAAAAAAATGATTTTTTAGTTTTATGTACCGGTCGCATTGTATCACATTGTACTCATTAAAAAAGTTGTTTTAATGTCACAAACAGACAATCTATTTTGTTATTTATCGATTTGCGACAAATAATGAAATTAAACCACATACGAAAAGACAAACCAAAATTAAAAAAAAAATGTAACGTTATCTAAACGTATCGGTTATATATCACAAAGAGATCATTTAAAAACGGTTATTCTGATGTTACAAACGTTTTTTATTATTATACCACTTTTTACATCCCAGGATCCTTCCAGTTATTCGATTATTGTGTTCTTTTTAATCGATGAGCACACGATAGCAAAACCTATGCACAAATACTTATTTCTCGTGATAATTTTTCCTGCCATTCTGGTGCATAACAATTGTGGTCATATTGCTTTTTTTTTGTTTGTATACAATACTTTTGACCCGTTTTAACTTTGAGTATTGGATTACCCGTACAGTTCTGTACGGTGTCATATTTGTACGCTGCGTGTAAAACATTTCGCAAACTTCCATAACACTTTACGTAATTGTGAAAAACTAATTACATTGTAATACAATTTGTGGATCTTGATAGCGAGTGCGTCATTGTATTCTTGCATTTTGTCGTGTATGCTTATTTTCGGCCGTTTTTGTTTGAAAAAAGTTTGTAACGTTTCATACGAAGTATTGAGTTCACGATTTTATTTTGCCGGGTTTGCAATGAAAAAGGTTTATATGTAATAACTAGCTGTTGCCCGCGACTTCGTCCGTAGTAATATGTTTAAAAGAAAATGGAATAAAAAGTACCTTAAGTTTCTCCCAGCTACATTAGCTGTCTTCTATTGAAAGTTCCAGAGATTATCGAGACTATATATACTAACAGGCAGACAGGCCAAAATTAAAAAAAAAATTGTATCTATCGGTAAAATATCACAATTCAAGCAAACAGACACTCTATTTTTATTTATTTGTATAGATAAATAGAATCCAATAAATGCGTATACGTTACATTATTTAAATTACAGTATCAGTGTTTCGTTTTCATGATTTTGAGATATCAACTCATTAGGATAAGAAAGCACATACTTATGAGTTGATATCGATCAACTTTACACTCACATTTTATCTGTTTCCAATCGGGTTTGAATGCATTAGTTACGTTATACCGTTGGCATCTATTACTATGATGGTTTCGGTAAATTGATGACTCATTTTATTACTCAAATAAGCATTTGCTTTAACAGATTAATGATTTAATTACTAATTTCCCTTTTATACGTCTTATTAGTTAGAAAACAACACAATTGTGACGTTTTTGATAACTATTTTCGCAGACGAAATCTTTAAAAAAACGGCACCATAATATTCGTTGCGATATTTTCTGCTTTTTCTTTTTTGAATTATAATGTTTACCTCTTTAGCCATGTTTAAACCTTTGTTGGAAAAACGTAGGTTAAGGTTTAATCCTGTTTTTCCTACAAAGGTTTAAACCTGTTTTTCCAACTAATATTGGTCAGCTTAAATTACTACTAGACAAACATAAAACAATAATTTACTAAACAAACAATTTTTAATAAAAAATAGTAACTCATTCTGAGGGATAGAACAAACAATTACACATGCTTCTATAAGTAGTAGTAGAGGGATAAAAATATGACATTATAATGTTTTTATAGTTTTATATTATTCACACGACTCCCATTGACTCCATGCAGACATTGATAAAGAATATATATTAAAAAACGTTGATTAAGTTTTTCAAGTCTGTATTCTAAATTTAAATTCATAATTCCCATGGTGCGCTGACGAGGATTTTGCGTGCCTAAAATGTAAACCATTTAAATGTATTAAATTATGTTCTCCCTTACTATTGTTTAGAGTCCGACCGAAACTGTTTTTCGGGCCGAAACCGAAACCGAAACCGAAAGTTCGGCCGTGGCTTCAGTTTCGGCCGAAACCGAAACCGAAACCGAAACTCACGTGAACAAGTATAAATATTCTTAAAATACTAAAATATGGAGCTTTTATGCCTCTTATTTTGCTTCATTTAGTCATGGAATGGAGAAAGTATATTAAACGTGTGGTAATCGTTTATTTCAGTTGCTAATAATATTTTTATGTAATAAAATATTAAAAATATATAATTTTTTTTTAAATAAAGTTCTTATAGCAATTTGAGCTATTAATAAATAAATTAATAATTGTGACTGTAAGAGTGACTAAAAGACTAAGTATTGGTATTTTGAAATCATACTAATTAATACTTTGGTTTGTATTTACGATACAAACGATACAATACGAGGGGGGATCAAAAAGTAAAAATGAGATAGAATATAATGACTACGATAACTTAATTAATTATTTTTCTACATAATCTCCGAGTCCACCTATACACCAAGTCCAGCAATCCAAGTTTCCAATGCTTCAATTCCTTTAAAAAAAGGATTGTCTTGGTCCTGCAAAAAGGTCACCACGGCATCGTTTACTTGTTATATATAGTTTTAATACATGTTTCCTCTTAAGTATTGTATCAATTTGGAGAGAAGATCAAAAAATAGCTAGGCGCCAGATCTGGTGAATAGGGGGATGCTCAACCAATTGTACGCTAGCATGCTGAACGGTGGCCATCGCTAATGCCAACCTTTGCGCCGGTACGTTGTCAAGATGAAACAGCTCGCCCGTTCAAAGTTTGCCTCTTTTTTATCATTGACGGCATTTATCAACCTCGGTATTAAAGCTGCATAATCTGTAATGATGGTTCCATGCTCCAGGTAATCAAACATATATGGCCATACCCCGGCCAGACCATATACCACGGCCACGGCATGAAGATCCTTCGGGATAAACCCGTGTTTCGTCCACTGCCACAAAACTAGATTAAAAGTTTTTAGAATCTTCTTAAAACTTGTCCAACGATATCTTCGAAGTCGATTTGGTCTTTATATAGTTATTTATATTACGTGCCGATTACCTAGTGATAAAAGCATATTTTATCGTATCGTTATAGTAAATCCTTTTCCACATGAACATGCCTGACCTAGACACGATGTTGAAGGAAATTGCATGATAATCTTATTGTGGAACCCTTTGTTTCATCGTAGACTATGCTTAGATGTTTACGCAATCTGTGTCGTGGATTTTTCCGGCACAAACAATTTTTCTTTTGATAGATATTTTATTTTTTTGTATGCTACTTTTTATTAGTCATTGCCGATTTTTGAATTGTATTCAAAATTCAAATATGATTGGGATATAAATGCGTTTCAGTGAGTTTTTAGGTCTAATATAATTTCCGAAAATTTGTACCTTCATTTCGGGATTAAGTTAATTAAAATTTGTTTTGAGCATTAAAATCTAGAACTTGTCCGAATATTTTTACCTGATTTGAAAACTACCTGCTTCTACGTATGTTTTAACAAATAAATATAAATCAATAAAACTTACATAAAATCAGTTTTAAATAGTTATTGAAATATCTTGCATATATTTCCAGATCTTCTTCTGTGTTCTTTTTTAACATTTTTCAAAAGTTTTAAGACCATACTACGTGTCGCGCGTGACTTCGTCTGTGTGATAATATTAAAAATATTTGTTAGTTTTTCCTGCTAGAAAAAGTACCCTGAGTTTCCCCCAGTTACATCAGCTTTCATTCAGTGAAAGTGCTGTAAAAACCAGAATCAACCATTCCATAATTTTGCCCGAACAATTCCATTTGTAGACGGATAGATAGAGAGACACACAGAAATTTAAAAAATATATTTTTTAGTTTTATGTACCGGTCGCATTGTATCACATTGTACTCATTAAAAAAATTGTTTTAATGTTAGAAACAGACAATCATTTTTTTTTATTTATCGATTTGCGACAAATAATTAAATCAAACCACACACGAAAAGACAAACCAAAATTAAAAAAAAAATGTAACGTTATCTAAACGTACCGGTTATATATCACTATGAGATCATTTAAAAACGTTTATTTCGATGTTACAAACGTTTTTATTATTATACCACTTTACATCCCAGGATCCTTCCAGTTATTCGATTATTGTGTTCTTTTAATCGATGAGCACACGATAGCAAAACCTATGCACAAATACTTATTTCTCGTGATAATTTTTCCTGCCATTCTGGTGCATAACAATTGTGGTCATATTGCTTTTTTTTTTGTTTATACAATACTTTTGACCGTTTTAACTTTGAGTATTGGATTACCCTGTACAGTTCTGTACGGTGTCATATTTACGCTGCGTGTAAAACATTTCCAAACTTCCATAACACTTTACGTAATTGTGAAAACTAATTACATTGTAATACAATTTGTGGATCTTGATAGCGAGTGCGTCATTGTACTCTTGCATTTTGTCGTGTATGCTTATTTTCGGCCGTTTTGTTTGAAAAAGTTTGTAACGTTTCATACGAAGTATTGAGTTCACGATTTTATTTTGCCGGTTTGCAATGAAAGAGGTTTATATGTAATAACTAGTGTTGCCCTGCGACTTCGTCCGTAGTAATATGTTTAAAAGAAAATGGAATAAAAGTACCTTAAGTTTCTCCCAGCTACATTAGCTGTCTTCTATTGAAAGTTCCAGAGATTATCGAGACTATATATACTAACAGGCAGACAGGCCAAAATTAAAAAAAATTGTATCTATCGGTAAAATATCACAATTCAAGCAAACAGACACTCTATTTTTATTTATTTGTATAGATAAATAGAATCCAATAAATGCGTATACGTTACATTATTTAAATTACAGTATCAGTGTTTCGTTTTCATGATTTTGAGATATCAACTCATTAGGATAAGAAAGCACATACTTATGAGTTGATATCGATCAACTTTACAGTCACATTATATCTGTTTCCAATCGGGTTTGAATGAATTAGTTACGTTATACCGTTGGCATCTATTACTATGATGGTTTCGATGAATTGATTACTCATTTTATTACTCAAATAAGCATATGCTTTAACAGATTAATGATTAAATTACTAATTTTCCCTTTAGATATCTAATTTTCATTTTATACGTCTAATTAGTTAGAAAACAACACAATTGTGACGTTTTTGATAACTATTTTCGCAGACGATCTTTAAAAAAGGGCACCATAATACTCGTTGCGATATTTTCTGCTTTTTCTTTTTTGAATTATTATAGCTCTTTGGCCATGTTTAAACCTTTGTTGGAAAAACGTAGGTTTAGGTTTAATCCTGCTTTTCCAACAAAAGTTTAAACCTGTTTTTCCAACTAAAATTGGTCAGCTTAAATTACTTCTAGACAAACATAAAACAATAATTTACTAAACAAACAATTTTTAATAAAAAATAGTAACTCATTCTGAGGGATAGAACAAACAATTACACATGCTTCTATAAGTAGTAGTAGAGGGATAAAAATATGACATTATAATGTTTTTATAGTTTTATATTATTCACACGACTCCCATTGACTCCATGCAGACATTGAAAAAGTATATATATTAAAAAACGTTCATTAAGTTTTTCAAGTCTGTATCCTAAATTTAAATTCATAATTCCCATGGTGCGCTGACGAGGATTTTGCGTGCCTAAAATGTAAACCATTTAAATGTATTAAATTATGTTCTCTCCCCTTACTATTGTTGTACTGTAAACCAAAGTCTAATTGACAAACAGACATCTTATTGTATCGGTTAATTAATCGAGTAGACAATTATAGTGTCTTTGATTAATTCAGCGTTGCACAAGTATATTTATTACTTAGTCTAGCTGATTAATTCTATAATTTCAATGTTTGGTACTAAGCGGTCGGACGCAGACCGGCGGGTCACGTGTCAAGGCGCGTAGTCGGTTCTTCAGACGGCACGTGAATTTTTAACGTTGGAACACGTGACTTGTGTTGGTCACGTGAATATAAATGATATTAGAAATAAACTGGCTATAAATACTTTTGATGGTTTAGCTTTACCTTTTTTTAGTTCTTGAGTCTGTTAGCGTTCTTCTTTATACAAGTTTTCGTCTGACCGAGTTGATGTTTTTAAGTTATTTAATTGTTAGTTTTAATTTTAGTGATGATATATTGTTATCGGAATTAGTTTTAGTAAGTAAGCCGAAAAAATAATTTTTAGGAAAGCTACTGTGTGCCTTATTCTTATTTTTAAATGCAGTTTAAATTTAATTTACTTATCCATTTTTAACTCCAGTTATCGCTGAGCTGTTCAATGAAAATTAACTTGATACTAAAAAAATATCGAACAATTGTTTTTACTGAACATTATTTGCTTTTCATTTTGCTCTTGTTGGTATCATGTAAATAATTTTGCAAATGATTTATAATCTCCATAGCGAAAGGGTACCTGTAATTGATGATTTGATTTGTTATATAAGAGAATTTGAAGGCGAGAACGAGAACCAACCTTCTACATGGTTCGACAAAGTTCCATATATTTTAAAGCGGTTGTTTGTTTTAGTTTGTTCTAACAGTGAACCAACTACAACTCTAATTTGTTCTTTGCAAGTACCAATATGAAAATGTTTTTAAATAATTGTTGTTGTTAAGCCTAAAATAACATTGTCTTGTTCTACATTTTCAAATTGTTATTACCTACGAGCGTTTAATTCTAATGTTGAAATGGGAGCGTAAGTTATTGCAGTTTACTTGCCATCCTGCAATATGACTATTCCAGCTGGCTACAATAGTTACTTTTGCCCAGTAGGCTACTCTGGACACGTTGTCACTCAAACCGGAAGCAGAAATTTTATTCCTACTGCTTTTGGCTATAAGTGTGGACACCCTGATCGTACTTTTCCCAGTCGGTCCCCTGTAAAAATGTGACCTAGGACTTTCCTTTATGTTTCATTCGTAATTAATGACATGTTTGTTTTCAGGACGAGACAATACTCGACCATAATGCGATATCTGGATATTCAATCGCTAAGTCGCGCGCCCAAGTGAACCGACATTTCAACAGACTGGCCCTGGACGCTATATTGTATAGATGCATCGACCTCAGGCCGTATTGGCACTGCGTCCGTTCTCAGGTGAGGATAGAATAGAACTTTAGAATGTTCTAGAAAGTTTTAATTTATATATATATACACATCATCATCAGCCTGTTTTAGTCCACTGCTGGACATAGGCCTCCCCTAATACACCCCTATCCATTAGGGGGTTTGGACCGTATCCCACCACGCTGGTCCAATGCGGGTTGGTGGGTGGACCGACTTTTTACATGTCCATCCGACGCATGGATCATCTTACTTTTCAGACAATTGGGTGATCGGCCCAAATTGTCACTAGGCTACGGAGGCAGGCTTGGATTAGGTTGATGGATGGTATTTCTTTAATCGCTAAAAACAGTTTTTTCGAATATGGCAGCATATTCTTATTGTTTCTTGTTGATTACTGGCTTCGATGGACGTCTGCAACCATGTTCGTCTTTCGTGTACGTTCTTCTTACTCGAAATTAAGAAGCCCACTTTGCGTCAATTGATTATGACAGAGCAGAATCTTCTCATGTTGCCTTTGAGCCGCATTTCATCTCTTGCGTTGTTAACTTTTTATAACATTGATTTTTAATGACAAGGTCGCACTTGGGTTTTCTCTTTTTTGAGAACATTTCGCCACACATGCAAACAAATGACTACATTCAGAAAAAAGTAAAGAGACTAGAAGATTTTTTTATTAACACAACAAATATCTGAGCTACATTTTCCAGTATTATTTGTATTTATTTTTTGATTACCAAGGAGTATATATTTTGTTCTCACTACTATTTGTTCCCTCTTCGTCTTTCTAGAAGAATCATCAATTTCTTTTGTCAAACGTGGAATGTTTGTCTGAACTAAAATCGACTGATATGAGCTCGATTGTAGCAATGATACTTTTAACTTTCGCTACTATTTTGAAATTGAAAACACTTCTGAAACCAGTTTCGGTTTCGGCAAAAGTTTCGGCCAAATTTGGCCGAAACCGAAACTGCGGCCGAAACTTGATTTTTGGCCGAAACTCGGCCGAAACCGAAACCGAAACCGAAAGTTCGGTCGGACACTACTATTGTTGTACTGTAAACCAAAGTCTAATTGACAAACAGACATCTTATTGTATCGGTTAATTAATCGAGTAGACAATTATAGTGTCTTTGATTAATTCAGCGTTGCACAAGTATATTTATTACTTAGTCTAGCTGATTAATTCTATAATTTCAATGTTTGGTACTAAGCGGTCGGACGCAGACCGGCGGGTCACGTGTCAAGGCGCGTAGTCGGTTCTTCAGACGGCGCGTGAATTTTTAACGTTGGAACACGTGACTTGTGTTGGTCACGTGAATATAAATGATATTAGAAATAAACTGGCTATAAATACTTTTGATGGTTTAGCTTTACCTTTTTTTAGGTTTTGAGTCTGTTAGCGTTCTTCTTTATACAAGTTTTTCGTCTGACCGAATTGATGTTTTTTTTTAGTTATTTAATTGTTAGTTTTAATTTTAGTTATGATATATTGTTATCGGAATTAGTTTTAGTTAGCCGAAAAAAATCATTTTTAGGAAAGCTACTGTGTGCCTTATTCTTATTTTTAAATGCAGTTTAAATTTAATTTACTTATCCATTTTTAACTCCAGTTATCGCTGAGCGGTTCAATGAAAATTAACTTGATACTAAAAAAATATCGAACAATTGTTTTTACTGAACATTATTTGCTTTTCATTTTGCTCTTGTTGGTATCATGTAAATAATTTTGCAAATGATTTATAATCTCCATACCGAAAGGGTACCTGTAATTGATGATTTGATTTGTTATATAAGAGAATTTGAAGGCGAGAACGAGAACCAACCTTCGACGTGGTTCGACAAAGTTCCATATATTTTAAAGCGGTTGTTTGTTTTAGTTTGTTCTAACAGTGCACCAACTACAACTCTAATTTGTTCTTTGCACTATCCATAGTCTTATTTCTTTACTCTAATTTGTTCTTTGCAAGTACCAATATGAAAATGTTTTTAAATAATTGTTGTTGTTAAGCCTAAAATAACATTGTCTTGTTCTACATTTTCAAATTGTTATTACCTACGAGCGTTTAATTCTAATGTTGAAATGGGAGCGTAAGTTATTGCAATTTACTTGCCATCCTGCAATATGACTATTCCGTGGCCACAATAGTTACTTTTTTGCCCAGTAGCTACTCTGGACACGTTGTCACTCAAACCGGAACGCAGAAGTTTTATTCACTACTGCTTTTGGCTATAAGTGTGGACACCGCGATCGTACTTTCCCAGTCGGTCCCCTGTAAAAATGTGACTTAGGACTTTCCTTTATGTTTCATTCGTAATTAATGACGTGTTTGTTTCAGGACGAGACAATACTGACCATAATGCGATATCTGGATATTCAATCGCTAAGTCGCTGCGCCCAAGTGAACCGACATTTCAACAGACTGGCCCTGGACGCTATATTGTATAGATGCATCGACCTCAGGCCGTATTGGCACTGCGTCCGTTCTCAGGTGAGGATAGAATAGAACTTTAGAATGTTCTAGAAAGTTTTAATATATATATATTTTATGTGCTGCATTGTTTGTCTTCGATAGACCTGAACTACTCGTGGACGATTTTAATGATATTCGACACCTTGTAGTTTGACTCAACTTGGGACTAAGGATTTTAGATCACTAATTGTAAGCAAGTCAAGGTAGTAGATGTCATAGTGAAGTTTGCCATGTTTGATACAAATAGCATCTTTATAAAGAAGCATTGTTATCCCCACGACTGACGTTCAACCGTTCTTATGAAATGAATAACTGCAGCATATAACAAAGTCCTATGCATTGATGTAAGACTCGGCCACTAGTTTACGAGTTGCTGTTATATTACTAAAATGTAGTGATTTTTGGTAAATATTTTCGAGAATCGAGCGGGCATTGTTATTCTTTCACTTTATCAAGCGTTCATTTATGGGGATGCGTACATTATTGAAATTCGGAAAGACTTTTTGCTATTGAATACGTAAAATAAAAGTATTTTTTATTCACGTGAGTTTATGTTACATTTATATATATATATATCATATTATCAGTATAATACAATGTTGTTGGTTATGTAGATGTATATTTGCTCTATCGGTTAGCTGAGTTGCTTGTGGGATTAGTCCACTTTTCAATATAACGGCTCTATTATATAAGTACTGCAGCGCTTACTTTAGATAATTTTATTAGAATAAAAATTTGAATACTATTTAATGCGCATACTCCAATCGTGACAAGTGACTCGTCATTGACTAATAATGTCATTGTTTCTTCATTTGCTCGTGAAAGACTCGGAATTACTGTTAAAGGTTCTTTAGCATGAAATATTTACTTTCGCAATCGATTATGCAGTACGTAACAAAGGTGGTTTTGTAATGTTAGAAGTCCTTGATAGCCCTTAATTGTCGTGTTTTTTATATCCTTATGAAATACTAGAATTGTGTGCAGTTATCTCTTTGGTTTCATTAAGGTCATACGGCAAATATCTAGCGTATATTTAGAATGATTATGATTTGGCCTAAAAGACGATTATATATCTTAAGTGCTCTGGAATGTAGATGAGGAGTTGTTTTCAGGTGTTAGGTCTCCTTTTCTCCTTTTAAAAAAGTGTACACCTTAGGTGCCATTACTCTTCGCTGGTAGTGAAGAACAGTGACTTGCGACGACTAACGATGCTTTTCCTATAAATAGGGCAACTACTATAAGGAACGTTCTAGGAGTCTCGTCGCTTTATTGTACGATATGATGTGATGCGACACAACCGAGAGAGGTAACATGTCAAACTGAATAAAAAAAAAATCGAGCGCTCTTTTGCTTAAACACCGCCATGCGGAATTTCTTTGTGTGATCTTTGTATTTCCTATTTGGCTAAGATTAAAAACTATACGCTAGCGTTTTCTGTGACACACCGTTTAACCGAGAAGGATAAGAACCCACGATCGTTGCGATTCGTAGTACAATCGATTGACAAGGTCCCCGATGCAGTGAAGTTGTATCTATTGACAGGTGTTATCGATATTGGCAGCGCGATGCAAATTCCTACAGAAGCTCGACCTGTCCTGGTGCGGCAGCCATCGTATGATTCAGCCGCATTACGTCATCAAGTAAGTTGCGTTAGTGCGGATGTCACATTCATGTCTAATGTCCTGATTGAGATAGATTAATTTGTAGTGGATACTACTAATAGGCGAATACTACTAGATGCGAAAGTTTGTGAGGATGGATGTTTGTTACTTAATCGATTTTTAGGACACATTGCAATATAGCTTATAGCTTATCGGTCAGAAAACTTACAGGCTATAATATATAAGGTTTTACTGTAGTATAATCGAAACACCGTGTTATGTGGAAAAAAATTACGGTAATTTTTTTCTACGTAACTCCAGCTACTCTAGCACGGACTGCAAGAACTTTAGGACTTTAAAAATTTAACGTGTCATGATTTTTATCACAAATTACTGTAACTAAGCGGGTGATACCGCGGGGCGAAGCTGGTCTTAAGCCGAAGAGAATGTGGAATTTATGTCAATAATGTAATCCATAGCAATGAAGTGGTGCCTTACGTATGCTCGGTTACTGACATCTTGGTTATAATCTATACAAATAAATAAAATTGGAGTGTTTGATTTTAACAGTTTTTTAGTTATTACATTGTGATACCTGCTCTCTGTTCTGCCTAATCTCTGGAACGGCTGGTCCGATTTTGAAAGGGCTTTCTCTAAAAGATATAATTGATACTAGAGCTGAATTAAACTATATAATTTGGAGTTACTAAGCGACGTTTTTGAAAAAAACTATTTTTTTACGTATTACCACGCGAATGAAGTCGCGGGCAAAAGGTAGTTCATTAACAAGAACTCAAGACATAATGCTGCCTCGTTGCTAAGGGTTACATTGTTTACATACATTTCTTGTTCTTTTCGGTTCAAGTATGCTTTTCCTGGTATTGATGCACGAGTAAAAAATATCTATTGAAAAATACCTAGCATGCAAATTATATTTAATCACTTCAACAGTTTAGTTTTTGTTTTGAATATTGCAATCGCAATTGTTCGTCGGAATCGGGTAATTAAAATGTAAGAATCATTTACATACCTTTGGGTTTCTATCACGATCTAATATCAACAGCGTTTGATTAAAAAATTATAAATTAGTGTTTGTTGTGTGGAATCATTTCTATTGAATGGAATTGTGTGAAGATGGCATGTGGAATGTAAATATAGCCTATTCAATAGGACTTTTTGACAATAGGACAATTTAGGATTCAAAAACTGGGATAACTTTGTGTTATCGTTGGTAGGCTAGGACAAAATAGGCCGATCAGCCCAATAATCTGAAAAGTAAGATGATACATGCGTCGGATGGGCATGTAAAAACTCAATTACGTTTGTCTTTGGCAATCGTTCTAGGATGTCGGTTCCTTCCAATTTACTGACAACTAATTCGTCCATAGAATGCAGTTGTCATGTTTATCATTTTCCCCAAAAGTCCATTATCACACGATGAGAATCTTTATAGTACATGTTGATGATCCTTCAATATGATAATTTTTAATTAATTTATTATTATTATATAACATTTTGGCTAAATTAGAGTTTGACATTGCAATTTGTTAACACAGATTGGAGATCTTATTTGGTACTGGTATAGTTTTTATGTTTATCATATAATTATAAAAAATAACGTTTTATATTGAACCTTAACTAGATTATCGGATTTTTTCTTTTTTTAGTACTTTAGATTTTCTCCTTTTTTCAGATTCCTCAAAGAGAGTTGCGCTGAATTAACGCATCTGAGGATGAACTGCTGCGAATTCGTTGACAACTCGGTGTTAAGATCGGTCGTAGAAAGCTGCGCTTATTTGCAAGGTGAGTTATGTATGAATTGCTTTGGTTATTTGGTTAAACCTCGATCTTGTGAGTTTATAATTTTCCATGTTCCCGGCAGAAATACGCACAACGGTGGTCATTTTAATGTGGGATTTATTATAGTCGTTTTTTAATAAGATGGAATCGTGGAATTTGTTTGTAACATCAAATACATAGTTTTTAATTGATTACATTGTGATATATAACAATTTTTTTTTTATTTTTCCTAACAAAACAAACTAAGAGTTTTTTTTGTATTACCGCGAGGACGAAGTCGCGTGTATCAGCTAATGTAATATAGCATGTAGTTGTTTGTTGAGTGATTAGATAGAATTCAATAGAGTACTGTGCAAGTGAAACTTACAACTGACTAGAAACAGTCTTTGTTAACGTATTTATAAAAGCTTTGAGACGGTCGCTTCCCGTTTTAAAAATATTACATTATTTTGTCAGCCTCCGTCATCTAGCGGTGTTGACCCTTTCTTTATAAATCGGAGGTCGTGGGTTCGAATCCCGCGGAGAAACAACTTTGTTTTATCGTTGCTTTTTGGTTAATAAAGCACTTTGGGCCGATCACCCGGTTTCTAAAGCGCATTTACCGATAGGCTACGGAGGCAGGAGAAATACTTACTAAAATAAATTATAACAAATTGATAAACGGCTTACGACATTATAAAACACTATCGGCGTGTTTTTTTTTTTTAATTTTTAGTTTTTTAAAAGGATTTTTCTACGAAATAAAAATAGCATATGTTGCTCAAGGTAAATGTTGCTTCTAGCGATGAAAGAATTTTCAAAATCGTCACAGTCCTTTTTGGGTTATTCATTTTAAGCATACTCACAAATATACAAATTTTTGTGTGTATGTGTCTATAAATTTAAAAAAAAAACGAAATTATATGATTTTTACACGTTGACTCCAGAGTTGTGCCTACGCTCTGTGATTGGCTGCTCCGATTGGATCTGCCTGTCAGGGCTGCGTCGCTTACGAAGATTGGACCTATACAGGACCGATATTGGCACAATGGCCACGGTCGCCGTGGTTCGTGCCAACCCTAACTTGCGTCACGTCAATGTCGGTATGGCCTTTCATAGATATTAAACGATCCATCCTCTTGTGTTCCGATTTTTTTCAAACTAGCAGACTGATTCATCAAAACTACTTCTTGAATTATTATTTCCCGTCTTTCAACGAGTATTATAACGTAGGTAAAAAGATGATACTATAAAAAATCAAAATGACACTCGTTTTCCATTTTATTAATTGGTAATGAAGGCAGACGAGCAGTCTGCTCACCGATGGAAAGTGGTCATCGACGTCCAATAACATCGGCAATACCAGGGGTATCACCAATTCGCTGCCTACCGTGAGAAATAGTATGTTACGTCTTGTTTGCGCGGGCTACACGTGGTTTCACACTACCACGTGGTTTCACACTACCACTTTGCGGCAGAAGCAGGCACCGCAGTGGTACCGCCCTAGAAGGCCCCCTGTAAATAGGGGACCTACCACCTATATATTCTTCATAATCTCATTTGATAATCTTTGGATTCTGTAAAAGAAGATGTTGCGTATAAACGCGATAGATCTGTAAAATTAGGTTTATGCCATAATTTATGGTGTTCTAAAACAACTTGTCGGTATACAAATATCTTTTATCTCTTCAGGCTCTTGCAAAATGATATCGGCGATGGACGAAGTGGCGATCGCCTTGGGTGCCAATTGTCCGGAGCTGATTTCTGTTGATTTCTGGAAGTCCTACTCTTTGACTGCTGTCGGTATAAGAGCTTTAGGGAACTGCAGAATGCTGCAGGAATTGGATGTGGGATGGTGGTAAGTGGGATCACAATATAGACCCTATGTGTACGTAATAGTGCTGAATACATTTATTGACAATTTTAAAATAATGATAAGGTGGATTTGATGGTAAGGGAACTTTTTATAGATAACCTACGAGTGGTTAAGAGAATACAAGGTTGCTTTTCATTGTACATAGATACATGTAATATTGATACTAACGTCCAGACACGAAGAAAACACTACGTTCATCACGCATTATTTTTCCCGTGGTGGGAATCGAACCTACACCCTTTGGCGCAATAGTCAAGGTCACTAACGACTACGCCAAGCGGGTCGTCAAGGTAGGCCTTTGTAATAGTAGACAGTTATGTAGAACGTCAATCAAACACTCATAAAAATGGGACAATTTGTAAATATATTTTCCAAATTGTCATGTTTTATCGGCATCGGTAAAGTTGTATTCGACTTAAAAATATATCATGAAGGATAATCGATAACCTTTCAAAAAAACTCTAAAACCGGCACCGGCTTTTTGAATGCCCGCCAGACGCATAGATCCTTTTACTTCATATGTGATATGATGGTCGGCACATATTGCCCTGACCAATCGAAAAAAAAAACGATGACACAAAAGTACCCACAGGATTCAAACTCATGACCCATGTCTCGCTTTACAAACTATGGAGACGGTGTCACTTTGATTAAAATAGTGAAGATAAAAGAAATTTTATTTTCACACATTTATTAAAGTGATTCAATACAACACTGTCTTCGTATTTAGTATTGTTAACATTATAAATGGAGAGTGAAAATGAAATTGTTACAAAATTTACGCCTTCTCGCCCGCGAGGTCTCGTATATTGCCTAATGTTAATAAGAAATTAGATACAGAGTGAACATTTTACACTACGTCCGCAACTGAACTAAATTGTGCAAAAAGTTTTATATACAAATAAATACCGTTATCACATTGCAATATTCTTTTACACATCTCGTTCTCAGTCTACAGGCCGGCAGCTCGGGCGAGTGGTTGAGCGCTCTGACCGGCGGCCATCTTAGGAAATTGTTCCTCGGAGCGCTGCGCGGTGTATGCGACCGCGACCTGCGCGTATTGCTCCCTCGCGCACCGCACTTGGCTCAACTAGACCTATTGGGCGTGAGGGCCGTCACGCCCGACGTCTGCGTCGAGTGAGTGATGCTTGTTTAAAATAATCGTATAGTCATCCAATCCACAAATTTACGAATTTTTCGCGTTACTTAAATATATTTATTCCCGACGTTTCGGATTCTTTACAGCATCCATGAAAGAAAAAATCTTTGAGATACAGACATATACCAACTTAGTCTGCCCGTGATCATAGATGCTGAAAAATCCGAATATCTCTGGAACCATAAGGCGTAGCGACTTGAAATTTGATAGGAATATTTCTTTTGCCAAGTAGAGGTCAGCTAAGAATTTCCCTCTTTTGGATGGAATTTCAGATTTTACGAAATTCTACCCACAAGGGGGTTTGCGGGGTTGTTAGTATATGTATATTTTTTGATCACACATTTGTGGATACCTGGGCATTTCGCGTGAAGCGGACAGGAAAAAAGTGAGGTTCTGAAAATCGATCATATTCGCCCATTTATACTTCTAGTACGTATGAATGTGAACTACAAAATATTATTTTTGTATAATTTATATTTTACAATTTATGAGCTTTTCAAAATCGTCTTAATTTAATATGAGTTTTATGAAAGTAGTTTTCAAGGTTAACGAATTTTAATTAAATATTTGACATCACGATACATATTGGAAAAATTCTGTTCTTTTTAACAATAAAATAAAATTTAAAAAAAAATTAAAAATCATGTCAATGTTGTTTTATTATGGTATAATTATTTAACCACAACAATTATATAAAATCTGTTGTTTCGCGCAAACTACTCGACATAAACAAGCGTCAGATATCACGCCCATTGCGACGCCTATGTACATTAACCAATATAACTCCTAAACGAATAGAGATCCCATTATAAATTTTCTCGTGTATTTTTAATATACTTTAAGCTATATTTTTAACAAAAAAGAATTTAAAAAAAAAGGGTCGAAAAGACTGAAATTCTGGTTTAAAAAGTTTACTTCCGGTTTTCGACATGATTTTTTAATTTTTTTTTAAATATTATTTTATTCTTAAAAAGAACAGAATTTTTCCAATATGTACCGTGATGTCTAATATTTAATTAAAATTCGTTAACCTCGAAAACTACTTTCAAAACTCATATTACAATTACGACGATTTTTAAAAGCTCATAAATTGTAAAATATAAATTATACAAAATAATATTTGGTGTTCATTCGACGTACTAGAAGTATAAATGGGCCGAATATGATCGATTTTCAGAACCCTCACTTTTTTCCTGTCCGCTTCACGTGAAATGCCCCACCTGTTGATATATCACGTTTATTTATACATTGCTGTGAGAAATTAAATTTTTACTTATTTTTTCTATTATAACTTTAAAAAAATTCGTCTTAGTTATATATGTCCTAGTTTCTCGATAAGTTTCATAAATTATTTGATATATACATTGTTTTCGTTACCGTTACAGAATATTAGCCAAGTGTCACGAATTGAGACTACTGGACGTCAGCTTTTGCGATCAGATTTTGGAATCTCAGGTAATATTCAATCACTAAAGCTTTTAACTTACCGTGTCTCTTTACAGCGACCATAAGAATACCATAAATAAAGCTCATCTCCTGTTATAAAGAATCCGCTGCTTATAAGGCGTGGGGTTTTGTATATGCATTTATGAGAATTTAAACATAAAATAGTATTTCACGATGATAGGTCTTTTTCATGGGACTGTCTGGGGAAGAACAACTCCGTTGCATATTTCTGCCGTAAAGCGCATAAGCACTGTCTTCCGGTTTAAAGATTTGAAGATTCTTATGAGCAGGGTGTATCACTTAGTATCTGGTGACGTTCCTGCTCATCTCATCAAATGTAATATCAATCATAATCAATATAAAAATATAGTATCTTAGGCCTGAGAAGTGAGCGATTTTTCGTAAAAACATAAATGGAGGTGAAATCGATGACTATACGTATCTCACTTTTACGATACGTTTCGACGGCGAAGAGTTGACTTTACTCCATCATCATCATCATCAGCTACTGGTGGACACAGACCTCCCATCGTTATGCCTTTGCAATTAGGGGGATTTAAGTTTAAGTGTTGTGTGTGCGACTTTACTTGTATAGGCCTAACATCTAAATGTTTGGCTTAATTTTAGTACGTTTCAAAATTATATTACGGGACAGACATACAGAATTCAAATAATTAGTTATTTAATTTTAGTATAGCTACATTAGGCCAAAAAAATGAGGTTAAAAAGCCTGATGTCAACACTAAAGGCGCCAGAAACGAACGCGTTCTTATTGTCAAATCGCGGCCCTTTTCACGCAACGTTTAACTCATAAGATTGTCCTATTTCATGGCTTGTCTAGTTTAACTTTAGAGTTTGTTTACGAAAATCGGCTAAACTGCAGTTTGAGTAGTTTTATTTACAAATTGACCGCCTCCGTGGCCTAGCGGTACTGTTCTATACTTTTAAAAACGGGGGTCGTGGGTTTCAATTCCGCGAGGAAAACAACTTAGTTATCATTTTTGATTGGTTAGGACAATTTGGGCTGATTACCAAATTGTCTGAAAAGTAAGATGATCCATGCTTCGGATGGGCATGTAAAAAGTCGTTCCACCTACCAACCCGCGTTGGACAAGCGTGGTGGGATACGGTTCATAAACCATCTAATGGAGTAGGTGTGCATTAGGGGAGGCCTAGGTCCAGCAGTGAAATAACACAGGCTGATGATGATGATGTTGTACAAATTTGCACTATTTGCTTTAATGTGATATTATAACTGTGAATAATCAATTATATCTATTTACTACTACAGGTGAACGAATGGCGGATACAATATCCACACGTCAGTATAAAGAGGTCCTTTCAGTCTGCCAACTTAGGTTCAGACCCCAGCTCATTATTCATGCAGCCCAGTTTAGAATGATAATGATATTAAGCTTACATATATGTTAATGTAACATATTTATTAAATTTCTCCCTAACCCTATGCTCTTGTGGTAGAAATTTTATACAATACTTAATTTTGTTTTGCTATTTAATTACAACACATTATTACATGCATCAATATTTATTTACATTTATTCTATTATATATGTTTAATTATATTTAATACTATCTGTTTATTTGATTAACTGGATGGGATGATGTAGTTTTTAATGCTATTAGTCCAATTTACATACATTTTAAAATTGTAATAAATGCTTTCTTGTGCGTGACATTTCAATTATACTTATTAACTTAACTTGTAATGTGAGTAATTTTGTTTAAATGTTTAAAAAATTTTCACTACTCTTTAATCATTACCAGTTTATATATTAACTGGAAAAATAACCATTTCACAAAGTTATTAAAGTATACTTAAAAAATACAAAACTAGTGATAACATGTTTTATATTTCAAGTAATATTTCTGTAATAAAGCTTATAAGGAAGTAAAATAAGCCATGGACTGCTTTTACTAAATTTACAAGAAGTATATATTATATTAGTTCATGATAAAAATACCATCTGTCTATTCAACTGATAGTATTGAAAAGGGAGTTTTATATGTTTAAATTACGTTCCCCAGAATATTAGATGATGATACAGAAAATAAAGTGACTTGACTTTGAATATTTTAATTACTTTTTGGCTGTGGTAAGAATTACATTTATATTATTTTACATTTATAGTATTATATGTTTATATTACAGAATATGATCATATTTTAAATAAACTTGCGTGATACATCATTTTGGCTTTAAAATGACAGTTCTGAAAGTAAGTTTAAGCAAAAAGACTGAATTATCGTTAGTTTTCTATCAAAACTAAATGTGTTCAAACAAAAGCAATGACTTTGGCAGCTGTAATTTTTAAATTGTAATATCTTAACAATGGAGTGGTATTTAATGTTTCTATTAATATGTAATTATTTCAGTAATTGTAGCCACTAAATGACATTTTCACTAATGCTAATAATAACATAGGTACATATCTATATTGTATTTCAATTTTTTTTTAAAATTAATTTCTATACATAAATTTTATGTCTCATGCATGTGCCTTTGAGAGGTACAAAACAACCTTTGTCTTCATGTCCTATTTTAAAAGCATTCATAATAAAAAATAAATATTTTTGACACATTTAATATTATTATTATTTTTTTTACACAATTATATATATCCACTAATTCTAGGATTTTGCGCATATATAAATTATTTATCCTCGAGTTTCGGATTTTTTCAACATCCATGATTAATTAATTTCACTTCATCATTCATTCAGTCTGCCGTGATCTGGATGCTGAAAAGAATCAAAGTCTGGGAATAAATACTTTAAGAAGTAAAATCCGTAAATTTGATTTGAATATTTAATATTATTAAAAAAATTTAGAAAAGTGAATGTTTTAAATATAATTAAGAAGTTTTTCAAAATTCAATGGCATAGATATTATTAAAGTTGATTGTCCGGTTAATAGATAAATATTTTTATGTTATATGTTTGTATGTTACATTTTATGTGAAAACCATTTAATAACTTGATTTATATATGAAAAATGTTTGTCAAAAATTATTTTAAGTGTCTAATTGATTCTGAAGTTCTGGAATAATCCGCCTTTCATAGAGTTAATATGTGTGTTCTATGCTTCCAATGGCTTGATTTAAATTTGTTTTATAGTTTTGAGCTAATTTAAGTTGCTGTACATATTTATGTATGTATTTAAAAAATATGGTAATAGAAATGGAAGTCACTTGATTGGTTCCAATAGCAAAAAGAGTTGTTTGTTAGACCTATTTAAGTTTAATGATATATTATTTTGTTATTGTCTTTTTTATCTTAATTGACATTAAAATTATATACGAGGACAACATTTGAATGCTATATTAATGATTATTGTGTCGCAAATGCACGTCTGTACATTTGTTTATGTATTTTAATTGAGTTTTCGGGAAGTATGTAAAATGATTTTTCTATGATTGATTTAACCTTGAAATATATATTGATATGGATGGACGTACCGTCGATTTAGTCGAACGACATCCAAGTCTCCGTTGTACAACGAGGTCAAAGTTATTTGTCAATTGTCTAGTGTAATATTTACTATTAAGATCAGTGCTATGGCCCATATATATGATATTACTACACTGAATAGTATACGTGAGTTTAAAAACACGCGTATTTGATAATTTCTTGATTGGATAAGGAAAAATGCATACACAATTAACAACAGCAGTTGTGTTTCGGTTACATATGACATTTGTTTTTGGTTCTAATTTCGATTCCGCTGTCAAACAATTGACTGTTTGACAGCAGTTATCGATTTTATGTTGTAAAATATTACCAGAGTATTATAAAAAGTCTATCTTGGTAATTGTATCCAAGCGATATATAAATAATACTAAGGTAAAACTTACTGATGTCAAACATATATTGTGCTAGAAGCGAACACGTCTTTATTGGTGAACTGCGGCCATGTTAAATCCCAAAGTGATAATTAAAATTAGCGCCTTGTAGCGAAATTAATTTTTTAAATTAAATTTCACACTTAACGGTAACATACCAATCGTTCTGCTTTCTGTTTCGATTCGATACTAATTACTTCACTTATTCGATACGTCGTATTTTACAAGACTTCCGATCGATGTAAGCAATACTTTGTATCGATACGAAAATATCGGTATCGAATTTACTTGCACCGGAATGGCTCTAGTAACCAATGTGTACAAAATGTATTGCATTTGGTTAATATAATGCTTTTTAGTCCCTTGAAATGTTACAATAATGTCCACTGCTGGACATAGGCCTCCTAATACACCCTATCCATTAGGGGTTTTGAACCGTATCCACCACGCTGGTCCATTGCAGGTTGGTGGGTGGACCTGCCTTTTACGTGCCCATCCGACGCATGGATCATCTTCCTTTCAGACAATTGGGTGATCGGCCCAAATTGTCCTAACCAACTAGGAAACAACAATGAAAATTTGTTGAGTCCCGCAGGATTTGAACCCACGACCTCCGATTTCTAAAGCAAACGCCTATACCACTAGGCTACGGAGGCAGGCAGAGGCAGGACCTTTGTTAGAAGTCTCAATACGATTTTTGGGAAATCTCCAAGTTTATCGCCCTTGTCTCACGGTAAACACCTTTTTCCTAGCTTAAAATTGCTTCCCCTAACAATTGTAATATTAGATCCTTATTGCAATATTTCAATGGATTGTTATGTTTTTATGCTTATTATAGAAATATTAATGTTTGGGTGTGACTTAACTTTACAGTCATATATTTAAGGAGGATATTAAAGTATTAAAATATTTTTAGAAAAGAAAAAATGTATTTTCCTGTAAAGCTAGATGTGTACCATTATCGATTTTAATAAAGTATTTTGAGTAATATGTGTTTTAATTGTGGATTTCCTTATGTTTATTGGAAATGTGGTTATTTATAGTTGTGCTTAAAGTTTGCCAAACTTTTGCGTGTAACGTGTTAAATGGATCTGTACTTCGAGTATCTGAGAGGATGGCATTTAGCTTATAAAAAACCACGCTGTGATCCTCTTATATAGCAAATGATGGGTTAAAATTGAACGATATAAAAATATTGATGTAAATCAATAATATGCCATTACTTTAAACCCTGGTTTGCAGGCGATGACATAGTTGTAAATCGCAAATTCTTTCATTCATCCTTGTAAATCGCAAATTCTTTCATTCGTCCTTCTTGTCGTCCTCCGTCCGTCCTTGTAATAGTGTCTCAATGTAACATAGGCCTTGTGACCTTTGCGGTAGCTGCTATTACTATTCTATAATTGGGAGACGGAAATGACAGCCTCATCCAGGGCATAGACTGCGGTTTATTTTCTAGATTGCAATCTAGAAGCCATAGACCGCATAAAAATAACGCCTGAATTTATATTATAATTACGTAATTTCCTGTTTGATGACATGGCATTATTTACAACATCATCGTAAGTGGTTTTTTTTATAAAAGTCCTTAGTATTTTTATATTCAAATGTTAACGATTGTTAATTCTTTGTTCCTATGGAAATTCTCACTTTTTAACACATTATAACAAAACATTAAATATCATTCTCTGATTAACCTGTTAAAGTTTATAGACTCGCTTATAGGAGCGTAAACTTGTACGAGTGTATTATTGAATGATTTCCTATACTGCTATTTATAAACTGTATCAAGTCTCTGTAAGGAATTGTTTACTACAAAAAAAATGAGATTGTTCGTCAAATAAATAAAATAAATGATAACTGTAGTTATTCTAAAGTATGTCGATGACTATTTATAGATACAAATCATTTTTAGACCGTATCCCATTACGCTGGTCTAATGCCCCACCAACCCGGTGGGTGGACCGACTTTTTACATGCCCATCCGACGTATGGATCATCTTACTTTCCAGACAATTGGATGATCAGCCCAAATTGCCCTAACCAACTAGGAAACTACAATTATAATTGGTTGAGTCCCCGCAGCATTCGAATCCACGACCTCCGGTTTCTAAAGCACACGCCTTTACCGCTATGCTACGGAGGGATTTCAGTTTTCTATACCTACATACAATATATCATTAAATATATTACATAAACAATAATGTCACATAATGCGTTCAGAATAACTTCTTTTTATCAGCGTTCACGTACACAGGGTTATCTGTGCAGTGGATATTGTTCAACTGGGTAACGTAAAAGTGTCTCCAAGAATCTTTTGTAAGTTTTTAATCATTTGGACGAATACAGTTTCTTTTTAATCTTTAAAGTTAAATCATAATTGCTAAGGATGCATGAAATATAGTAAATTCTGAAATATAGTTTAGGTTTACATATATATCATATTAAAGTAGGTATACATTAAATCCACTTATTAACAGATTTCTTTTTCTGTCATCATTGTAATACACATATATCCCATCATAGTCTGCCTGTGATTATAAACCCTGGAACGAGTCCGAAATGTCAGGAATAAATAAAGAACACGAAAGATCCTTAAACAGGTGGATTAAATATGTGTAACAATCGCGTAAATAAAAGTAATAATTATATTAAAGCAGGCATAGCTTTTTTCTACCATGAATTGTTTTTTTTTCTTTAAAGGAAGTTTTTATATTTAAGATATTCTTATTCACGCTTTGCGATTTCAATTTCACGCCTGGCTTCTAGCGTATTTCTTTAGGTGAGCGAACGGATGAGTGAATCAAGCTTGAACGGTGTGTGATTTTCTATTTATATAGTTGATCAACTTTATTTCGAGTTCATTTTGATTATTGAAAACGATTCAATTGTTTTTTATTTATACGAATTTCTTTCATATTATTAAAAATAATTTTGTTCTTTATAAAATAAACATTTTTAACATATTAAGTGCGTTATGAATTAAATACTAGATCCCACATAGGTACTAATAGTATATAGAAAAATGATTTGTTTTATTGTGTGTAAAAAATCTTTTAGTATAACGAAGCTACGTTATCTCTGAGTTATATAGAATACATTTGTCAGAAGAAAAAAAAGAAATCTTTACAAATTTAAAAGCAACTTATAATCTTTCTCTTAAATAAGTATTTTTAGAAACGTAAAAAAACATCTACCAATGGTAAGCCGGCACAGACCGCTAGTATATTTAAGTCGTGTGCGTGTGTGTATGGTTGTTCATTACCGTACAGCGGCAAGATAACGAGATTTGGTCAAACCTTATAATTTAGTTCATAAAAGAGAAGAGCGTATGATTTATTCAATATTATTTGTGATGATTACGAATTATACATGCAAGGGAAGCCGACGACATAAGTAAATACTTTATATGCAGGTCTTCACCCCGCAATATAAGATGTACGTATATGTTATATCCGAACACTCGATCCATTAGTTGATCGGAACCCTTCTCAAACTTTATTATAGGAAACGAGAGGTAAGGGGAGATCGCAAGGTGAAAGATTGTATTAAAACATTTTCATAACATAAATTTGAGATTAATTTTGGTTAAATGAATGCTGTTTTCGTGTATAAATGGATGTTATAAAGGGCAGTGTTCTTGAAATGATTATATTCAAATGAGCATAATCTTGTATCTTCATAACGTCTATTATATTTATGTTGGGGTCCTTAACAAGGATGAAGGACTAACCACGAACGAGGGTTACTAGCATATTTTCTTTTGAATAAAGCGATGAAATTCCCACTAAGGCGCTTTCGGGCCAAATATTTTTGAACCGTATAAATTAATAGAAATGTTTTCTAAAATTCTATCTTTAATTAATGTTTATTTATTTTTGGAATTAATATAAATATACTTTAAGGCAACTATTATCATAGGATATATTTGTCTTGTATTTGATTATTACGACAAATATTTCGATGTGTAGCTGTTTGTCTGTATCAATACAATAATTATTATTTAAAACTAAGTTAAAATATTTGCTATTATTTGAGTATCAATTGCTTTATGGTAACGTAATAACTTTATTTCTGACGCATTTGTTAAAAGTAATCACTGTTTGTCTGTTTTTTATCTTCAGTTATGAAAAAAAGTGTTTCTTTTCAGCCATGCACATTTTATTTCTGCTTGTGCCATTTGTGGCTTGCCATGCTGATGACTACCACGCGAGAACCAATCAACTGCCAGATCGATCGACTATCGTTCATTTGTTTGAATGGAAATGGAAGGACATTGCTGACGAGTGTGAAAGATTTCTTGCGCCAAAAGGATATGGTGGAGTTCAGGTATTATAAACAAAAATATGTTAAACTATTTTATATATTACCAGCAATTTTAAGCGAAGTGGCCGGTGATGGCTGGATGAAAATAGCCGAAGATCGGAAGCGGTAGCGTGCATAAGGGGAGGCCTATGTCCAGCTGTGCACGGACACAGGCTGGTGGTGATGATGATGATGATGATGTAGGTTATAGAAAGTAGGTTTTGATTATGAATAAGACAGTTCACGTTGTACCTACCTGCCATTACTTTCACCTAAATAATCACGGCTTCAGTGTGAAACGTTTCGAATAAAATAAACGTAGCTTCTGATATCGAGTGGATTTGCGCTTGCTTATGGAACGGTGTATGGCATTGTAAGACCTTTATAAAAGGTGCTTACAACTTAAGATCCATTACGCTCTGTAACCCTCTCTTTACAAACGTGTTGAAGTTACTGCTCGATTGGATTGGTAGGAATAAAATATATGTTTATTATATAAAACTTATGGTTACCCAATCTGAGGAAGAGATAATGCCTTTGTAAATAATCGATATTTATAATGTTTAATATTAAGATTGGTCAAACACTGACCTACTTTTTTTATTAAAGTCTTTAAATTCTTCTCATATAATCCATCCTTCGAATTCGGTAATATATTAGGTCGCGAAGATCAAATGCTAGCTTTGAGTAGAATAATATTTAAGTAACTTCTATTCCATTGGATGTCAATCTTCAAACTTGGCAAAGGCAAAATAAAATAAGGTTCACAGTCATAAAGATGTCAAGATCGAGTTTTTAGAACTTTAAACAAAATTCAAAATGTTTTTTGATCTGGGAATAATTTAATATATCAATGAGTGGACAGAGAAATTCTAGTTACGGATATTAATGTTATTATTAGTGTATAACAAATATCGATTATATTTGAAATTGAATTGCATTGTCTACTTACGCGTAAATCGTTAATCGGGTCGTTGATCCGTATAAACGTGTTGTAATCAGAAATATATTTTCGATATTATTTATATTGTCATTAGCAATACAAAGCTTCTTAACTTGTGTATTATTTAGGTAATAAAAACAATATAATAGTACACAATTTAAATGACAATACGTCATTTAAATTGTGTTACCTTTTTACGTTATATACTCATGATTTGTAATATATAAAAGTATGGTTTATATAACTATAGAAACTCTGTTATGTATAAAATGTTTTACCAATTTTACTTGGTTTTATTGGTCAGAGCTTTGTTTTATAAATTGATTATTGAACATGAGTAACATTATTAGGAGCGCTAGATTAATTAAACGCGTATAAACTATACATTTTTTCTAAGGGTATATATTTTTTTGCTAAATTATAAGCAGAATATCGTGGAGATACAGAGACATCTCAAACCGTATAGAGGTAATTACTTCGCAGATTTCCTTACAGTAAAATTTAAATTAAACATTATGTGACGGATAAATGAAAACTTTTACATTTTTTAAGATCTCACCACCATCAGAGAACCTTATTATACGATTGCCAAATGGCAAGAGAACGTGGTACGAACGTTATCAGGTCATGTCTTACAAATTGAAGAGTCGATCCGGGGATCAGGCGGATTTCTTGAATATGACCAGGAGATGCAACAAGGTTGGCGTAAGGTAAGTTATTTGTAGTATTCATATGAATATATTAACCTACGAGTACTTGTCGTCACAATAACATGAATTACGCTCTATTTTTTAACTATTTGTCAAAATTGTTTTCTCTTATATTATAAGGTGACAAAGATCAAACGAAAAGATTTTTCAAACATATGAACCAGGCGTTATGCCAAGTATAATTCAGCTTCATAAAACAGATTGTATCTCTATAATATATATAATAAAATAAAATAAGACAAAAAAATTAAATATAATAAAAATAAAAAATAAAAAAGCCTTTTATTTCTCGCATCATAATAATTTTACAATACAATTTGCATGCAAAAATTAATTAGTCCAATAGTTACAGGTATTTATTTCTTCATTCCTTTTATGTTAACATTATAAATGTTGTTCCAATTATTAATTTTATGTTAATACAAATATGATAGAATTTAATTATCTCATGATTAAAATAATTATTTAATTAACAATTACAAGAACATTTTTTTGCAAAAAACTATTTATACTAGAAATTTATTTAATTTATTTTATGCAATCAAAATCATAGATCAAATCAATCTATCAAAATCAAATCATATAACACAATAAAATTGTAATGTAATAAAATTTTATTTCCTTATAATTAAAAATAAAAATACAATCGAATTTTACTTTTTTGACAATTGCCTTAACCTATATGTATTTATCTAAGTATATTTATTGTCACTTTCTGGATGGATAAAAGGTTGCAAGAACCCCTCTCAATGGAAGGTAAAGGCCTCCTCCAAATTTAACCATTGTTCTCTGTCTTTTGCAACTCGCATCCAATTAGTACCTATTATTTTTGTAATGTCGTCTGTCCAGCGCGCATTTGGTCTACCTCTTTTTCTTTGTCCCCGTGGCCCTAACCATGATGTTGTTCTTTTTAGTCCAGCGCTTATCTTTTAGTCGTGCTACATGTCCTGCCCATCTCCATTTTAGCTTTAGCGAGTACCTAACAGCGTCTATTACTTTAGTTTTCTGCCTTATAGAAGTATCGCGAATTTTCTGGATTCTTTCCATACTTCTTTGGCTTGTTACGATCTCTTTTTTTATTTTATTTGTAAATTTCCACGTTTGGCAGCCGTATGTTAGTGACGGAAGCAGGCAGGTATTCATAACTTGGCTCTTAATCTTTATAGGCATGTCGCTTTTTAGAATTTCTTTAAGACTCCAAAATTTTTTTCAAGCGATATTTAATCTTCTCTCTACTTCTAATTCATTGTTGTAACATAAATTACGCTCTATTTTTCAACTATTTGTCAAAAATTATTATATTGTTTTCTCTTATATTATAAGGTGACAAAGATAGAACGAAAAGATTTTTCAAACATGTGCACGTTATGCCAAGTATAATTCAGCTTCATAAAACAGATTGTATCTCTATAATATATATAATAGATGTTAAATATTTTTTAATGTTTTTTATAAGGCTAAATTACTATAACTATGAATAAAGGAGATGCTTAAATATATATAATTTTTAGTTTTCGTTGTTGTGTGCGTGAAGAAAATACGAGACCTTTTACATTATCGGTTTTCGCTTTATAAAATTTGCAATGAAATGTTTAAATACTTATCGATGTTGTCATGCATAAGGGAAATGCCAAACAAAGTGTATTGACGAGGTTTTTTGGTTGCATAACATTTAATATAGATTGTAATATCGATATGCACTGTTACATCATAACCACTATAGGAATGTTAATATCTTTATAATGATAACTATTTACTTAGGGGAAGAGAAGGTAATACGGACCACTTAAGGGAAAATTGATGTCAAACAAAAAAATCTTTATTTTTCTTTTTTTTGTTATTATATGATTGAGCGTTTATTAATTTAATGTTTGTTAAATAACGCTTAAATCAAATCATAGTATAGATACAAAAGGTATTGGATGATTTTCAAAACCCTCGTTTTGGTTCATTTTGCCTACACGTGAAGGTAAATCGAACCAGGCATAAAGGCAAGATGGACCTATGGCGACATAATACCAAATTAAAATCTCCACACTGTAACCAACCTCTAGCTGATTAATAAAATAAATAAGAGCAATAGAAACATCGTATGTCTTTTTCATATTAGCTAGATGAGTCTTTTTTGGGTTATTGTAGATTTTTCCTTTTTGTCTATTCGTTTGCCCCCCCTTTTCTATTCTTTCTAGTAAAAAAATTAGGTCTAGTCCGTTTTGAAGTTCATACCTAGGCATGATATCCTTTGGAGCAATAGTAAAAGATAAACTCGTATCTATCGTAGGATTATCTTTTACTATTGCTCCATAGGATATTTATTTGGTTCATTTTGCCCGTTCCGTTTTGCCTTTTCGGTAGGCATGTAAACAATAAAATATTTTAACTTTAATATTCAAGAGAATCATGCCTATTTGTCGTTAAAAGTAAGTAATATAAACAATATCCCAAACAAAATCACACAATTCCCGATATCTTTAACGTAATATAACTGTAGGCGATTTAAAATTTGCTGTTTTTACATCAAAACTCGCAAAAATAAACTTTCCTTGACAAAAACGTGTGCCGCTGCATGACCGCTTCAAGGACGCTGACCAACTCTGAGTGGAAGGCGACTGTCAAGTTGAAGCAAGTTTGTAATAGATAGCACTAACAGTATTAAAGTTATTAGTCCGGTTCGTTTTACCTTCAGGGTCCGTTACACCTTCCTTTCCCTATTTCTATCTAAATATGAAAGAATAAAGTAACTATAAAAGAATAATAAGAAGCGCTCAATAAAAATGTCTCAACTGTTTTGTTGTACTGAAAATGTTTAACAACGTTTTATAACGAATGATTTAATTTTATTGCATCTTACGAAGAGCTTTTCTCATACATTATGAAATAATAAAGGCAAAGTAATAAGGGTAAATCCATTGTCCTTGACGGAGGAATCAATTAGTCGACTGTTGCGTTGACCCACTTATAATCGACCAACACAGCCCCGAATGTACTATTTTAGAGGTGGGGCAAAATTTAAAATACCGCCAATGCCTTGCAAAATTTTATTTCTGTTATTATTATCATTTCAATTTTGTATCCTATAGCAAAAAATATTTTTGAAATAATTGGTATAAAAAGAAAAGTAATAAAATATTTTTTTTTACTTTTCTTCCACTTAACTTCTCAAATTAACAGAGTTATTAACAGTACCTAATAAACAATTATTTGAGACAGCACGCAACATTGAATGAAGGCGTAATTTTACTCTTAGTTCTTTTTCTCCTTTAAATTTTGTTTTGCAAACAAATTTATGTCATAACCATTTTCATGTTTGATATACAGTCAAATTTTGTAATGCTTGAATTGCAAGGCTCTACTAGAACGAGAACAACAACAACGAAAAACGTCGGATACGTATTAGGCAAGTCATGTCACGAGAAATAGAAAATGGAAGTTTTTCTCCATCACCTCCATTCATACTGCAGCGGTGGATTTTGATGATAAAGTCGTGAGGTGCGCTGCCGCCCCTCCCTACCTCCCAAAGATTGCTCGGAGAGTGTCCTCGTCATCCCTTAGAAATCTGATATGTGGCGAAGCAGTGCTAAATGGATGTTAACTATAGAAGCGCTTTCTATCGCTGTGATCAGCTCGCCTACGAGACTATAACTCACGCGTAGGACCGCTTTATTTTCCGTGACTTTATTGCCAAATGCGCCAACAAAAAGGCTGGGACAAAAAAGTTAGCAAAGCAGAAAAGGGGCCCCTGGGTCACAGAACCTAGCGTCTACTACAATAGCTACAGAGGAGGGGACCCAAATAGCCATCGCCCGGGTAAATGCGCTGGACATTGAAGATAGAGTACAGAGTACTAAGTATACTTAGAATTCGATCTATCTGTCCTAGACAGGATTCGGTGAACAAATATGACCATATTCCATTATTTCCTAATTGATATCTCGCGTTTTATATTTCTAACGTCTACAAAGTTTTCGTATTGTAGTTCCTTAAATCATTTGTTATATTTTTAGGATATATGCTGACGTTGTGCTCAACCACATGACAGGCAATCATAAAGACAACAGAGGAACCGGCGGTAGCACAGCTCAGTTTTCCGATTATTTCTATCCAGCGGTGCCTTACTCGAGAGAACACTTCCATTACCCTCATTGCATCATTAACAATTACAACGACGCTTCTCAGGTACGTTAATAAAAGAGACATGCGTTTTCTTTAATTAAAGTAAAAAGTAAAAGTTACTATTGCTAAGTAATAATAATATCAACTAAACTATATTCTGCTTTTATAGAATAAACAATAATAGTAGTAAAAAGTTTGGTTACTATCGCTACGTAGTAGTAGTAAATGAAATTCTATATTGCTTTTTAGCTATATATTTCTGTATTAAAGTGACTGAGACATAAGTCACACAAGCAGCTAATCAGGCCGTAGTGAGTCCTTCCCTGGTGAATTGGGTGATTGGCTATAGCCAAACTAACCCTCTTGGGGCTCTAGGAAATTAAGTAACCATGGTAATGGGCTACATGCTAGTGCACTCCCAAAGTGATACGGCCGTTCGAGACTACAATAGAAATTCTAAGGCCCGCGAGGTCAACAGTGACTTATGTAATTTAAAAAGCTGTTCAAAAAGGACATTATTAAGATTGTATTACGCTCCCAAAGAATCTTTATATTAAAACTTTCAAAGAAAACTCGAGGATCGCCTTTGAAGGATTAGAGAAATTTCAGTGAAATTAGCTACAAAAGATTAGAAAAAACTTGGAGAAATATTTATATCTTGCTCGTATTTTGTTGTAAAATTTAATCAAACAGTATGGTCTGAAATTTGATTTAGGTGCGCAATTTCAGTTTACCACTAATTGGTTCGCTCAAGCGATATATCGACCAGTATTAATTAACGAAAAGCTTGGTGAGGAATATACGATATTATTATAAAAAGAAAAAAAACTTTGTTAGAATTTTTATACTTATTGAAGCAACCTATTTTTTTCATTTGTCTTAATTCCTTTTTCTAACAGTTTATACCACTACAACTAATTAGTAATATGCAACAAAATTATTACTTATTTCGCATGTAATAACTAATTTTGAATTGGAAGCTCATTTACACATTAACGTATCCTTACGTATGGTGAGTAATTTTTAATACATAATTGACTAGTTTTTTATGTTCTTTTTATCCCTGTAATTTTTGGTAAAGCGTCGAGACCAGCAGGATTCGTTAACCTAATGGTAAGCGAATCGTAGTTTCCTGTACGTAAGAAATGCAGCAAATGTTGCCACGATTCCGTTTCTTACTCAGTACTTGAGCTATGATTTTTTTTGATTTAATACGCAGGCAGATGAGCAGTCGGATCACCTGAGAAAGAGAAAGTGGTCACCGACGCCCACGGACGATTGGTAACACTAGTGGTATCACCGGCGTGCTGCCTGTCATGAGACATAGGATGATAAGTCTCGTTTAACCAGTAAATACGCTGCTACAGTGCCCTTAAACCAGATCACAGTAATGTTTTCACATTACTGCTTCGCGGCAGAAATAGCCACCGCGGTATTACCAACCCAGACGGTCCCCTTCGATAAGGGGACCTAGCACCTGTCCATGATGTACTTAGTAATTGCGTACTCGTGTTTCAATTGCGTATTTCATGTTTTCTTCTTCCTGCTATTTAAATTAATGAAAGGGTCGGCATCTAATCTATTCAGATTTACTTGAGCAACAGTTTTTACACAGTGCCTTAAGAGTAAATTGCTTTCGACGGGTGGTTTAATTGTTAGTAAATTTGGGGGCACTGACGTCCTATAACGTTTACCGAAAACGGCCTGGGCATTTGACGCGTGGACCATTGGTGATCGGCCCATTTTGTCGTACCTAACAAGAAAACAGAAATTATACTAAGTTTTCTTGAAGTATTTGAACATACGACCTCCGTTTTGTAAAGCACGGCTAACACCACTTGACCATAGAGTCACTACAAAAATACTTGAATAAAATAGCGAAAGTACACACAACAATTAGAACACCGAGGTCGTTCAAGCGTCAACACTCGCTTCATGAAACTACGAAGGGCTCGAAGCCTGAATATTTCAAGCAGCATTGCGAACAAGGTTAAAAGAAATGCCATCGCCTCGTTTGCGGTGAAAAATAAAACTAATTGTACGAGTTACGTCGAAAACAATTCCGTTTGTGCTCGTAATGAATTTATATTACGTACACGGCACAGAAACAATGCAGAGTCGTTCTTTGTAATGAACATTCTTTTAAAGAAATCAACGGTGTACGCTATTGAAATGTCTTTGCGATAATGTTACGAGAGGCAATTTTGAAGCAAAAATTCGAGCAGGTCGATTTGATTACCTCGTTGGCATTGTGATTAGTAAGAATACCGTAACGTGGGTTCGATTCCTGCGTGTTTTTTGTGTTTGCATATGTGTATGTAATATGTAATAATTTACATATGAAAATTACATCTCGAGTCGATTAATTATGGTTCTATTATAAAGTCCTCGATGGAAATATTTTCTATTCTTGATGTTAATTACCTTGAAAAAGATAGGGAATTTCCTAGACGAAATGGGCCATGTAATAATAGTATGTATAGTTACAAATTATTGGACAAAACTTATTCATTATTAATCAATTTAGTGACACATTACTAGATTAGGGCCATATAAGATCTTAAATACAGATTAACATGGTAACCAATAACAACGGATAGTTGTCCTGTGTATTATGCAGCTAAAACTTGTTCATCACTACCATCCTCACGAAAAGAGGAAAGAGTCGGAATTGTCACAAATAAATTAAATATTATTAGAGTCCGACCGAAACTGATTTTTCGGCCGAAACCGAAACCGAAAGTTCCGCCGTGGCTTCAGTTTCGGCCGAAACTGAAACCGAAACTCACATAGTCAAGTATAAAATTCTTAAAGTACAGATATTTGCTGGTTTTTGCCCATTAATATATATTCATGAAGACAGTATACAATTGCCGGTGGTAGGTCCCCTGTTTACAGGAGACCGTCTGGGTGAACCACCGCGGTGCCTATTTTGCCGCGAAGCAGTAGTGTAAAACACTGCTGTATTCCGGTTTGAAGGCACCGTAGCCAGCGTTTACTGGGTAAACAGGACTTAACACCCTATAGTCTCACGGTAGGCAGCGCGTTGGCGATACCACTGGTATTGCTAATGTCTATGGGTGTCGGTGACCACTTCCATCAGGTGGCCTCGACTGCTCGTCTGCCTGCTATGACATAAAAAATAAAAAAAAATATGTATTCATGAAGACAGTGTTTTATATAAGAAATTAAAAGAAAAATTATCGTTATATTTATTTTATCGAATTAAATTCTCAATCAAATGTCAAAAAAATGAGCATTAGTTATTAATTAATAATTGCTAATTGTTACTGTTGCATTGAATACTACTACTATTAGTATTGGTATTTTAAGATCAGTTTGTATTGATTGGTTTGTATTTGTAGGTCTGAGGAGGAATCAAAATTAGTGAGAATGAGATTGAATATAATCACTATTGATAACTTAAGCATATATTTTTCTACATTTTCCGAGTTCTCTGCACACCGAGTCCAGTGTTTTTTTCCAAAGCTTTCATTTAAAAGAAGGTTTGTCTTCGTCCTGCCAAAAGTTTTCCACAGCATCCTTGTTTTAGTCTTTGCCTATGTTTTCTTCTGAGTATTGTTTCAATATGTGGACAAGATGAAAAACAGATAGGCACCAGATCTTGTAGGGATTTGGGATTCTTAACCAATTGAACGCTATATTGGTGAATGGCGTCCATCGTACAGCCAACAATTCTTCGGGGTCGGCAAGGATGGCCGTTTCCCTTGCGAAGATTGGTGTTTTGTCTCTTGATCAAAAGGATGAACTCATGTTTCGTCTACTGTTATAAAACGAGGCATAAGTTTTCCGATTCTTCTAAAAACTTGTCCAACAATAACTTTGGAATGTCAAGTAATTTTTGTTCCCGATTCTCCGCACCCATCTTTTGGACATTTCTCATATTCAGAAATGATGTCAATATGGATTGAATACCTCTATATAAAATAACCCTTTTTAAAATTTAGTATCAGATTGTAATTAATCGATCGCTCAAACAACGATTCCTAATTCTGCTCACTTTCTTGAAGCTTCATTTCTGATCCATTCTTTCGCAGTTAAGATTCCTTCTTAGTTGTTTGTTACTTAATATTGTTATTTATGTTATGAGTATATATGGTGTTCTCTACTTTTTGATCCCTCCTCGTCGTTCTTTTTTAGTTCACTTTGAATGGTCGTTTTGAAATAAATCGAATCTTCAGAACTCGAATGTAGCAATTTATTATGTACTTTATAACTTTTCAACAATTTTTTACAATTTGAAATCGTTTAATTTATTAACCGACAACCTCTAAAACAGTTTCCGTTTCTGCAACATTCGGTCGGACACTTATTTTAATAGTACAGATTAATTTCCATAGAAAATCATGCCTTATCTGTGTTTAACTATAAATTTACTATTAAGGTTTCATTTTGCGATCTACTAATACTTGAGGTAGCTAAAAAAGGAGTTAGTTTAGAAGAAATAGACTATTTGTTTTAATTTTCTTGAGCCTTTGGAAAATCCACTTTACGGTCAAGTACCTTATCAACGAAGAGGCGTCGTACTTAGGGTATTGTTTTAATTTGATAGCCACTGAGCGTTTGACATCTTAGTAATTAATTTCAAAAACAATGATTTTATCAAAGTAGTAAGGTCGAAGGTAAAGTAAAAAAATACTATGTCTTTAAGGCGACCTCTTTACCAGAAACCTCTTTACTTATGACTAACACATGAAACAAAGGAAAGTCGTCACAATGGAAAAGTAAATACTATTTTTTTATTTTTTTTTTAATAAACATTGCATTTTTTAAACAAATATTCAAAGCAAATACTAATAAACTACGTAAAGACAGTTCAGAATCGAATTTTTGCCTTCGAAAGATATGTTGTCTGTTTAAAAGGCGAAATATATTTTTTCCTCTTAAGTAATATAAAGTGTATTACTGTAAGAAAATTAAATATATATATTAAATAAGTCTTTAATAATGCCATATATTGTTTGCTACTTTATTTTCAGGTAAGGAACTGCCAACTGCTGGGGTTGAAAGATCTTAATCAAACCTTGAACTATGTACGAGATCGGATATTGCGTTACTGCAATAAATTAATCAAGCTCGGAGTTGCTGGAATAAGGTATCTTGCTTGTGTACTAAGTCAGAATTATTAATAAATAAGATTATTAAATAGTTACGTTTTTATTTAAATGTATAGAGTTCTCTTCAAGACCGTTAAAGTAAACGAATTCTGTCTCTGAGTTTATAGTTCGTATACATCGCCTAAATATTTCCCTATATTATGTGAGAAAAGATGTGTTTGTTTGTTTTGAATAGGCTCCAAAAATACTGAACGGATTTAAGATATTATTTCACTTTTAGAAAGCTAAAGGAAAATCCATTCTATAAATCCTAAAAATAAACGCAGAGCGGTGTACGGACTGTTAGTACATAAGGATCATCAGCCTGTGATAGTCCACTGCTGGACATAGGCCTCCCTAATACACCCCTATCCATTAGGGGGTTTTGGACCGTATCCCACCACGCTGGTCCAATGCGGGTTGGTGGGTGGACCGACTTTTAACATGCCCATCCGACGCATGGATCATCTTACTTTTCAGACAGTTGGGTGATCAGCCCAAATTGTTCTAACCAACCAGAAAATAACAATAACACAAAGTTGTCTCCCCGCGGCCTTCGAACCCACAACCTCCTGTTTTAAAGCAAGGGCCAATAGCGCTAGACCACGGAGGCTTTTTAAAAATAGTAAGTAGCACTGTAAATAATTACCCCAGAGATTAGGATCATAGCATTTTGGTACGTTTGTTAAAACGTCGACTGAATATTTGGACAAACTTATTGCCTCCGGTGTTTTCAGTGAGTGAATTAACAGTTCAGTGCGCCCACGTTCCCTTAACGCTGACTGTTTATAATGCTATTATTTGAAACAGTATTCCGAACAAATAGAATTGGATGCAGTTCGTAGTACTGAAATAGATTAACTGCCAACAGATTATGCTCGTAATTAGCGCGTTAAGGCAACAAGATTTAATTATAATTATGTATTTTATTGTTCGTAACAAGAACTATGAACAGAAATTACATATGTTTTATTAAACGCATGCCGTATGACATAATAACATTTTTAAATTTTTTTCATTTGGTGTTAGAAATTATGATAATTTTAAATAATGATTAAATAAATTAATATTTGTGCACCAATCACACAACATTATCTAGTCGCAAACTAAAAAAATTGTACTATGGAACCTAGGTGACTGATAAAACATAATAACCAAATATTACTATAATGCAAACGGGCATTATCCCCACCGCGTACAAGGGTAAGCTGTGTTGGAATTCCTTTACCCTAATTAATTGATTCATGGAATTAAACATAAAGACACAGATTCATATGTCGAATGTTATAGCGCCAAAAGTGAAGAAAGAGGCCAAAATTGTTCTTATAGGTGAACGGACGCCATTTGTAATCAACACGCGATGTTTTACCAATAACAACGCCAACGCTTTGGCTTCAAGTAAATTCGTCGTTTAATTTTAGCTCCTTTACTTTCCTGTCTAATTCAGTTTGGGAATTACGAGTATTACTTGATTATGCTACTTAGGAGATACCATCGTATTTCTTAGGTAGCCAACAGGCTACGTTGTTAATAAACAATGCTTAAAAAATAATAAAAAAAAGTAAGCTACCGCTTAGAAACCGAATCCGCGGCTGAGATTATAAAAAATAGCCATTAACATGCCATAGACAAATAAATATATCTTTGAAGCCAAATACTAACATAATAATTGGTTTGCTCCTTTGATTTGCTGGAAATAATTTCATTCTGCGCATACATTTTCATATATAATGAATGTTACGAAAGTATTAACGAATATGCTAACCAAGCGCCAAACAGAACGTTTATATTCAGACAACGTTTGTACGTCGACGTACAACGTTTACTTTTTTAAGTATTCATATCACATTCCTTATATAATAAACATCGTCCTCGCTTTTTATGCAAAGCGACTAGAGAACTGAAAGTTTCATGTGTCGTCCATAGTTATTCACTCTGTTTATTTACGTAAGTAAGGTAATATCGAATAAATAATAATTTGAAATGACAGAACCGTACGTAAAATAAAATTTTGAGAACATTTATTATGTCTTTCGTGAGCCCGAACGTGTATTGTCTTTTAAGTTGATGTAAAAGTCTTTTGAACCTTATTCAGAATAAGACAAAAATGTAAAGAAATTGTTAATAAATTGCGACAATCATGAATGCTTCGTTACTTTTGTAAAATAGTGTGGTTAAAAAAATTATAAATAATATATGTATTTTACAAAACCTTCTAGAAGTAGAAGTTTATAGCATAATAAACCATAATATTCATATTCATATAAATTTTAAAGTAGATATAGGTACTTTAAATACTACTTTTAAATTTGAAGCTTGGTTACCAGAATAACATGAATAAAGAAATACAGTTTTCTAAATATTTTTTTTATGCAACTGTATCATAAAATGCAGGCGTAGACAAAGTCACGGGCTACAATCTTTAACACAAAACCACTGTGGTCCCGGATAATCTCCATTAAAAGCAAACAATGCAAGTCTTTACACACTGAAAGCAATTGGCTTTGTTTACATACAATTTAGCATCAATTATACTTATTTTAATTTCAGGGTGGACGCCGCGAAGCATATGTGGCCAAGTGATCTTAGAGAAATCTACAAAGGGCTTCATTCACTGAACCCCGATTTTGGTTTCGGTCAGAATGCCAGGCCGTACATCTACCAGGAGGTCATTTATTACGGCAACGAACCAATCAAACCCGACGAATATACATCTTTGGGGGACGTCACGGAATTCAGGGCAAGTTTTATTACACTTACACTGGTTTGTACACGCAATGAGAAACTGACAGTTTATAGCTGTTTCGTAAATTACAAGCAAAACTATAGTAAAATAAGGTTAAATACTCGAGAATGTTGTGTTAAACTTTTAAAACTTTGTTTTGTTGGTACGGCCTTGAGTGGTAGAAATAAACCTTATGTTTTAAAAATTAATAACTTTATTTGGGCGCAAAAAAGTAGTGGTTTATTACCGTTACCTCATTTCAGTTATATTTTTCTAACTTACGACACATCTATTTTTATATATCTTAATGTCCTCATTAGCCGTGTAATATTATAATTAACAAAATATTTTAAGGATACACGTAGAACTAAAACAAAATCTATTACATATTTTTCATTGTCTAAAAAATCTATTTTACAGAAATGTAGCCTACTTTATACAATGTTACGAAAACATTTTATTACGCAAAATAAAAGGAGTAAAACAATTGGTATTTGAAATGATCGAAGCGTGAACATCAAAGGTAGGGTAAATTGTATCGACTTTTCTCGAACGGTATGAAAAAGGTCTTTTGAAGGGTCTTGTAAATTACGTTCTATCAATTGTCTTTTATTTGTAATACGCTGACACATATTAATTAATAATGTTTACGGTATAATTTGTTTAGCAAAAGAATCGTGTGAGTCATCGTAAATATTGTGGTAATCTATTATGATATAATCTAGCGTAACATTCTGCTTGGTGTCAATAGTTAAACCGTAACTCTAGCAGTTGTGGGTTCGTTTCCGCCATAGGAAAATAATGTATCGTGAAAATCATTCTCACATTTGAGTATTTGTCAGTATTTAATACTAAATATTTACGTAAAGCATACATTTCTTTATAAAATTGTTTTGATACCCAAATGTTTTTGCCCTGGTTCAATATCTGCCAAGTAGCCTTAAACATTTTATTTATTTTGGTAATAGAGAGAATTTTTAACCGTAGCCGTATGTTTTACGATTTAATTATCAATCTTTTATAACGAACGGTCAGTTCGATATACTACAGTTTTAAGTTGACAGCTTTTTAACTTGCACTCGCTACTTTAATTAACTTTGTAAATATAACCAAAATTATTAGGCTGTAAATATTCCTGGCACGCTGTGACCAGCAAAAAAGTAATGTTGACTAAGCAGTTTTGTTTAATTAGGAATCTGCCAATCACTTTCGGTTGATGTACGTTCCAGCAGAAGGAAGTTAATTAATTATCGTTATCAGCAGTAACTAATTTGTCAAAAAATTATAACGGTATTGTTTTATAATCAAATACGTTTACAGTGCTACTTGCGTTGTGCATAGTCATATTCTACGCTGAAATACAATTTGTTTAAACATAGACAGATTTGTTTAAACATATTTAGATATGTTTTAATAAAAGACTTAATGGATTTTATTGAACCTAATTTTGTTGACAATGTCCCTGACAGATTCAGAGCGTCGTCTGTCCTCGACTGACAAACAACACCTTTGTCTGTCCTGTGGCCATGACACTTGTTTAGGATCTAAAACGTCGGGAATATTGTAAATATAATTAAAGGTTTTGTAGGGTTAAGGCAAGAAAATATTAGTTTTATATATTTTAATCTAGCAGCGTCTCACTGACTGTAGCAGTAACAAAGAGCAGAATAATTTCTTTTACAAATAGTAACCTTACGCATATAAAAGAATTGCACTGGTCAATTTTAAAATCCAATAATAATGTAAGAATAATAATTCGATAACGAAACTAACGTGCCCATCGTGACATGAGGTCTTCTAACCCCCACTGAATTCTTCGTTGAGTTCTGCGTTAAACTATTTATCGATCGCAGATGAAAGACCAAATATTTCCTTTTCTCACAGTACTATTTTTCTCTTAGATACCATGCTTCTACAGCTCGCTTGGAGTATCATCTAGGGTACTCCTTCTGTTCGCCTGATTCTACTATTGATCTAAGATTTCTCGGGGTTGGTACTAGCCGTTTGTACAGAACTTCAAACTATGCCGGGTATTTAGAATAAACACTTAAGCGAACCAGACAGCATATGTACATAGAATAATTACATGATATTTTAATAAGACTTATACATGAAATTACATTACCGTCATAGCAAGAATAGTTCTACCATATACCAATAATACTTTCTTGTGTTTACGCGAATACTACACATGATTCAATAAAATCCGTAAAGTCTTTTAGTAAACCAATATTCTATTCGCTATCACATTAGATTGTTTATTTTAAAATATTTGGTAAATTGTCTACTTTATCATTCGGAACTTGATAAGCCTTGTGGCAAAGAATGATTAATTGAAATCGCCCCTTTCCGTGTATCGTAGTACTGATATATAATCATTGTTAAACAATTTGACTGCTGACGACATTACTTATTGTTTTGTTCGTCTAAATTAATCTATACGTTTTAAATATTAATTATCACCAGCCAGTGTTTTCTTGCAATACAGTTGTTATGGTTTCACAACCCAATAAGCCAAAATAAAAGAAATTATTTGTGTTTAACGGTTTTATATCTATCCGAACTTTCATTAATAATTTGGTTTGTAAACATTTTGAAAATAGAACCATTTAATTATTTGAGCAGCAACAGACAGGTCAAAGTTTACAACGTGCTCACTTACACGTTTATTTTGAACTGATTTAGACGAACAATGTGGCTTAATTTTCTTAATTCGATTTGTCATCTTGTCGAAGTCAATTTGGTTCGTTATTATAGCGGAATATCGCAGTTAGACTTTATCGAAAATTAAATTTCTTCTTGTTACTCATAAATTTACTTCCGCGAAACCAGATTGCCAAATCTAATAGAAAGTTCGTACGTTTTTGGTTTTATCAACATTCATAATAAATTCGTATTCTGTGTACCAAAACGATAAATTAATTAATACATGTCTTCTCGGAGGTTATTTGTATTTTTATATGGTGAAAAATTTCATGATTTTTCGTCATAAATATAAATATATGACAAAAATTCTGAAATAAAAGTTGGAGACGGTAGTATTTTGATATATAATAGAAATAAGAATGGATTAGATTAATGTTATTGTTTCTTCATGTTGATATAAAACTGTTATGAAAAATAGTTTTGCTTATACTAATAATAATTCATTCGGTAAATTACTTTGAAATCATAACAGCATATATATTATAAAAGCTAATAGTCTATGTAAGAGTTATCCTTAATATTTGAAGACGTCAAAATAGTTAGTAATGTAATGTCGTCAGAGGTGAAACAGTTTTTGTTGTAAAATTATTTAAAAATATTATTGCTGTGTTTTTTTATTCTTTCCAATTACTTATTTAAGTTTTGTCGTAGGAATTTAATCTGACCTGATATTATTTAAAAACAGTAGTATCCATAGCGATAGTGTAATCTGAAGGGTTGCGCAAATAACAAATAGGTGTTCTTGGCAACTAAAACTGACATTTTACGTGTATTATTTTAATGTTACTCTTTACAGACTTTGGTAATAGGCCCATATTGCTTAAAAAATTGGTAACAGCATTGGGTGGGATTCGCACACACGTCATCTCTATAATTATTCTCTAGTCTTATTTCTATCTCTATTCATCTCTACTTTACAGTCATTTAAATTATTTAGAAACAATTTTATACACTACTGAATCATAAATACCAGATGAAGTTAATAATACAAATGAACATATGAACATTATCAAAACAATATTGGACAGTATCGATAAATATTTTATCTGTACAATATTAGGTACAAATGTCGCTGACCTAATCAGTTGCGCTATCGGTTATACGCGCATTGATTACATCAGAGATATCTTGTTTTGCATTATATTTCCACGGTGTATAGGTTTGTAAACAAAGACAGAACTTTCCAGGTCGGTAATGAACTGCAGAGAGTTTTCCGAGGGAGCAACGCTTTAAAATGGCTCGTGTCGTGGGGGGAACAATGGGGCCTGTCACCGAGCGATACTGCGTTAACATTTATTGATAATCACGACACACAACGCGGTGGCAATGTTCTGACTTATAAAGAGTCGAGAGCCTATAAGGTATAACTTAGTAATGCGGGTGGAAACATCGTCCGCATTGCGATTTTATTTATATAGTTGTAGCTATTTTTAGTTATAGTTTAGGTTATCTAGGCCAGGAATAAATTAATCAATTTTCTAAGGTGTCACTGTGTGACTGTCGATTATTAACAACATAATACCGTACTGTAAGGATGGCGCTCTTAAGGCCCTTAAAAAACTCCTTATTGCTCCTGTAAAAACTTTTAATTGAAACACACAACTTTTACAAATATAATGACGTTCAATGGACTGAGTGTGAATGATAACTTAGCTAATGTATTACCCTTTTATACAATTAAAAAGTTGCTGACATATTTTGAGTTCGATATCACTATATCGAACTCATGTTTCTACTCATTATGTTTCTAACATAGTAATATAATAGTAGTAATACGATGATGGTTCCTATTGGTTACCTTGTTTTCAAATATTCCGAGTCTAAATTGGGTAAATACTAGATAGTGAAATCTCTTATTCAGACGTTGATGGAATTAAATTTAAACATTATGTTGGCCGCTGGCCATCTGGCTGGCTTGTATATTGGTATTCAAATGTAATATAAAACTGACACATTAATTGGCTAATTGCTATGTACTTTAAAACACTGAACGCTGAATAATGATTACAAATAAATTTTGATGCTGGCATTAAATTAGTTAATTGCGTTGTTCTTTTAGTTGATTTATTATTATAAAGTAATTTCTGTTCGTTACGAGCAAATAGTTAGGAATCAAGCTTTGATAACTTGTTTATGCACAATTTATTTATTATTTTTGTTATTTGTCCGCTTGTACAAGCTAGTTTATCTAATACGAAACGATTTGACTAAATATGTTTGCACAAAAACATCTGCCAATTGTCGTCGCTGTGATATGAAAGGACATTAATATAAATATTTTAGAATTTACGTTTTAATTTTAAGAAGCTAAAAGTAGAAGATATCAATTTTATCTTTATTTTATAGCATGAAGCAAACAATGTGTTTGATATTTTGTTGTTTAAAACAAACAACTATTAAAAATTGTTCTTCAATCCCACTATTTGTTATAGTTGATTCATAAACATTTTACTACAAATTTAGAGCTAATAATAAACTGAATATGTTTCATATATTAAGTAACAGAGCAGGTGTAGTGAAGGGTATTTTGGGTGAAGTTATCTATATGAATATTCCTTTGTCCATACCATTACTAGGCCGCGGTGGCATTCATTTTGGCGCACCCTTACGGCGTAGCCCGAATTATGAGCAGCTATTTCTTCGATACCAGCGAACAGGGACCGCCTAATGACGACAATGAAAACATCATTTCGCCGAGCATTAACGAGGTTATAACAACGAGCGTTTTATCATTTCTCCCCGATATAATTGTAATTGAAAATGCCGAATATCATTATGAGATTCATTTGTTATATTTGTTAAATTAGATATGCATAATAGTAAATTAATAAGTAAACGAGTCACTTTTTATAAATTTAGAAGACTATTTGTAATACAACTAATGCTGTACGTAAATTTACTTGTTAAGAAAAGATTATTTAGCTTCCCTAAAATAGAAAAAAACAGGCCAATAGAGGCCTTTTTTTAGTTTTATAAACATACATACATCATCAGCCTGTGTTAGTCCACTGCTGGACATAGGCCTCCCCTAAAGCTCGCCTCCTCCATTAGGGTTTGGACCGTATCACACCAAGCTTATCCAATGCGGGATGTGTGGACCGACTTTTTATATGCCCATCCTACGCATGGATAATCTTACTTCACAGACATTTGGATGAACCGCCCAAATAGCCTTAACCAACTAGGAAACAACAATGAAAATTCGTTGAGTCCCCGCAGGATTCGAACCCCACCCTCCAGTTTCTAAAGCACACGCCCTTACCACTAGGCTCCGGAGGCAGTTAATTATTTTATCCTTTTAAATAATTATACATAACTTAATTCGGTTCTGTAAAACAATGGAAAATAGTGTAACACATTGACGCAGCCATCTTAGGCATTATACAATTTCTTTTAGTTTTTATTGAAAGTCTTATAAAATCGTAAACGATTACGACGTTCACTTGATGGTGAATAATATGCCCTTTTTACAATAGAATCGGTGTAAAGCGCTACAAATTCGCATGGTCTATGACTTTGGATTTCACTTTCTTGATTACCAAGTAATTACACAGGCTACGCCCTACAAACAGGAACAGGTTTTGCGTCATAAACTGGCAAAACTGTGATAGGTCTCCAATCGATAGCTTAAAAATGAGAAACTAAAAGCTACGATACGCTTTAAATAGAGCGTTGCATATTTGTGCAATTTACCCAGAATTTCGGCATTTTTCTAAGCAAAGGGTCTTGAAATAAATGATGAAAATCGGGTTCATACTTAGTTCAAGAGAGATACGCTAACAAGGGAAAGCTGTTAACATATCTCCCTATTATACTCTTACAATGCAGATTATATTTTATGTGCTCGTTACTCAGTTTATGTCTGGAGTAAGCTATTAAATGTTTTACGTTTTAAAAGAAATTTATGTAAAACTGAATTTTAATATTCTAGAGATATTTCTGGTAACTATTTTTAGAAATTTAAAAATTATGTTTATTTATTTCATATACATATTTTAATTCAATAGAACTTGGCGCAATTATGAACGAAACAAATTGGGATTTAATTTTTTGTTAATAGAAACAACATTTCTTAGTAAAAAAACTTTATAAAGTTAAAAATATTACAAAAAAAAAATCCAGCAAAGGAAGTCAAATCCTAGAGCCGTATTTTTATCATTTAACAATTCCCTTTTTTATTTAACCGAAAAAAACAAATAATGAAATTCCTTTATTTCTTTTTTCATAAACATTGTAATTTTTAAAATTTTAAATAATATATATACATTAATTAGGATGACACCTGCGGTAATGGCTGGGTGTGCGAGCATCGGTGGCGTCAAATCTATCAAATGGTCGGCTTCAGGAACGCGGTAAAAAACGCCCCTTTGGAAAAATGGTGGGACAATGGCAACTGTCAAATTGCTTTCAGCCGCGGTGACAGGGGATTTGTAGCCTTCAACGGCGAAACACACGAACTGAACGTTACGTTAAAGGTGAGGTTTTTATGCAATCTGTGGTCGGATTTCGCGGTAAAGTTTTTCCGTGTCCCTCATTTGAATTGGTTAAACCTTGCGCTTTTTTTCTCTTTATTTTTATCGATCCTGTCCTTCTTTAACCCACTTATTACTACTGACCTTTATGTTGTATTTCGAGTCGATCGAGTGTTGAATCTATGCGCGAAAAAAGTTAAAAAGTTTTAGTAATATGGTTAAATTGTATGTAAATCCTAACATGAGCACAATTTTTATACTTGTTATATACCTATTTTGATTTTGTGTTATGACAATAAAATAATATTCAGGACATAATTTTATGACAATAACATCATATTTAGGACATAACATTATGACAACAACATTAATGCCAAATTAATGCTCTGGCGTAAATCAATATTATTATTAGACGTACTAACAATATTTTAAGCTAACTTGTTACTGAAATTTTGTTATTAATACTACAAAGAATACTAAATTAGAGTGTTTCATTTTCCATTATTAAAGTTAAGTTCTTATTTAACGAAAACAAAATAAAGACAATGATTTAGTTTACATAATGTTATATCTGAAGTTGAAAACTTCTGATATAATATTACGTTTCATCAATAAACGACATCGCTTTGTAGACCGGGCTACCGAAAGGAGAATATTGCGATGTAATAACAGGAGTAAAAAGGTAACGGTTGTACTGGCACAAAAGTAGAGGTTATGGAAAATGGCGAGGCAAATATTTACATATCTGGACATGGTGAAGACATGCACTTGGCAATTCATGTCGGGAAAGAGGTATTTATACGTTATTTGGTTTGTACCATCTATAGGGGTTATTATGTAAATGTAATTCTAAAGTCTGTAAATTGAAGTAAATTGAATAGTCTAAAGGTTGTAGGTGACATAGACTGGGGTACTTAGTGCACCGCGATGTCTATTTCTGCAACGAACTAGTAGTGTTAAAACACTATTCTATAAATTTCGGTTTAAAAGGCACCCTAGCTAGCCGATTGGCAAAAACCGCGATAGTCTAGACTCTAGGTTATATTTTCTATGGGAATACTATGATTTATTATCAACTGAGCATCCAGCTCGTCATTCGCATTATATAATTAAAAAAACACAATTTGAGGTTTGTTTTAAACTCTTTCTTTATTTTCCCAGTTTAAGATTTGATTTGATTTGATTTGTTTTTTAAGGAAGATTAAATTATTTGGAAATGATATAATATGCTTTTTCTTTTTTTTTCAGTCGAAGATATAAAGCAGTGAATGAACAATATCGAGACGTTCATTAAATTGGTTCCAAATTGTGTGTTTTTGTTGCCCCAACAGAATCGAAATCCCAATGAATCAATTTGTAAAATAAATAGGGACCTTATTTAGACTTAAATTTATCGTCTTATGCTTCAACTTTAATTAATTCCCTTTTGAATGTATTTGATAATTATTACGAAATGTATTTAAAGCGTTATTAATGAATTAGTATCAATGAGACATTTCAACCTTGACATTTTCGTCAATTAAGAATACAATAATAAAATGATGATGATTTTTTTACAATTGAAAGAAAAAACCATTGTAATAATTGGAAGGAATGAGTTTTTAATGACCCTTCACAATGCAGATATGTTCATTTAAAACTCAACTGCTATAAGGAAAATTAAAAAAACGGTATTACCGTGACCCGATGACGCTATGATAATGATAATGCTAGTCCCAAATAAAGACCGGAATCTAAGTAAAAAAGTCTAATGGCTAAATTAAAAAAGAACAAGAGGCATAGCCCCCGTATTGATCATCACTTACTTACCACTCCGTTCACTTTCCCACAAACCCGCAATGGACCATCGTAGTGGGATACGGTCCAAAACCCCCTAATAGAGAAGGCGTGCATTAGGGGAGGTCTATGTCCAGCAGTGGACTAACACAGGCTCACGATGATGATGATGATGATTGATCATCATCATCGTCATCATCGTGGTTATAGATTTGTGGTATCCGCTTCAAGTGTTTACGCGATTCTGGTCTTTGATTTAGGATTTGGTTTACATAATTTTTTGGTTATTTTTGGATCGGGTATGTGTCTTCTATTTTGTCGCCTAAAGAAATGTAACTGCGATACATTCTTAAACCTGACTGCGGTTAATGCAAAATATGTAACATTCACGTATTATATAATTGTTTTTATAGTTTTTTTTAAATAAACATTATCTACCTATACTACTGTACAAAATAAAATCTCTTGTCAGTTAATATTAAATGAGTTTTCAAAAAAATATGAATATTTAAATAGAGAAATGATTATGGCAACAGGCCCTAGCTTGTGTGATAAGCACGTAATCATTATAAGTATGATTATATGGTTTAAACGATAAATTGTATTATCAAATCAAAACTGAGATTGTATCAGCTGCTATAAATTCTATCGCTGTGGGAGGCAAACAGGCAATCTGAATCCTAATAAGTCGTTTTGCTCGTTAACCAACAAAGATAAGGTAAATATAATTTGAATAAGACTTTCTCATTTCTTAAAATTATGTAGTTATAACAAAATAGTTCGTCTCACGTTATTACTAAAAAATATGTAGCACTCTTATCATGTTCACTTTCGTTATATTAGTTTTATGAACAGGACATAAGTCATCATATAGACAGTCAGTCATCATCAAAGATATTCAAAGCGTCATATTTTAATGTCAGCACAATTTATCAATTCACATATGTGACCTATGCATCATCATTAGAAGAAACTTAAGTCCAAAAGCTGATCATCTGTCACCTTGTGCACTATTATTAAAATAAAAAGAAGTCTGTGTTACAATTATATGTTCTTTTGGCATACAATATATGTACGTAGCGTATTGCGTTTTATTATTCAACATATATTTGGTGATGATGTTAAAGTGCAGTGACGTATTCTATACATTCTCAACTATGTGTTTGCACTAATGAAACATTAATGAATACATTAGGATCTCAGTTTCATGTGTTATATCAAACTGTGTACGTCTATTTGTGTCGTTGCTTATTATGTAAGTACTAATCACTTGTCATTTACGAGGTATGCAAACATGTTGTTGGATGTGTTCAAAATATTTATACATATAGAAGTGAAAACATACGGTAAGTAACACGTGGTCATCAACATTTATTTAATATATAAACCATATATGTCGGTGATATATGTCTTCATATACAAGTAAATAATAGTATATAGGTACTCGATATTTTTGTTTCCATACCAAGTACATTTAGCATCGATTCAATTCTTGCTGTACTAAATAGTATGGAATAAGTAATTAAAATAATTGGTTTGTATTAAATAGAATTTGATATAGTTATACTCATTGTGATCTTGCCGCAACCTTTCCTAATGAAATTTTTTGCTGTTCATTTGCAGTAATCGTAATAAGTATGTCTGAGTATATCTTTGCGTTCTTAAATAAAAACGGCACTATTTATTATTGGCGATATTATTATTTTATATTTCATTTTAAAAATGTACCGAAGATAGTAAGTATCGATACCTTCAGAGTAGTCATAACATACATATATGTATGTAGTATTGCAAGGCGAATAAAGTAGTACTTAAATGATTAGGTGAGGACATTTATAGGTATCGGAACATCTCTTCATGTATGACATAGGTGGTTTGGCTTTCACACTAACTATTTTTAATTGCCTCTATATTGATTTTATTACATTTAACATATGGTATATAAAAATTCTTTTGCAGAAAATAACTATTTCGTAATGGTTTTATATATCACTTAATCGCTTTTATAGGATGATCCGGTTCATCCTGCTGTTGGCCGCAGCGGCCGTGGCCGTGGCTTACAAGAACCCTCACTATGCGTCCGGTCGTTCTACTATGGTGCACCTCTTTGAGTGGAAATGGGATGATATCGCAGCGGAATGCGAGAGGTTTCTGGGTCCCAGGGGATTCGGTGGCATTCAGGTATTTTAATTTTTTCAGGATAATAATAATAACAGATCGATATAAATTCGTATTTCGCAGTTTACATTTATACAATTAGGATTAACAATATAGGCGTATAGCAGAAAAACTTCGTAGGTAATTAATATACTACTTACTCGTCGCTTTTGACGTTAAATTATTATGTATTAATAAGATTTTAGTATAGCAATTCATTTACGTAGAAAATTAAATTTTAACGTTTGCAACTTCTATTTTAAAAGAAAAAATCATTTATAAAACTAATTTAAGTTTATACGTGTTTTATTGCAACTTTCAACTGTTACCGAATGATTTTACTAGATTGATTAAATTCTATACACAGTCAATTTCGTTTAGGTGCACTTTATATGTACGTTTCCATCGAAATAAGACATTTCCCGTTAATGTGGTCGACCGTCTTGCGCCGCGGTATCTCAAGCTGGGTACAGCCGCAGGGCAATCAGTGTGATGGAGTGTTCGGCGTGCATGCCATTGCAACTGATTTGTATACGTGACCTTCATACATCTTAGTCTAAGTTATTTGTCTTTTCTTTTAAAAACTTCTTCTTGCTCGATATTATTATGCAAAATAGTTTTATGTAGATATAGTCGTAATATTTCGAAGGATATATAAAAATGTAGAAAATTAAGCTTAATTTTCTTAGTTATTCTTAAACCTTTACCTAAACTTCTTTAAGCTTTATTTTTTACAACGACAGTAATAAAGAATAATCAAAACTCATCATTACGGAAAACAAAACTTTTTATATATCCTTTTGTAGTTTTTAATTACATTTTAGGTTATTTGACAATACTCAGACGTTTTGAAATTGCTTTGGGATTTGTGATTATTTTTGACGTTTTATTTTTTTTATTTGACAATGTTCTAGCATGCCTACTATATGTATGATATAATTTTTGCCTAAACTCTTTCCCGTGTACCTTCTTTCTTAATCATTTTTGATAAGTACTTTGGTAGATATTGAGAAATAAAAACACTATGTTTTTAATATCTTAAAACAAAAAACCTAGTGCGATGCATTTGATAATGCTGGCCAGAAATTAAGGAAAGCCTAAAATTATTTTCAAACAAAATCACGTTATTACCCGTTTCTATTGCGAATGGAGGCTTAACCCGTAAATATAGATCTAACTAAAAATCTATGGAAAAGTAAAATTTAAGTAGATGCATTAAATGTTCTTATAATAAGTGCCTAAGTACTAAAAGTATTATTTATAGTAATGATTCTAATTAAAAAATGTGTAGCACAAACAATAATGATTACATTAACAGTAATGATTACAGTAATGATTACAACTACGCTAACTAAACAAACAACAAACAAGTTTAGTATAGTGTATAATTAACAGCATAAAATTATAATGAATATCTTAAAAGCTATAAATAATATACGGCATTCACGACGTATAAGTTTATTATACTTTAAAAGAGTTATTATATGTTTGTGATTTTGAAGTCCATAACAGTTTTTGGGTAAAATTTTACTTATTACTTCTTTACTCACATTATGAGTTTTTGTCAGATTTCTCCTCCTAACGAAAACCTGGTGATCTGGTCGAGGAACCGTCCATGGTGGGAAAGGTATCAGCCGATATCCTACAATCTGGTCACCAGATCAGGAAACGAACAGCAATTCGCTAATATGGTACGTCGATGCAACAATGTCGGCGTAAGGTAACAAGTTTTTTAGAGATTATTTAACAATTTTAATTATCGCTGCGATCAGACTGAATATGGATATTATTTATTAAAACTATGTGATACAGAAATTTGCTTACCGATACGAAGAATTTTCTACCATCCTCTATAAAATTTCGTTCCTTCCAAATTTTAAATGAAAATAAGAATTTTGAAAAATTTGGGACGTCAGTATTGTTTCAAGAATACTGTCTTCTGTCATGAAAGGACCGGACCGGTCACGGAATATTTACTAGGTAAACGAGAGGTACCTTGCGGGCGTCGAGCGGAGTTTCTGAACATCCTGAACATCATATTCGTCTCGTTGCTGTTAACAATAAAAAAAATATTTGTTTCTTCGTTAAAAGGAATACTAAATATATCATCATTATCATCATCATCATCGTATGATAATCCACTGCTGGACATCCCTCTCCGTACACCCCTATCCATTAGGGGGCTTTGGACCGTATCCCAACACGCTGGTCGAATGCGGGTTGGTGGGTGGACCGACTTTTACATGCCCATCCGACGCATGGATCATCTTACTTTTCAGATAATTGGGTGATCGGCCCAAATTGCCTTAACTAACTAGGAAACAACAATGAAAATTTGTTGAGTCCCCGCAAAATCCGAACCCACTACCTCCAGTTTCTAAGCACACGCCCATACCACTAGGCTACGGGTGCAGTACTAAATATATAAACAATAATATATTTTTTAAATTATAGATATACTATAGATTTATGAACGTGTACAGTTTTTATATTTATATTTAAAAAATTTTACATTTCATTTTTTATAAACTTGCCGCTGCCAATTAAAAAAATAAATTACATACGAGACAGTAGGTTTTTGTGATGTATGTGAATTTTGCGTGTAACAGAAGTGCCATTCTCTGCCGTTAACGATAAAAGGCAAATGTGAAGAGCTCAACTTGTCCCAACGGTATTCTTTACTTGGGGCCATTGTTATAGCTCTTCTCCTAGAAAAAGCGCCCGGTACGTGTGGGTGGATAAAATTCGCCCTTTGTATTTCATATCATGTTATGTGAGGCTTTATCTATCATCTTTTACGAAATTTACGTCGTGTGGCATTAGTGTCTGAATGTGAGTAGCGAATAAATTTAATGCTTATTTTGTTTTAAGAATTAAACAAACAAAACATAAGCAGTTAAAATTAATAATCGTCAATAAATAATATAAATCTCTTTTAGCTTTATAATGTCCGTTATATAAACATGAAGTTAGTAAAGAAATAAACAAACTTTTCGAGACGATGTCAGATCGCGATGAAAGCGAAATTTAAGACACGAAATCCGAATCTCTTCGTTTATCTAATAAACGATTCGGTTACCCAATAACAGTAAAGATTTTCGGATCCCTTGTAAATTGAATCCTCTAACATTGATTCACAACGTTGTATACAGAAACATTGTTACAGTACTGGTCTCTTAAGACTTGAACGTTCCCCGAGATCAAATTTACTGCTAAAAATAAATACAGCCTTTATGTTTGCGAAGGCAAAAGGTACTAAATATTTTCGTAGGCCACAGAGGGAAATTTACGGCCAGAATAAATTGCCGAAGGGACCGCATTCACTTGTTAAAGCTTTTAATTATCATGTCTTTCATCCCTTTGAAAATAATCATTTGCACGAACCTGAGAATTATAATAAGTCTTAATGTACATTTTGTATATAAGCGACTTTATTATTTACAATCAAATGGCATAATAAATAGTACAGTTAGAATTTTACCTCATTTGATTAATTAACAATTATATAAAACTTTATCCGGCGTTTCAGACCCTTCCCAGGTTTGATTACCGGTCCGACTAAGATTTTAGGCTTCAAAATGTCAGTCCTAATATATCATCTATGTTTTTCCGCACTCTACTATTAGTTTTAATGAAATAACACTTTAATTTAATTGAAACAGTCTGTGATAACATGGATATAACAGTTCGTCATTTAAAATGAAACACGATTCCCTCTGAAATTAATTTCATTCATAAACTAATTAAGATACCTACCTACCGGTGGTAGGTCCCCTGTTTACTACCGGTGGTAGGTCCCCTGTTTACAGGAGACCGTCTGGTTGGGTACTACCGCGGGCCTATTTCTGCCGCGAAGCAGTAGTGTGAAAACACTGCGTTCCGGTTTGAAGGGCACCGTAGCCTGCGTATTTACTGGGTAAACAAGACTTAACACCCTATGTCTCACGGTACGCTGCGCGTCCACGATACCACTGGTATTGTCAACGACTATGGGTGTCGGTGACCGCTTCCCATCAGGTGGCCCGACTGCTCGTCTGCCTGCGTATGCCATAAAAAAAAAAGATCGCTAACTTACACAATATGAACAGTGTTATCTTACAGCTATAGGCCTCGTTTCAGTTAACTTTTAAGCGTATACGATATGTTTCATCAGTCTCAATTAAGAAAAACGTCGAAAAAAGCGTCTGTTTTATAATTAAATGATTCGGCAGCAGTACGTTCACCTGATGGTAAGTTATGCCCCCGGTCACAAGTCCGCTCGCCGCCCTGAAATATTATCAAATAACTCGCTTACGTAGTAATTATGTAGGTCAATGCCCTTACAGTTGTGTTTTACACTACTGATACGTTATTTATAAGTAATTTATTTTATTTATTGCATGAAAGTGTACATACAATTCAAACAACTTGCGCAACTGTTTATCAGCAGTAGCTCTCGTTTCCACGAGTTGGAGTTTGTCTCTATCTGTTTAGTTTCCACAAAACAGATAGAGATATGCACTTTATACTAATTTTTAAAAGGCCTCCGTAGCCTAGTGGTAAGGATGTGTGCTGTAGAAACCGGAGGTCATGGGTTCGAATCCTGCGGGGACTCAACTAATTTTCATTGTTGTTACCTAGTGGTTAAAGCAATTTGGGCCGATCACTCAATTGTCTGAAAAAAAAGTTGATCCATGCGTCGGATGGACATGTAAAAAGTCGGTCCACCCTCCAACCCGCATTTGACCAGCGGGATACAGTCCAAAAACCCCCTAATAGAGAAGATGTGCATTAAGGGAGGCCTTTGTCCATTATTCCCGCCAAAAGGAAATCTTGATTGACTGACTAACGTATTTTATGTTTTTCGTTCCACTTATTAGAATCTACGTGGACGCCATTATTAACCACATGACAGGCACGTGGAATGAGAACGTCGGTACTGGAGGTAGTACCGCGGACTTTGGCAACTGGCACTACCCGTCGGTACCTTACGGCAGGAATGACTTTAACTGGCCCCAGTGTGAGATCTCTGGCAATGATTATGGCTGCTGTCCGATAGAGTGAGTTAAAAAAATTATGTAATAAAAGGATTTTAACGGTTATGTTTTATGATATTTTAACTGATGCGTAAATGCGACTGCTGGGAGCTGTTCGAAGTCGAGAGTTAAAAATTTAATTTTCAAATGTAAAAACAAGGTAAAATCCGTTAAAATCCGTCTATTTTTATAAGATGTTTTGTTGAAAGTTCTTTTGAGGAATTGGCTTGTAATAAAGTATGATACTGATATACTTACAAAAATGTATTTTAACTTTCTTTACAGTTTTTCAAAGTTTTTTCCAAAACCGTTCGGTTAAATGGAATTGTTTTTTTATAATAGATTAATTTTAAGAAGAAGTACACACTCTCTTAAGTTAAGTCTATTAAACTTTACGTTTCACATTGAAAGGCCTTTACTTTCTATGTTTCTAATACAGTTAATAGGTTATTAAACCGGCCAACTACTATTTAACAGTTGTTTCGAATGCAGCCATATAAATCGAACCGCATAAAACGTCAACTTATCACGGTTTTAAAGAAATAAAATAAGACATACCGACAGCGAAGCCATAGTAAGAGGATTCCATTGACACCCTTTGAGTGCGAAACCTCCAGTAATATGCTGATTGTACAATTGGCACGTAATAATGAGATCATTTTTATTTCATTCAGTTTTAAGCATCGTTGGTGCGTTGATGTATTGGACCTAAGTTTTTATGCTGCATAATGAAAATAAAATGGTGGTTATATCTGCCGCAAATCAGTAATGTGGAAACAATACTGTGTTCCGGTCGAAGGGCACCGTAGGCAGCGTAGTTACTGAGTAAATGAAACGTAATATTGTATGTCTCATGATAGGCAGCGCATTGATGATACCACTAGTATTGTCAATGTCTATGGGCATCGGTGAGCACTTTCCATCAGGTGGCCCATCTGCCTTCGCAGCCAGAAAAAATAATAAAACCCCTTTACTGCAGAATTTTCACTTAAAATGGATCATCATTTTTATTAAATGAAAGCTAAAACAATTTTTGAATATTTTTGCAGTTTTTTTCTCAAAGTGCATAATTAAGTTAAAACAGTTCGTAAAACCTTATATTACAATGTATATAGAAATATTACTTCAGTAAAAAAAATATTTTGATTAAAGGCAATGTTACATTTTATATCATAAGTGTGTTTAAAATTTTAAAGTCAAACTGAAAACGTTTCAATTTCCTGCAGCATTATTCGTAAATGTGTTTAAGCGGGAGAGGCGGTGCATGAAATATGTGTTCCAAAACTCATTATTATACTTTTGCATAATAAACTTAACCCGCGTTTTATCAAACGTGAGAGAAACGAAATTAGAAACTCTCCTAATTTCGGTCCATGTTTGCAAAGAGAATAAATTAGGATCACGAGCTCTCGTCATGTTAAACCCATTTCAAAAACAAAAGGTGGAAAGGAGATATAATTAAAATTTACTTTACATAGAATTAGTATATATCGTTAAATTATAATTTCCGGCAGTTAAACTGAATAATTTTTATAGCATATAAATTAATTATATTTGGTTAAATAAAATACAAAAAACTCTACGTAATTACATTTCTTTACAGGACCAATAGTGAGATGTCATATTTGTTAGTATAAAAGGCTATTATTGTGATAGTATTAGAGATTACATATATGTTTATGTTTTAGGTACGTAACTGTGAGCTTTCCGGTTTGAAGGATCTGAACCAAGGCTCCGAATATGTTCGGTCCATGATCGTAAATTACATGAACCGCTTGATCGGTATGGGTGTGGCTGGATTCAGGTACAATGCTTTAGTAATCCTACTTTACATTAAAGAGTTATTTTTTAGTTAATCATTTATATTATGCTCAGACTAGCTACACTCCGTGGTTTCACTCCCGTTGTTATGGACAATTTGTAGTACCTAATAAAAATAATAATTTCTGTGTAATATTGATTTATTGTCAATTTATCACGCAAGAATTGCCCGCGGTATCAGAATTTTACAAACTTGATTCTCATTGTTTTATCTTGAAGAAGTCATGCCTGAAAATTATAAGTTGTAACCTATATGTTCTTTTGGCTTGTTACCTATATTACTTATCTTTATTCTTTTCCTTCCATCATTGCTTCACATTTCCTTATTAATTGTCAGAAGAAATGGCTAAGGAAATCAGCGTGACTATTTTTTTTTCATCTTTTACAATGAGATTAATACATTAAACAAACAATTTTAAGTATAAGTAAGCGGACATTCCATTACCAGATCGTGTTATCATTTAAAGTCATTTACATGGTAAGAACTTTTAACACACAAACATTCCTTTATAACTTTTTTTAATTTAATAATGGTTAAGTTGTTAAAGTTTACTGGGATTTTGTCTTCATAGTAAATACATTGTACTATAAAAGGTTTAGCGAGTCTTCGCATTCTAGTTGCTGAAAGAATTATTCTATGTTTGTTCCTAGTATTTATAAGAAAGAAGTGCATAACAATGCCTTTAAAACATATTCGTTTTTCTGCAGATACATTAAACTTTCAAATTCATAGGCGTTGAGAACCATTATTTTAATCTAATTAGTGGATTTTGTGTGAAAGTATAACTTTCATAAATTTTTAAAATCTTCTTTAATTATGTTATTTTATTAATTATACGTATTAGTAGGATATGTGATACTACTTGTTCTTCAATTTGGTTTGTCTTAACTAAACTATTTTTATCTCATACAATCAAAGTAAACTTTATATTTCAAGAAAATAGTAAGAATATCCTGTTATACCAGTGGGACCCATGAATATAAACTTTATGAGTCCCACTGCATTCCGTCCATATAAATGGGATAGCCTTATTTCCTTACGATGTTTCAAGTTGCCATATTTTCTCTTACTGATACGTGGACTGCATATTGTGCTTAACAAAAGTGAATACCATAACTCAAAATCAAACTACATAGTTTAATATACTTAATTATTAATAAATTGAAGAGTAAAAACTAAATTTTTTTGATCATTTGATGATTATAGTCCGTTCGAAGTCAATTATTCTTTGAACCCCGAGGATATCAGTCGTATCCTCGCTTGTAAAATGTTTTATTTTTGTAATACTATGATAGCATAAGGATAGCTAAGAAGGTAAAAGTGAGATTTTTATGTAACTATATTATATAAGTAGGAGAATTGCATGATAATAGTAGTAAAAAACGCAAGAGAAGAAACGCGCCATGATTAGTTTAAGTACAAACATACTGTGCAAGTTTGTTTCATTATCACATTCTTCTTTTGCATAGAATCGACGCTGCGAAACACATGTGGCCTGGTGACCTGCGTGTCATCTATGACAGGCTTAACAATCTGAACACTGACCACGGTTTCCCATCTGGCGCTCGGCCTTACATCTACCAAGAGGTCATCGACCTGGGCGGTGAGGCTATCAGCCGGGATGAGTACACTTCACTTGCTGCAGTTACTGAGTTCAGATTCGGGATGGAGTTGAGCAGATGCTTCCAGGGAAATAACCAGCTTAGATGGCTCTCAAACTGGGGACCGAACTGGGGACTGTTGACTAGTAGCGACGCACTGACCTTCATTGACAACCATGACAACCAGAGAGGTCACGGAGCTGGGGGCAGCATTCTCACGTACAAACAATCTAAGCAGTACAAGGGTGCGATCGCTTTCATGTTAGCCCATCCGTACGGTGAGCCACAACTGATGAGTAGCTTCGACTTCTGGGATACTGAGGCTGGTCCGCCGATGGATAACAGTGGCAACATTATCTCGCCTGCGATCAATTCCGTTAGTGTTTTATTTGTTCATTTTCGTTTTTCTGTCCGATATTGATATTTAGCCTGTGTGTAGATTCTGTCCGTACAAAAAGTTTAATAATACTGTATAGATGATTAAAAAACATTTACGTTAATGATCAAAGCATTGCGTGAAAATTAAATCCATTACGAACCTTATTTCATAATAACTTCTATTCTTTGTAACGTTTAAATGTTGTTTCTTATTTACAATCGTGTGAAGTCGGTTAACACGTCCGCTAATAATATCTGATCACATAACGTATATTTGTTAACAATATTTCAGCTCGCAATGGGATGAGTCTGCAATGTATTCATTTTTTTTTGCTTAATTTTTAACATTTCTGGTTTGGCGGCTGCAAAAATCCGCTTACCTTATGCTTTTAATCAAAGTTCTGCTTTATCTCATGCATCAGCCAACTCTACTGGCATAGGTGAAGTTTCAATATTTATGGTAATTGAATTTATCCCGTTAGGATGGTACTTGTGGCAACGGATGGATTTGCGAGCATCGTTGGCGCCAGATCTTCCAGATGGTCGGCTTCAGGAACGCCGTAGCTGGTACAGGAATGAATGACTGGTGGGATAACGGAAGCAACCAGATTGGCTTTTGCCGTGGTGGTAATGGTTTCGTTGCCTTTAACAATGATAACTGGGACATGAATCAAAATTTACAGGTGAACATTGGTTTGGTCATAATTATAATAGTTTAGGAGGAGGCCCTTGCTTTGATAACCGGAGGTCGTGGGTTCGAGTCCCACGGAGCAACAACGTCGTGTTATCGTTGTTTTCTCTTTGGTTAACGATGGTTAGAACAAATGATCCGTGCGTTAGATTAGCTTGCAAAATGTCGGTCTCGGTTGTCAAGACCATCTTTGGTAGTTTTATAGTATATTATTGTCTTAAAAGTTACTGAAAATTCATCTTTTGAATACAGGCAACTCTTTAGGTTGTTGAAGTCAGATTTTATGTATTATGGGTAAAAATGTTATTCTGGTAAATCTGGGTGTATTAGAAGCCAACCGAAAATAACTTAGAAATGATAACTTAGTTGTTCTAGCGAAAGAAAGTTATCAGACAAAATGCTAATTACTATTCAAACCTAAAGGTCTGCACGTGATAGTTACCAAGAAATAATTAAGCTCATATCTAATATAGTTACGTGATTATTATTAGAAATAGTCATTTTAATGATACCTTTTATAGTATTATTACATTTATTTTATACAAGACACTTTGAAAAGTTTCATTCTTACTTCTTTACTAAAATAAATATGGACTGCACTTAAATTCACTCGCCAATTGTAGTCTAAACTTATTACCGTTATACGTTGAGCACGACATGAGTGTGGGATTGAAGTGAGCTGCGAATGACTGTTATTGGCATTATGGGACATGCACTTCACCACAGAGAATGCATGTCTACGTACACGCAATACATTTAACTTGTAAACAATGAATAATGTATTATGTATTATTAATTGTTTACACGTGACTGTTAGTGTGACTTTAAAATAATAAATACATGAAAACATTACAGAAAAAAAGATTTAAAATATAATATTTGATCTGTATTTCTACATTTATAAATATCCGTATTAATCTGCCGGTGATTATGGACGCTGGAAAGAGTCTGTAGCATTGGGAATAAAATATTAAGAATAAACGTGAAAGAAGTCCGTAAAAGTGTATTTAAAACTAGCAGTCTGTCACGGCTCTGCCCGTGTTATTTTTAATTTTGTAATGGAAATTCCTGAGTTAAAAATAATACTATGTTACTCAATGTACATATATGCTTGCTAGTGGCCTAAGGATTTTTTTAATCGACACAGTAGTTTTTGAGTTAACTCTCTAACTTATACATCTTTCCTCTTTATAATATAAGCAAAGATGTATAAGTATAGCAATTGCCTGAATAAAAGAAAAATCTATTTTAATTTCCAAACACATTACTATATTTTCGGTATACGGCCCATCATATATAACTGTGGCATTTAGACGTCAAAACTGACTGAAAGACTGAAACGGACCAATTTTTCAGACGTGCCTTCCGGCTGGCTCGTACTGCGACGTCATATCCGGCTCTAAGAGCGGCAATAGCTGCACGGGCAAAACCGTCAACGTTGGAAATGACGGCCGCGCCAACATTTACATTGGCGCTAACGAGTTCGATATGATTTTAGCCATTCACGTTGGAAGTGATGTGAGTATTGAAGTAATTGACGACTCGTTTAGCGTAGGGGTTAGTTAACTTACTGCTACGCCAAAGGGTGTGTGCTCGATTCCTCCAATGGGACAAATGTTGTGTGATTAATATGGTGTATTTCTCGAATGTCTTGCTCGTCATTGCTTTAACCAATAAAAAAGTAGTTATTTAATGGCTTTCTAATTCTTGAATGCATTTTAAAGATGTTAGTTATGTCTACAATGTACTACTTTTTGTGCTTACAGTTTAAGCAGTCAACATTATGCTAACTCTTATTATTGTAAACGAGATCAGATATAATGCTTAGTTAGGTACCGACTACGGAGGAATCAGATAAGATGCTTAAAGAGACCACAAAACCAGTAGCGATCAAGGTCAATTGTGTTCTAAGTTGAAATTATAGCTAGTCTTTGATCAATAATGATGGATTTTTAAGAGTTAAGGAAAGACGTTGATGGGATTTTTCTTAAATTATTCCTTTTTATTTCAGTCAAGACTATAAATACGAAGTCTGTCGCGGACGAAGAGATAAGAAGCACATGATAAAACTAAGACTTATATGCAACTGTAAATGTAATTATTATTTTTGTAAATAAAAAAGTTTCTTGAATTACAAGACTTTGCATTTTATTTAATAAACAATAGTTTAATGTGAACCTTCATATTATCTTCTTCTTATTGTCCGTTTTATTGTGTGTAAGTATCTGTATAATGGTGGTAGCTTCACTCTTTATAGATCGTGGGTTCGAATCCTGCGCGGACGCTATATATATTGTTAGTATTACGTAGTATAGTTGAAATAACGGACTGATACACTGATTGCTTATAACCATGATCCGTTTGGACAATTATACTGAGGTAAAAAAAAGTGTGAAACCGCTGATAATAAACACCTAAGTTTTTATAATTTGTAATTGTGGTATAATTCTTAAAATGTATTTTTTAAATAGAACATAGAGTAGTCAATTCAGACAACATTTTAGCGAATTAACTACCGATGACCCACATATACGTGTACAAAAGGCAACAATACGACCGTAAATATATTCAATGCAATACATTAGCCATTGTTACGATTGAATGATCGCAGCCTGTCGTTCCATTTAAATATAAACGACTGCGGGGCGTGTTATGCTAAATCCTATTTCCTGCGGAGTCCTTGCGATTCTATTGTTTCATTTCCATACCGCAGCTGTCGAAGCAAGCGCTAGCTCGTGTATGAAGCTATGACGTCAATGTTCGTTGTAGTAGTTTAACGCCAACGCGTTTCTGAACTCACTGAATACGTATAATTTGCTAAAGTGATTTAATAGATTAGTAGGATTTTATTTGTTTCGTTCAAACGAAACGTACGCGGTGGATGTTTAACTTAAGAAACTTTTTATTTAAAATTATATGTTATTTTTTATATTGAAGAAATTGGAAAAATTATCTGTTTTGTTATTTAAATTTCCAAAAAATGATCAGCCGTTTCCCGTGAGCGAAGTTAAGATAGCACCTAATTGACAGAATTGTTTAAGATGTGATTTGGCTATACGTCTTGGGATATTCTTTTTATACGGGGTGGATTATTTAATTTTGTATGCATCACACATATAGTTTTCTAAAACATAGCTATCCTTTTCCAAACTAACTGTAACATCTTCATGATTTGTACTTCTAAATAGAGAATGTAGTAATACCATAATTCAACGATAAAAATGTCCTCGCGTAATTAACTTTCGCGTTTGTGAAGTCAACATTCAAAATCGGTTTAATAATCTTCCTCGTAAAATATTTTACATGAGTTACGATAAATACAATGGTTTTTCGTCGTCATTTTATATTTGAATGAGAAGTAAACTGCGTTAAAAGACAAGTTTGAATGTTTTTTTCTCCTTTTAACAGCAGTAAAATAATAAATTGGTTTTCGAAAGCATTTTTATTACAAATAGCCAGGAAAGTATACAAAATCATTTTATGGTTTTATTGTGTTATAGTTTCTGATAAGACACAAATCACTATTTTAAATTTGATTTTGCATATAGTTCACGTGGTAAGTAATTTTTAATTTGTCAAGTAATTATTTGTTGTTTATTTAGTTGAAAGAATTATTGAATCATTTTATTCCACTATTTATATAGAGATCGACTCTATCAGTTACGTTGGATTCCTGAGTTTGCTGATGAATTCATTTGTTTAAAATATTTTCCATTTACAAACGTTAGATATATACTCGCTTCGAATTAATATTAAAATTTTTAAATACTAAATTTACAATTGTAATATACTTTTCTCTGCTCAATATAGAAAGGACTATTTAAGGTATTACCTTTAAGAGCAAAAATTATCACGAAAATGTTATTAACTTCTGTATATTTTGTTATATTGTATGATTAATGATTAACTACTGTATGTACATCGATAAACTTATTATTAAGACTTCTTCTGCAAGGTCAACTAGTTTGGCCTGCCTACTTTCAAGGTACCTTGGAAAACCTACACATCTTTTAACTACACAGGGGAACTACTACTGACTAAGTCTAGAAAATTTTCCTTGTAGGTTTAGAACTTTATTCTTACTCAGAAAACTTCATAGGTTACTCTGGGAGAGTTTTTATTTGAAAATACAATAATGTACACATCTCGGGACATTTCCAGTTTAAATTATAATACTACTGAAAGCACTGCTATAGCGACAAAGTGTTCAAGTTTGCTCATCGTTAATGTTCAAGTTGTAACATTTTTCTAATTAATAGAATAAAAGAGTAATAATAATACTTCTAGTTCTTTGAAAACAGTTTATTTATTTTTCATTTCTACTGTTGTGTCGTTTTATATAGTAAAATGTTATATTTTAAAGCCATTTCAGTAGAATCTGTTCTGAACCGTCACTGACACTGACTGACAGATCATCGTATTTAGACTCCAGACAAGTGACCTGTACTCATTGGATTAATCCAATGAATTAATAATATTATTAATAATATGCGTACTACTTTACTTTTTTTTGTCTTTCTTATAGTAAAACTCCGTTGCTGCGGCCTAAACTAGCAGTGCTGTGGATGTCAGTTCATGTATGATGACTTCAACCAAATAAAGCATACATCTTTTTTTTTCTTAACGCAATGTTTAAAATTGCTCCTATCACGGCTTGTCGTTGATTATCAAAAAAATATTACAGCATTAAATCCCCGTTCATAATGTTTACATGGTTTATTTAAAAAAAAAAAATGGGGCTTGAAATGTACATCTGAATGTTTTCTATACAGCAGACTTCCCTTTGTGTATAAAATGGCATGTTATTGATTTCACTTTGAGTTTTATTTTTCAGTTTCGTAGTGCTTTACAACAATAGGCAACTTTCAAAGCGTCCAAGAGATGCGCCACGTTATGTGCGTCAATTCACAGAAGTATTGAAAAATGTACATCGGGTCCAACCGTAAAAATAAAGCTGCGTAGCATTTTTGATAACTTCGTCTTTTACATCACGCTGTCAAGATTTTGAGTGATACGCGGAAGTCGGGAGGAATGTGAGATCAAAAAATTGTAATTTGGGAATAAAGGAAAAAGTATTATAATTATTTGCCTGCCATCACTCTCTTTGAATGTGTTTTCCTAAGAGAAGTTGAATAATAGATTAACTTAATAAATGTGTTAAGAATTTTCCATAAGAGACCATAATAAGTAAAAATATGCAGGAAAAGGAACTATATTTAAGGGTTATAAATAAATATATAATAATATGAGTAATATCTGTAGAATTAATTGTTAATACAGATAGATAATATGTAGTATTATACATTATTAAATAAAATGACTTTACGGAATTTATCGCGTTTATTTTACATTTTTAAATTCCGACGTTTCGAACACTTTCCAGCGGCCGTGGTCACGGGGTAGACTGAGACCGCGATAAAATCCGTAAAGTCATTTTATTTAATAATGTATAACATTCGCGTAAACAATAGAAATAATTGTTGTATTATTGTTTCATTTATGACATTAAAGTCAAAATAATTCAAGCTGGAACTAAAGAAAACAGAACATTAAAATGTATTTCGTTTATTTCACAATTAAAAACAAGACCGTAAAGCTATACAATTTGGGATTATTTTGAAAATTTTATTTTTGAGATTGATTTAACCATGAAAAGTAATTTAAATTAAATTACTTTTAATAAACTAAAAAGAAAGTCTATAAAAATATATATTTCATCTTGACAAAGCTACACGCTCGAGTAATAAAGGACTTGAAAAAATCAAATTAAAATTGATTGCCGAAATCTGGTGCAGGCTTAATATATTAAATAAAACTGTGGTACAAAGTGTGCGTATAATTTTATTTTTCAGTATAAAAACTCTATATAGCCAGAACACTGTCACTGCGGTTGTTTGGTAAACGACAATTGTTGTTACTCTTAACAAAGCATATTTTGATGCTTTTTTTTTCTTCTTTCGATGTTAAAATTCAAATTATACTAGCTGGCCAAGAACTTTCTTAATAAAAGGGTTTCTGAAATTCGAAACAGTATGAAATATCGAAATAATTAAAATGACCGCATTTTTTAATAAACATACTGACTTCAGCTTTTGTAATATCAGTTTAAAAATAGAAAATCTAGTAATTAAGTATTACAAGAGAATGGTTGAATATTCGCCAATAATTTACAAACAGATCGTGTTACTATTATTGTAAAATGACCTTATCAGATGTATGGTTACACAAATACATACAATTTTTATGCGCTTATTTTTGCAAAAGCTTGTATGTATTAAATTTATGATATTGATTTGAATTTTTGATATTTGCTTTTTTTTGGCATACGAATACAGACTGACAGTCGGGCCACTCTGATGGAAGTGGTACCGTACTTTCACTTAAGACGTACAATACCAGTGAAGTATCGCCGACGCGAATGCTACCGTGAGTACTCAGTTTAAGTCTGTTACCCAGTAAACAGTGGTAGTCCGCTTCAAACCGAACCAGCAGTGTTTTACACTACTGCTCGGCAAGAATAGGCACCCACCAGGTAAACTCTCCCAGACGGTCTCCGTAAACAGAGGACCTCCAACCGGTACTCTTCATTATTTTAAATATATTAAATAGTAATGTTATTTATAGTACAGTTATCATCTTATTTTTGCATTTTTAAACGTACCGCTAGTAAATATAATAATTGAAGAAGGCAGCACAAACGAATCGCGGCTGAGGTAACCTCATCATTCCCACTCGAAAACGTCGGCGCAAGAGTGAAGTTAATACGTTACCGACGCCAGTTTATAAATTGGACACTATATCGAACAAAGTGACTCGCAATGCCCTAGCTGTTCAAACTTTCTGTTTGTTTCCACGCCGAAATGTGCTGGATATGAATGGACTCGCTTTCGGGATGCGAGAGTGTAGTGTTACGACTAGAGAGTTTTTATATATTGCTGTTTTGATTATAATCAACAGCTAATCATTTAGTGTTACAACGTAAACGGTTTGAAATTTCATCTGTTACCAAGGAATATAAATGGTGAAAAGTTATTGTGTTCCATTAAAACAATTTTTTTCAAAAATAAAGCTACAAGATGAGCAGAATGTTCACCTGACGGTAACTGATACATCCTACTCATATGAAACGCAGCGTAAAATAGCGCAGGTCCACTGGTCACCCTGGAACATTGGTAGCGTCGAGTTCTAGTTTTCCCGTCAACCTGGAAGACAATAGAGTTTATACACTAGTGCTTTGCAGCAGAAATATACATCGAGGTGGTACTTCTTCAGATGTTTTTATTTATATACAGAAATCGTGCTATTAGCGTTATATAGTAATCATTGTTAAATAGTAATAATAAAAAAATATGCTTACTGTTCTAATATTATTTTTCTCGCTAGAAGTTCTATGCTATAGTTTTTGCTTTGTAGATGAGATTCATATTCAACAAAAATTATATACATCCAAAAATTTATAAAAACTCCTGCTTAAACATAGGAACGTTTTCGTCCATGAATTGGCCTTTCAATTTAGTTTCGTTTTAACTTAGAATAATTTCAGAGAAGAATACGAACAATAAAAGAATGAAAATGATTGCCAATTATCTAATCAATATATCGACGTCAGCTTTGTATTTCTGAATAGAGGCTGTAATAATAGTACAATGCTGCGATAAAAATATCCCATCGCGTAAATTAATTTTCTCGTTTGTGAAGTCGACATTTGAAATCGATTTAATAATCTTCCTCGTGAAATATTTTATACAAGTTACAAAAAATACATTGGTATTTCTACGTCATTTATATTTGATAGAGAAGAAAACTGCATTAAATCTTTTATTCCTTTTAACGACAGCAAAATATTAAATTGGTTTTCGAAAGCACTTTTATTAAAGCTGGTTGTTACAAATGGCCAGGAAAGTACACAAAACCATTTTATGTTTTTATTGTATTAACTTACTTCTCTCCCTAACCGATTGTCCTATATTTGACTATAATAGAGCCAGTCAATATATAATTAAAATAAATAATTACATATAATATAACTATAATGTTAACAAAAAAATGAACAACTTTACTCAGTAAATAACCATTTTGCGCAATGTATACGGGTAAAACTCGAACTCTATGCACTAAACATTTTATAAGTGGTTCCACTCCTCTTTACAGGGAACCGTCTGGGGCAGTAGCACCGCGGTGCTATTTCTGCCGCACTTCTATAAACATTACTGTGTTCCGGTTCAAAGGGCACCGTAGCAAGCGTATTCGTAAACGAGACTTAACATCCAATGTCTCGCGGTAAGCAGCGTGTTAGTGATAACACATGTAAAGCCAATGTCCAGGGGCGTCGGTAACCACTTTCTATCAGAAATTTATTATGTGAAGTTACATTACATTAGGTTAAAAGAGCTTTCAATATGCCTCATTTACTTTTTAAAATTATTTATATTAAAATGGTTATTGTGGGTTAACTTAATACATGCTCTCACGGACTTTATAGTAAAACATTTAAAGAAGTACAATTACTTAGAAAGTAATTTAACTCTCTTTTTAAAACGATTTCGCTGTTATTTTTTATATGCATTAACCTACTGATGAGTCAGTCGATCACCTGATGAAGTGATCACCGACGCATTTGACACTAGCTAATACAGTGCGTAATCAATGCTGCTACCTGAGCATAGATGTTATCTCGTTTATCCGTAAATGACGTAGGCTAAGTCCTTAATGAACAGTAGTGTTTTCACTATATTTTTGTTAAATTAGGAAGTCGTAGGTACCAACAGAGGTCCATGTTTTTAAATAATATTACTACTTATATGTCATCGTCTGTCTAGTAGTTTAATGCGTCGCATTTATAATCAGCTAATTTGTATAAATTCAAAAGTGATTGAGTATAGGGTCATTATCGCTTATGGAAACGTTGGCCGTAGATAATTATGTTTACTCGGTTTTGTTTATTTTTTGTTACAATACGAAATTAGGTTTAAGAATAGTTTCTACTTATTACTGTATTTAGTAAATTTAGTATATAACAGTTAAAAGTTACAAAACAGGTACAATGAGGAAAGGTCGTTCGTGAGATAAAGGTTGTTAATATTATTTCAATATGTAATTAAATGAACACGTGTAGAACATGTTTTAACGGGTCCAAAAACTAAAATTTATGAAAACATAAATCGTACACGAAGTTCTTTGATTCTTGATAAGTCACCAAGAAAATAATAAATAATGTAAACTTGAATAATTTCAATGAACTAAATTCATTTCACAATACAAAAAAAATGTTTTGTTTGACTGCCACCTCTAAAACTAATACGTAGGTAAAACAAATTCCACTCACTCTTTTTTCTGCATTACCGACACATTCAGGCAATAAACTGCCTTTTATTCTTGCTATTTCACGTTCAATAAATCCTTGATCGAGCGTTAATAGTTGCCACATTACCTTTACACATAACGTGATTAGTACTGTTTAGAATGGTTGAGACGTGATCTGTTATGCAGGTTCCAACAGTGACGAGTGTCGTGTGCACCTCGCCCCTTTGCACCCTTCGATTTTAATTACGAACATGTCCAGAGAGATCAATTAACTTGAAAGCTCTATACTGACTAAGTTATCTTATCCACAAAATTAATTAGATTGGGTCTAACGTTAAATTCCCAACTAGAGCAAAGAGTGCTCAAGTTTACAGATAATTAATGTAGTTTTAAGTTCAATTTGTGACATTTTCTAAGTAAACGAATTACAGAGAAATAATAATACTTCTAGTTTTTTGATGAGTAAGTTATTTTTTTTTTCACTTAATACTTGTGTTGTTTAATATAGTAAAAAATGTAACATTTTTATAGCCATTTCATTAGAACACCTTCTGATCCGTCCGAAACTTCCATTGTGCCTTTAGATTCCAAACGAGTTAATTATATTCATTGGAATAATACGATGCCTAATCTTTTTCGTAATAGTAAAGCGCAAAAAAGTATTTGCGGCCTGTGCAAGCTAAGTGTCCTTGTAAGATGAATTTTCCCGAAAAGTGGTAACACCCTTAGTTTTTATTTCAATACGCCAAGTTTTATTTGTATTTACCAATAGTTTGTGGCATATCTTAAAGCTAATTAGCAACAAAAATATTTCAGCATTAAATCCGAGTTTATAATGTTTACTTTGTTGTTTTTAAATAAAGAAATTTGGCTTGAATTATTTGTCTTAATATTTTTAACACAACAAACTTCTCTTTTTGTCTAAGATGGCATGATGTTGATTTAACTTTCAAATTATTTTTTCTGTATTAAAGCGCTTTAGAACAATACGGAACTATATAAATATAAAGCGCCAAAGAGATGCACCACGTTTTGTACACGAAGTTACATAGGTATTAAACGTATTTCCATACCAATCGTGACAATAAAACTTTGTAAGATCTTCTAAAAAAATCCTCTTTTACGCTGTCAGGCCGTTGTATCATACGCGGAAGTCGGAAAAAGCAAACTGAAGGTAATAATTGTAATTCGGAAACAGGAAAGAAAATATTGGGTTTATTTGCATGTCATCACTTTCTTTGTGCGTACTCTCAAGAGAGATTAAAGAATGAAATATAGGAAAAAAAGGGTCAAGAAATTTTCTTAAGAGACCATGACAATTTTGTAGGTAAAAACGTTCTGAAAAAATCCTTTTTAAAAAGATTAAATCATAATAAAGGTAGATTTACTATGTAGACTGAATTAACTTACATATATGCATGCTTTTTTTTTCATTCCTAAAGGATTATGCAAAAGAAGTTGCTATAGTCTATAAACAAATTGTCCTTCATCATGACAAAGCTAGACGCTCGTATAATTGATGACTTGCCAAAATCAGAGTGAAATTGATTGGCGAAATCTGGTGCAAGCATAATATATTAGATGCGACTCTGGTCCAAAGTTTTCATCTAATAATAATTTTCAGCGTAAAATCTCTGAATGGTGAAAATTTGGTGATTCACAATCGCTGTAATCCTTAAAAAAGTATGAAACTATTCTCAATTTTAACTATACTAGCTGCCCAACAACTTTTTTAGTAAAAGTGCGCTTGGAATTTAATACACTACAAAATATCTAAAAAAATATTATGACTGCATTTTAGACCTTTGTAATGTCAGTAATGAAAAAGTAAAAGTATTGTATATCATTAATTATACGGTAGAGAGGTTATACAAATTTATAAATAAACTGTTAAATAAAGATATAGACAGAACACCTATAATGATAACTGGAACATAAAATTAAATGGTATGCAATATATGGCTATAAATTTTATTAGATTTCTAAACATGAATATTTTGTCCTAAAAAAAACAAAAATTGACGAACGCAGCACAAACAAATCGCTGCTGAGGTAACCTCGTAATTCCTCTCGAAAACGTCAACACGACAGTGGAATAAACACGTTACGGAAGCCAGATTATAAATTTGACCCTATACTCAACAAAGTGACTCGCAAGTGCCCCACGTTGTTTACCAACTTCCACTTTATTAGGTTTTTCGGCTAATGTGTTTTCTTTCCTCGTCGAAAATGTGGAATGATGAATGTAGCATTTTGGTATGCGAGAGTGTAGTGTTCGCTGGGCAGTTAATTATACATATTGGTTAAAATTTAATAAATGAACATCTTATTTTAAGAAATTTCAACTGTTACTATTGTTACGGATTAATATTTATGGCGAATAAAAAATATTTGGAGTTAATATTACAGCCAATATGATTTTTCCAAGAAAAAATCAATAAGTCAATCAGAACGTTTACCGTTTCGTATGAGCAGGACGCACCACTTACGATGGTAAGTGGTGCGTCCTGTTAAACGAAACGCCGCTAGTCTACTGTGGCAATGTTAGAAGTTATCAGTAGTTTAGCTAGTAATTATGAAGACTATGATGGCCTTTAAACTGGAAGACAATAGTGTTTATATCAACTTAGTACGTGCAAAGAAACATGACGCATTTGGTGTTATTTCAATTCGGTTAACAGTAAACAGAAATCGTACAACCTCTCTTGTATTATATGGTAATCATTATAAAATGCTAAGAATAAAGAATTTATGCTTACTTTTCTATTAATGTTTTTACCATTAGAAAAACAAATGAGATTCGAACTTAAAAACCAAAAATATCTTTCATAATTTTTGGTTGTTAAGTTTGAACATTTGCTTATAACAAAAAAACGAATATGTTCATATAAATTACCCTTTCAATTTAGGTCCATACTAATTTAGAATAATATTAAGAAGAATATGAACTATAAAGAAATATAAATGATTGCCAATTATCAATAGATCGACGCCAGCTTTGTACTTCTGAATAGAGGCAGTAATATTAGGGCATTACGCTATGATAAAAATGTCGCCTTCGCGTAAATTAATTTTCTTATTTGTGAAGTCTACATTAGAAACCGATTTAATAATTTTCCTCGTGAAATATTTTACGCGAATTACCAAAAATACATTTATTCTTCTTTGGCCTTTTATATTTAAATGAGAAGTAAACTGCAATAACCGACAATATGAAAATGCTTTATTACTTTAAACAACAGTAAAACTCGTTTCAATTTCGAAAGCTCTTTTATTGAGAGCCGTTTGCCAGTAACAAATGGCCGGGAAAGTCTTAAAAGCCAAAAAGTCTTATAGTTTTATTTAATTACAGTTTTCTGATTTTACTGTTGACACTTGCAGTATGTAATTTTTGATTTATCTAGTAATGTCTATCACTCACGAGTTTTCTTAAATTAGGATGTATTCAGATTAAATATTTATCGCTTTTATTTATGATTGTTTGATCTATGACAATCAAGGAGCCAGTAAAATTATTATAATAATTATATAAAGAAAAATGAGATTAATTGTAGCTAAGACCTTTAAAGAGAATAAACAGATTTTATAAATTCTCTTCACTCCCATTGTCTGCATTGCTTACACATTTACGCAAAAAGCTAATGCCATTTCACGCTAGTGTGTCCTTGATTAAGAGAGATAAGTTCTTATATTATTTTTAAATTTATAATTTAGTTAAATCTGGTGGCATTGTGATAGACTTAACTAAAATCTTTTTGACCATATATAGTTTATAAAATTTTAGTATTAATAGAATTCAATGCACAATTTAGACAATAATCTGCCTTTTAACGTTGCTATTTCAAGTTCAATAAATCTTGATCGAGCTTTAGTAGTTGCCATTACCTTTACACATTACGTAATTAGTACTGTTTAGAATAGTTGAGACGTGATCTGTTTTGCAGATACTAACAGTGACGAGTAGCATGAGCAGCTCGCCTTTGAACCCTTCGATTCTAATCACGCACAAGTTCAGAGAGATCAATTAACTTAAAAGCTCTATACTGATAAATTTATCTTATCCACGAAATTAATTAGATCGGTTCTATGGGAGACATTTTTTTCGTGACTTTGTTGATGAAATTACTTGTTTTAAATGTTCATTTACAAACGTGATATATATATGCTTTAATAGTAATTTTTAAATTACTCTATAACTGTAATAAGCCTTTTTCACAAACCTTTTTATAACATCAAAAGACTTCTTAATAAAAGTAGAAGTTTTTACTGGTAGGTTAAGAACTTCGTTCTTACACAGAAAACTTGATAGGTGACTCAAAAAGAGTTTATATTTACATACATAAATCTTTAGACGTTTAAAGTTGGAATTATAATACTACTAAGAGCAGTCCTGGACCAACAAAGTGTTCAAGTTTGCTCATAGTTAATGTAGTTTTACGTTCAAGTCTTAACATTTTTCTTAGTAATAGAATAAAAGATAAATAATAATTCTTCTAGTTCTGAGAGCACCACTAAATACACCACATAAGTTTTTCATTTCTATAGGGATTAAAAATGGTCTTGTCGTTTTATATAGTAAAATTAATATGTCTTTATACCTATTTCATTACAATACTTCTGATCCGTCACTAAATACCAGCGGACCTACAGTAACCAGACGAGTAAACCGTATTCATTGCAGGATTTAAGTATGTGGATGAGTGAGATGATCTTTGTTTTTTTCCTAAATGCAATATTTAAAATTTCTTTCACCAAGGGTTTTAGCGGGAATTATGAAAGCAAAAAATTATATGAGCACCAAAGCCGAATTTATAAAATTTAATTGGTTGTTTTTGAAAAAGGAAAATGGATGGAAATAATAATGCAAATATATTCTACACAATGAATTTTTCTTTTTGTATAAAATGGCTCGTTATTTACTTTGAGTTCTTATTTTTAGGTTACATAACGCTTTACAACAATAGGCGCCAATGAGATGCGCTACGTTTTATTCACCAATTTACAGAAGTGACTGACGTTAAATTTCTCTTTAACATTACGCCATCCCGACTTTGAGTGATACGCGGAAGTCGGGAAAATCAATGCAAAATCTAATAATTGTAATTCGGAAACAAAGAAGAAAATATTGAACTTTTTTCCTGTCATCACTTCCTTTGTATGTGCTCTCCCATGAGAAGGACAGAAAATGTAGCAAGAAATTTTCTGTGACAAACCGGGACGAGATAAAATTTTGTAACACATAAAATGCTTAAAAATGACGACATGTTTAACCTAAGTAATATCAAATCCACTTTTTACAGATTTTTCACGTTACTTATTTGATCACGGGCAGACATGGATGCTGGAAAGAGTCCAAAACGTCGGGAATAAATATAAATAATTAATGCGAAACATCCGTAAAAAGTGAATTAAATTGATAAAATAATAACGAAATATAGAAATAATTAAAAATTAATTCATATTAAATTTCATTTTTATGAAATGAACATGTTAATGTAAAAGTTTTAACAAAAAAATATGACCAACTTCTTACAGTGTAAAACCATCCCGTAGTCTAGCGGCATTAGCACTTGCTTTATAATCCGGAGGTTGTGGGTTCGAATCCCACAACGAAAACAACTTTGCGTAATCGTTGTTTTCTAGTTGGCTAGGGACTGTTTGGGCCGATAACTCAATTGTCTGAGAAGTAAGATGATCCATGCATCGGATAGGCATGTAAAAAGTCGGTCCACCCACCAACCGCATTAGATTAGTGTGGTGAGATACGGTCCAAAAACCCCCTAATGGAGAAGGCGAACATTGGAGAGGTCTATGTCCACCAGTGAACTAACACAGGCTGATATTGATGATGATGATGATGATAACGAAAGCAATCGATTTATTAAAGTGTAGCTTTGTAACTTTTTAATAATAAAATCAAAAAGAAAACTGCTCTTACCAAGGCATAAACAAACAAATAAATGATTCTGTTGCATTTCAAATTTGGAAAATGGTGTCATGAAATTATTTTAAATTATAAAAAGTGAAACTAATACAAACTATAACAAATTAAAAGTTGCAAATCTTCAAAGAATTTAAAATTCCAATATTTACATATGCTTATTTTGATACAAGATTTTTATATTCTATTAAAATACCTTTAACACAATGATAACTATAGAGACGTAATTTAAGCACTATATTATGTATGCAATAAGCTGCACTTACTGTGCATTACATTTTAAATTTAAAACCGTGAAAACACTGTTCAAACAAAAAAATATTGTACAACGCAACACATGAAACGCGGCTGAGGTAACCTCGTAATTTCCACTCGAAAACGTCGACACAAGAGTGGAATAAACACGTTATCGACGCCAGGTTATAATTTGGACATTATACCAAACAAAGTGACTCACAAGTGCCCCACTGTGTTTACAAACATCTACTTTGCTGGGTTTTTCAGTTAATGTGTTTTCTTTCTTCGCCGAAAATGTCTACGGAGTGATGGATGGATCGTTTCAGGATGCAAGAGTTTTGTGTTCGCTGGGCAGTTAATTATACATTGCAGTTATAATTTATTAAATCAACATCGAACCATTGGGAAAACATTCAACGTTTACAGTTTGAAATTTTTCTGTAACATTTGTTACTAGTAGTTGGCGTTAATATTTATTGATATAATGTGTTTTTAAGAACAAAGTGACGAAACAAAGAGAATTTTCATCAAATCCAAGTGTTTTTTTTTTTAGACAGACATTAGTGTTATATAGTAATCACTGTAAAATACAAAAAATAAAAAGTTTATGCTGAATTTTCAATTAATATTTTTCTCTATAAAAAATCTATGCAATTGTTTTTTGTACGGATTATCCCATTCATACTAAACATCCAATAATTTATAAAAGCACCTGCCTAAACACGAAAACGTTCCTATAAATTGGCCTTCCTGTTCTAATTTATAATAATATCAAGAAGAATACGAATAATAAAAGAAATGTAAATGATTGCCAATTATCTGATCAATAGATTGACGCCAGCTTTGTACATCTGAATAGAGGCGGTAATAATAGCATAATGCTGCGATAAAAATGTCCCCTTCGCGAAAATTAATTTGTGAAGTCGATATTCGAAATCTGTTCAATAATCTTCATCGTGAAATAGTTTAAACGATTATTGATTTTTTTTTTAAATGGTGATGATTTATCCTAAAACATAAAAATACATGCTCTCGCTAACTTTATTGCAGACCATTTAAAGAAGTATATCAACCAGATAAACATTTAAATAAAGCTGTTCCAGTTGAACAATAAAGAAGGGATTTTATTTACTTGCTTATTTTTTATTGTTTTATAATTTAGAGACAACGATTAAACACCCCTAGAACTGTTTATTCTTCTTAGATTTGTGCCTTCATAATAAAACGCTACGTTTCTATTGATCTAAATTTTTCTGTTTTATTTATGTCTTGTACTTCCTCTTCCATAAATATGATAACATTAAATTATTGTTGATGCAATTATACATAGTTTTAAGTTCTTTTATTCATCGAATGAATTTATTAAGAACCGATGCTTCCAAAAACCACAATTCCGTTTATGAATATAATTTATGGTATACACTTTTTCACCTTTAGTAGTAGAATTTTAGACTAGTTTAAACAAAAAGTTATAAATAGATCCCCATGTCCAATGGGTCCTACAACAGAATTTGTTTCCCTCAAACATTTCCTGAATAACTGATTCTTTTAAAATACTTGTGATAAACGTTCTGTCCCTCAATCTAACAAGGCTGTTTTTCTTAAGTATCATTTTGCATGCTATTTGTGAATTCCTGGATTAAGTTGATACAGTTTACGTAGTATGTGCAAAATCCCATTTTTTAAAAACAAACCCACCACAATCACTGTAAGGAAGAATTCATCTGCGCGATCTTTTAATAATATTATTTTTTGTAGAGCATTATTATTCTCGATATCTAATGGCCCGTAAAATAAAAGTTTTTTTAGTATTCTTTCAGGCTTAGAAATACAATAGTGTAGCAAAACTAAATAGACATAGGATCACTGACATAATTTGTTAAACGTGTTTTCAACGGGTGTTTAGTTACACATTGTATAAGGACTGTATAAGAGTTACGCAGCTTTTGACTAATAAAGATTGTTTAACGCTTGTATAACTATTCATCGCTTATACAGGGTTATATTTTATTAATAGGCAACCCCATCAAGACAACTTTGTGAAAGTTCATTATACGCATCTGACTTTTGAATTACGATTACAATATTGACATAATAGGCAGAGTTCTTTCGGTTCTGTAATTTTAAGTATATTCTAATTATAATGACTCATTAATAACTACATCAATATTCAAACAGACTGTAAATTTAAAAAACACAGGGATTTTTTGGTTCCGTGTATGATAAACAAAAAGGGAACGCAATTGCGTTAAATTCAAATGTCAATGATTCAAATCAAATAATTTTGGTATTTTATTATTGTTTTATATTTCAGTTAATATAGGTGTAATGAAAAATTATACCGTTATTATTTTGCTTGCAGAGTATTTGCATTTAAATTAAGGAAAATGGCAATAAAAGTATGTCTTTAGTGGCTCCGATGAAATGATAAACACTTTAAGCAGTCACAGTAACAGGTGATAACTTATTAATTTATATTCTCCGTCTCACCCTATCGGACTAGAAGAGAAACAAAAAAAATGTGTTTTAACAAGTGCTAACGGATGCGATTGTATATGATATGATAATCTATAAATTATTATTTCCAGGGTAAAAAGGTCAAAACAATCAATAGATGACAAGGGATATTGCTTTACCAGAATGCTTGAATGGACATAAAAGTATAGGCCTTTATTAAAGGAGAAAAATATATAATATCGTTGTTTAAGAGAAAAAATAATAATGAAGAATTCGTTCTAAAATCTATTGTTTTATTGAAATTTCTATAATTTGGAAATTACTACCAACTCATGATAACTTATCTTCTGGCTACTTCATCCAAATGCTTTCCATGCGTCCTATCAGAATCAAATTATTCTTTGACGAACTTTCTCTGTACAGATCAAATCTGGTACTATCCTCTCTCATATAAATTGCAATATCATTATTGTACATTTTCGCAACAAATTTTGTTAACACACTCAACAAATACTGAAACCGCTAGTTTATACACTAAAACACAGTTCCAAGGTTTCTTTACTTTGTAATATGATTACACACAGCTTCGCCAGTAGATTATTCTCTTGTCATGCGTTTCATTTTAAAACCACATAATTGTCGAAACCCAGATATAACTTTCTCCGGTTCATAATTAGTAATACGCACGTATATAAAAATTTTTGCTCTTAGAGCTAGAAAGCTTATGCTACTCGGCGATAATTATTGATTTTATACATGTAGATCTGCTGCATTGTTCTAGACTGCCGATCGAGCCCATTTCCATAGTTAGGACCTGAAGCTCAGGTAAACGACACGTCCTGTTATATCCCTAATGATATGAATGATTTTTCAAACACACGCCCTTCATAATCAGCTCCTATCAGTCCACTGCTGAAGATAGGCCTTTTTCAATTAACGCTGCTTTCTTCAGATCCCCTGCTTCTTGCTACTTGGACTCCGGTTTAAAAGATCTGCACGAAGATCGCCAATTCACCTGGTTGGGGGTCGACCAACACTCCGCTTGGCTAAACGTGGCCTCCACCCTAGAACCATATTAGCCCATAGGCCATTCGTTTTTTGGACCACGTGACCGGCCCACTGCCACTAAAGGAGTTAATCCTTTGCGCTATGTCGGTATCTTTCGTTCTTTACCGGATGAATTTAAAACGAATGTTATCAGATAAAGAGATAGCATTCTATATCACGTTGAGCTACGGCAAAGTTGTGGACCTGTTCGATAAACAGAGGCCACGTTTCTGCCCCGTAAGTCATCACGGGGTGTACGCATTTGTTAAAGACTTTTGTCTTTAAACTCTGCGGTATCGACGATGTGCGAATATGATTTAACTCTAATGCTGCCCTATCAGCCTATATTCATCCTATCAGCTTCTCTCTCAAAGCTCAAAGGTTAAACAAGGGTCTTGGCTTGTATAAATTTCTATTGTAACTATATCATGCTTATACAGGACTTATGTCAAAAATGTCGTACTAGTAACAAATTCGTTGAACGTGTGTTGAATGGCTGTGTGATTTTTTATTAGTATGGGTGACGCTGTCATTCTCATACATTTCTTATGCAGATTGTATAAGCCCTGTGTAATTTCCACAGCAATTATACAACGCATAAAGAGGCCTTATGTCAAAATGTTTTATTAGTAACGAAATTCGTTAAACAGGTTTTGAACGGCTGTGTTTATTAGTAAGTATGATTATTAAAAAAACTGGAGCAATTGGAGCGGAGCAACGAGCAACATGTATAAAAAACATATGCCCCAAATTGAGTACCTCCTTCTTTTGCGAAGTTGGTCAAAAAGAAGATTTAACGTTACTGTGAACTTTAAAGATTTTATATACAGATTTTATAAATCCAAGTCATTTCCATTTTCAGCATTGCTCAAACATTCACGCAGGAACCATTGCCATTTCACGCTAATATATAATACTTAAATAATACTTCTAGGAAAAGCAACAATACGTTCGTAAGTAAATTCTGTACAATACATTAGCCATTAATACAATTGAATGATCGCAGCCTGTCGTTCCATTTAAATATAAACGATTGCGGGGCGTGTTATGCAAAATCCTATTTCCTGCCCAGTCCTTGCGATTCTATTGTTTCATTTCCATACCGCAGCTGTCGAAGCAAGCGCTAGCTCGTGGATGAAACTATGACGTTAACGTCTGTCGTAGTAGTTTAACGCCGACACGTTTCTGAACTCATTGAATACGTATAAATCGCTGGAGTGATTCAGTAGATTAAGGAATTTCATTTGTTTTAATAAACTAAACAATTTTAAATTAAAATCGGTAAAATGAATAAAAACTCGTCAGGTAAAGGTTGTAATTTATATATCAATGTATAAGAAAAAGAACACGTGTAGAACATATTTCAACAATGCCCAAAATAACTATAATCGATAAAAATTCAAATCGCACACTTATTTCTCTGATTATCGATAAGTGAAAATAACAAATAACGTAAACTTAAATCGTGTACGTTCAACAATTTCACATTACAATAGACAGGGCTTGATGTGACTGCGATCTCTAAAACTAAAGGTAACATAAAGTCTATTCACTTTTTTGTTCCGCCTTACTGACACATTGAGGCAATAAACTGCCGTTTAATGTTGCTATTTCACGTTCAATAAATCGTTGATCGAGCGTTAATAGTTGCCATTACCTTTATACATTACGTAATTAGTACTGTTTAAAATAGTTGAGGCGTGATCTTTTAGTCAAATTCCAACAGCGACGAGTGCCGTGTGTTTGGTCTTTATTAGGCATAAGCTCGGAGAGATTAATATAATTGAAAGCTCTACACAGACTTAGTTATCTTATTCACGATTCGATTAGTAAGTGTGTTGATGAATTCAATTGTTTTTAAATGATTTCCATTTACAAACATTAGATATACTTTAATATTCATTTTTAAATTACTCTGTAGCTGTAATACACCTTTTCAATGTATAGACATTGGTAGAACATTTCTACATAGGTAGAAAGGAAAAATGTTACAAGAAATTATTAGGTACTGTGGGAACATCGATAAACTTGGCTATTTTTAAGATTACTTCTGCACGGTCCAATAGTTTGTTCTTCTAAGGGAACCTTATAACCACACACATACACCTTTTTATAACACTACTGAATAATGCTAGAAGTTCTTTTCTTGTTGGTTGAAAACTTTATTTTCACATAGAAAACTTTATAAGTTGCTCAGAAAGAGTTTTTATTGGCTTAAACAATAATGTGAAAATCTCTGGACATTTCAAGTTGAAATTATAATACTACTGAAAGCGTCAGAGTGTTCAAGTTTGCTTATAGCTAATGTTGTTTTATTTTCAAGTCGTATTATTATTCTAAGTAATAGAATGAAAGAAAAATAATTACACTTCTAGTTCTTTAAGCACAACTTAATTTAACTTTTCATTTATAATGAGCATAAAAATGTTCGTGTCGTTTTTTTTAGTTAAAATAGCCATTTTATTACAATCAATCACTTAAGACCATCGGACCTTTATACCCCAGACGAGTAAATTTTATTCATTGGATTATTAACATTCTTTATGCTTTTTTGTAATAATAAACCTGTACTTGCGGCCTGCGCTAGTATTGGGGCAGTTCCTGTATAATCCCCCTTCTTGATTTCAACAAAAAAGGAAGGTAACGCCTTTGCTCTTTTCTAAATGCCATATTCAAATTTGCATTTACCAAAGTTTCGCGTCATATCTTAGAAAAGGCAATAATTAAATATAGAATTAAATCCTCATTTACAAAATCTGTTGAGTTTTAAAATTAACATATTGCTTGGAATATTAATGCGAACATTTTCTACACAAAAAACTCCTCTTTCAGTATAAAATGGCTCGTTATTGATTTTACTTTGATTTTTATTTTTATTTATGTAGCGCTTTACAACAATAGGGAACGTCAAAGAGATACGCCAAGTTTTATTTGCAAATTGATAGTGGCATTGAAATCGTATTTCCACTTCAATCATGACAATAAAATACTCTCTGACGCTGACACGACTTGCAATGCAGCAATGTAAAATTTAATAATTGTAATTCGGAAACAAAGAAGAAAATATTGAATTTTTTTTCATAATATCACTTCCTTTGTATCTGTACTCCCATGAGAGAAACAGAAAAAGTAGCAAGAAATTTTCTGTGAGAAACCAGCATGACATAAAATTTAGTTAGAGATAAAATTCTTAAAAAATAACGACATCTTTATCGTAAGTAATATCAAATCATCGTTTTACAGATTATTTTTTATTTATTTGATCACGGACAGACATGGATGCTGTAAAAAGAGTCCGAAACGTAGGAAATAAATATAAAAAAAACGCGAAACATCCCCGTCCCGTTATCCTAAAACGAGGACCTCCAATTCTTCCTCATACCTTTCCAAAAATTATAATCGACTTCCGCAAGCTCGAGTCACAGCTAGACTTTACTAGCTCACCTTATTTAGACACCATTCCTAATGTCCTCAATTCCGCTTACGATGAGCATCCTGCTGCTCATGCGCTCACAAGACACGTCCAGTTGTCAAATATCGTCGAGGTCTCCTCGAGGCAAGTCCCAGTGGAAGTACAAACTGGGCCTTGCCAAACGACACCAAGAACCTCTTACGACGATCTTAGCAAAGTGCATCCCGCTCATGTTGCATTCTGGTGACTCCCCAAAAGCCTCAACTCAGTGCTCCTTCAGCGTTACTCGATAAGGAACTCAACCAGTCAGCGCCGCTCACCACCATAAGGTTGAGAGCGAGGTTGAACAATTGATTCAACAGCCCCCTCACGATGTAAGGTAACGTAATAATAAAAAGGTAAAGTAATGTAAAGGTAACGGAAAGCAAACTGAAGTCGATTATCAAGAATCTCTGACTACGGAAAGACCCGGGCACCGATGGTATTTCCAACCGCGTAATAAAAATCTTACCGACTTACTTAATTAACCTCCTTGTCCTGATATATAAAGCAGCTTTCTCCAAAGGTACTTTTCAAAACACTTGGAAGAAAGCAAAAGTTATGGGTATAGATATAAACAGTTCTTAACTTTTTAACCACCTGCCAAACCTACTTCCTATCGTCCCATTAGCCTTCTCAAAGGCTTTGGGAATATCTAGGAATATCTCTACTTTGGAGCCAAGCATTCCTGTACCAATCAAATTTACCACATCACGGAACATATCCAATTCAGCATGATACGGGGTCATTAAACGGGTGCGTTTTTCCTCGACGTGGCCAAGGCGTTTGACAAAATGTGGCACGAAGGGCTTACGTACAAGTTACGAGACTTCCTCCTTCCGCCGGCGAGGCCCAAGGCTCACAGTTTGGCGAGATATGTGGGCTCCCGACCAAGATGGAGCGGCCGGTATATCCACTAAAACCAACGGTTGTTCCTTTCTCATGTCGCTGTAGCTGGGCCGCGGGCGCTGATGACGTCTTCTGTGACGTGGCCTCGCCTCTTTCGGCCACTTCTCACCCGTTGTGTTGGTACACCCGGATCGTCGCTTTAGGTGTCGTGCCGGAACAAACAGCTTGAGCTCTTCTCTGGGCGGCGGGCACCCTCTGTCAGCCGCCCAGGGCTCAGTGTCAGGGGAAGGTTGCGCGCGTACGCCACCTTCGGCACCCTGGCCTTCTTCTGCGGATGGCCAAGGCGCTCAAGGCCTCCTGTCCCTTTCGCGACCTCCTTCCGGGCCATCATGTCCTCGCAGAAAGCAAGGACGGCGCCCCACGACTTTCGCTCTCTAGCATCCTCGCACTACGGCAGGAAGCAAAGGTCGTGCCCACGACACTACGCAGCTCTCGGCGTTGCTCGACCCAGGCTGGGCACTCTTCCAGCGCGTGTTGGGCCGTCTCTTCGGCACATACGCCACAGTGCTGGCACTCTCTGCAGACTCCTACCGGCCACGCGGCACAGGTACCTACCGAAACAGCCGTGTCCGAGAGAACCTGTCGCGCGGAATGTTAGGAGCCGTGTCCTCTTTCTAGTCACCACTTAAGAACGGGGCGTATGGCTTCTATTGTTTGACGGCCGCGCTGGGTGCTCCAGCCGCAGCTACCACTCCTGGATTGCAGGAGAGCAATTCGTCTCTGCGCCCTTCCAGGGCTGGCCTACAGCCCCGAGACCTCACCTCCTCGCGCCAGAAGAAGAGTGACGCGAGGATTTCTGCGTCCAGGTCCCAGGGCAAGGAGCCAGCCATCAGGCATGCCGCCCGCCGGAGATGGTCCGGTAGCCCCTGTACGGCCCGGATCGCCAACACCCTCTGGGTTCTCCTCAATACCGCAGTACTCTCCTTTTGAGGGTGTCGGCCCACACGGTGCCCTGCAGGACCATGGACCTAACGACGAAAACCATTGAATTGGCACAAATCGCCGCCGCTTACGTACCAACCGTATCACTCCAATATCGTAATAGATTCAGGCAAACGCACAATGTACTTACAGATACAGATGAGTATTTAATGAAATATGTTAATAAATAACAAACGTGCAAGCACGTGTTAAATCTCAAAACGCAACACATATTGCCCTTGCCGTCGAGGGAAAACTCTTAGTCCGTACACTAGATATCAGCACGTACCACGCTGAGTCTCACCTATCAGATACGGCGGTTAATTCATCTATATAGATTTGTCCTAAAGCAAGTGAAAGAGCTCGAGGTTTGGCTCGCCCGGGAACTCTCGATACATGTTGCGGCATAACGAAGTGGCAGCCTGAGTCAAGGTCCCCTGAGAGGGAGAGAGAAAGAGTGAAGCTTGTGCACGCTTGAAGTTGCACAGCCTCGACTCGTTGGGTTGTAGCGGAACACTCCACCAACGTAAAATGTTTCCAAAAAGTGAAACGTGAATCAATAGGTACAATAATCACGTAAATCATATTTTTTATTTGTTACATGAACATGTTTATGTAAAAGTGGCAATACAACTGTACTTTTGTTGTTTGTTTCACCAAATTTTATATCGATATAATATACTGATAAAAATTATCATATCATTAGTTATATTTTCTTGCAGAATGTAAAATGCCATGATGATACGAAAAATATTTGGGACCATTCGTAACATGAATGTATTGTGTATTCAAAATGTAAAAAAGTGAAATTTTATCAAAAAGATATGACCGACTATAAACAGCGTGTTACTATTTAACGCAATATAAGAATTTGCCTCACGATTTCTGCCACCTCATTTTAAATCTTTGATATCTTTTAAGTTTCATTACTCATTTAACAAAAAAGTGTTCTTATGACAAGTTCCGTGTACATGTAATTTAATCTCACGACGTTGTGATTTTTAGTGCTGTGATTTTTTTTTTTTTAAATAGGTATTAAACTACCAATCAAAAATTAAAAAAATGGCTAATATTTATTTATATTGATTGGCAAAATCTGATGCAGGGATAATATATCATCTGTGATTGTGGTCCAAAGATTGTGCGCTTAATTCGCTATAAACTTGCGATAAATATAAAACTTGTGAAAATGGTTAGATAGAAATGGCTGGTAGACACATTTTCATCTAGTTTTTCTGGAAAACTAGTTTTTTTTTTTCATTTCAAAATTCCCTAAAGAATATAATTGGTTTCTATAACTATAGTAAAATCAGAAATAATAAAAAATTTAAAAAGTATTTATTTAATTTTACAGAAAGTTTTCCTATTTATCTAGGTGTGGTAGGTAATCTCCATTTAGGCATAGTAATGCCTGTGTTAGGAGACTACGCACTTCCTGAGCTAAGAAAAATAAATCAATATTGTAATCTTATGTATTCGAAGTTATGCTTCTAGACCTGTGTCTGTGTGAAGCTTCATCTATTACTGAGTTCGGAGGATTGCGAGATCCCTCCAACTTGGTGACCAAAACTTTAAAGAAATGGCCACACGCATTTAGGATCGCAGGTGTATCTCGTGTACGCGGTGTGTTGGTCTCGCCGTGCTCTTGAGCGAGGTAGACCTAAAAGTGTGTGTGTGTTATCCCTACTTGTGTGTGTAGTATCATGTGGCAGGACCCTTGGAGGGTCCAGAACTCCTAAGCCCCCTTCTTTATCTGGGTCTAACAGTATATTACGGGGACGACGTTTCCTACTAGAGGCATCTGGGTCATCGTGATAATTTGCAGCGCTTACGTTTCTATTCTATTCTTTGCGTTTCTATTCTTTTATTGAATTTTTTGATAATGTTTTTAAAATGGCGCTCATTTTATATATGTAATGTCGGCATCTTGCAATCGCTGTGCAAGTCAACATTTCTTTGATAAGACTCTGCTCTAGTGGCACGCCGTAAGAATTTATTTTTTGTACCACCTGTAGTTGATTTAAGTGGTGGGAGGATATATGGGCAAAAGATTGGCAAGCATATGTCATTATCGGCCGTATGCAAGCTTTATATAATAAAAGTTTGTAATTAAGAGGCAAAATGCCTCTTAACTAATAAGCTTTTTGTGTTGGTAAGATAGTAGAGACGATGCGAGACATAAGCGGCTTTTCCGCTTTTTTTTTTTTTTTCTTTGACGTGGCTTTTAAAACTCATGTTACTGTCGAAAGTAACACCTAAATATTTGGCTTTCTTCTCCCAGGGGATCGGTTTGCCGTAGAGGTTTAATTGCCCAAGTGTTTAGTTTACATCGAGCATTATGTGAGGTTTTTTGGAACAGACGTGTGGTAGGACAAGTTAGGTCAGCTCTAACAGAAGACCAATTAAAGTATATTGCTACACTTTTTTCGGGATTCACATCATTCCTCCATTTGCGAAACCAATCGCCTAGGCTATTGATTGCACATTGGAGTTTACTGGTGATAAGGGATGGTGAGGAAGAGGAGTAATAGGGGGCGGTGTCATCTGCGAAAAGCGCAAGGTTAACATTAGAGTTTTTAGGAATATTGCTAGTGTATAGCGTGAATAACAAAGGAGAAAGAACGGAGCCTTCTGGCACGCCCGCTAGCAGGGAGCGTCTGGTTGAGAGGTTGCCTTCTACTCGATATCGAAAAGAGCAATTCGAAAGGTAGGCTTGTATGATGTGCACAAGCCTGTCAGGCACATTGAAAGAGTATAACTTGTAGAGTAATCCGTTGTGCCAGATTTTATCGAATGCCTATGCGACATCGAATAGAACAGCCCCCGTGTAATGGGATCTAAGGCCTGACTTTGTTTTGTTTAGGCCCGTCAGAATGTATTCTGTGAGGCCATAAATCTGGTCGGAGCAGGAGTGTTCAGGAGGGAACTCGAATTGTTCTGGTAGGAGGCCATTGGAGAAAACGTAATCCTTTAACCTCGACAAGATTATGCGTTCATACAATTTCCCCATGCAGTTGAGGAGACTGATTGGACGATACCTCGTCGGTTGGTTGGCTTACGCGGCTTTGGTATGCCGGTAACAATAGCCTCCTTTCGTCAGGGAAGGAACAAGTGGCTAGAAGTACATTGAAAATGCTCGCTAATAGACACAATCGGGCCTGGTAAAAGTTTTAATGCCTTATTACTAATACGGTCTGGGCCAGGTGCCGATCGGGGTTTAAGACCCTTAATAATATCTTTGACCTCCTCCGGCGTCACTAATTTTAAGCGTTCGCCCTGTGGTGGTAAGACCACCCTACGGCCGATTTCACGGTCCACCTCCGCAAGATGAAACGTGTCGGTGTGTACGCGAGATGGATGGATGTAGAGATTGTAACTCTAGTGTGTCCGCTAAGCATTCGGCTTTTTCAAAATCATCGAAGTCTAATAAGCCACCGTTAGGACGGGATAACGGCGGAAATGAATCGCGTGAACCTAACTTTAGATTTCGGGCCAATTGCCAGTAGGCAACATGCGATGGCTCTAATTCTTCCGTTAGATATTGCCACGAAGTTTCGCGGTGAGTCTTTATGCGTTCTCTAACCTGAAGTTGTAAATACCTAAATAATGCTCGATTTGTTTCGAACCGATATCGATCGTACGCTCGTTGCGCGGCATTTTTGTCTCTTATCAGACATCGAATGTCGAAAGGCAGGCCAAAGTTCCGGTCGGCCGTGACTTTCACCGTTCTTTCGGACTTTTCAATGGCCGATGAGATGTGTGACTTTATGTTGTTAATGGCATTGTTTGCCTGATCTAGATTAGAAACTACATCTGGAATTTTTCACAATTCTGGGGGTTCATTACCTTGAGTTTAGCCTCAAGGCGATGCCAATCCACTACGGTTTTAGTCATAGGGACCGAACCGGCGTCTTGGCCCAATTTTCATAAAACCGGCCTGTGGTCAGAATCTAATTCGTTTAGTGTCTCTATCGATACGACATCGAGTGGACACCCTTTAAAATAAAGTGCTAGGCGACCCTCAACTATCTGATGGATATCTAGTTGGAGTCTGGGGGGCTATTATATTAATGTTGAGTACCTCCTCGAGACCCTGCAATATTGTGCCATTTGAGTTGTTTCTGCTGACGTTCCAGTCGCGGTGTTTGCAATTAAAATAGCCAGCGAGCAGAATTGATGGACCTAGGCCGAGGAGCAGCTCATGGTCTGATTGTAACATAGTTTTTAGCGGCAAGAGTAAGTGCGATCATGCACGCCAAAGCTTCTAAATTTGTGAGTAATGGCACTTCTATTGATGTTATGTGCAGGGATCTTTTATAATAGATTAGAATACCGCCCATTGAGGCTAACAGCCTATCGTGTCTAATAATATTGTATCCGCTTATCTTGGGATCGCGTGTTACTGGTTTAAGATGAGTCTCTTGTACCAAAAATATGTCTATATTATTATCTTGTATGAATTTAGTGATTTCTGCCTTCTGATTTCTAAAACCGTTTGCGTTATAACAAGAAACGACTAGTGAATGCGGTTTGGCCCTACCTACGCAAGGAATTGCCATCTTTATTTACGGAAAGCTACGGCCTTTTGTCTGTTGCGTTTATTTAATTTTTAGATTACCCTTGGCCTGTAAGAGGCGCACTTGCTGTGATAGTACGTTCATTATTTCGATGCTGTCTTTGGCGGTGCGGAGCTTGTCGCAAAATACGCCTAATTCTACGATATCTATTTGTTGCAATACTAATAGGGCCAGTTTAATATTATCCTCTAATTGAGTGTCATTACTGGGGCCGCATATGAGACAATAGGCATCGTTGTCGGGAGCGCTATTGTTTAAGCAGGTGCAACGACTTGCACGCTACCTGCCTGAGCTTCAGGTAATTTGTTTTTCGGCATCGGTGCCAAAATAAAAGCGCTGTGTTTTGCACTCGTTTTTTATTTACTAAGACGGCTCTCAGAATGAGAATTTACTTTCAGAGGTTTTGGCCGTGGGCACTCCGGAGTGCTATGTTTACCGAAACATTTAACGCAAGTCGGGTTCACATGGCAATTACGCGCGGTATGGCCGAAATTTTGGCAGTTGTAACACTGTGCAACGATGCCTGTCTCGTAGGGAGATTCTATCTTGATCCCAGATAGACTACGAATAGATTGAATATTGAATATAGCCTTACCCTCGGGAGTAAAGTCTAATTCTAACATAAGAAGGTCCATGCGACCTTTGACCGTGGGTGGTGAAGCCTCCGCATAGTGTTCACGGGATGTTCCTGAGATAGGATATCGGCCTTTACGGACTCAATATCCACCTCTTTAGGGATACCACGTGCAACTACACGTAATTTACGGTCCTCCGGGAGGGCGTATGTGTGAAATTGAATGTGTCTATTCCGCAGAAAGTGTGTGAGTTCACGGAAGTCATCTACCGTGCTGACGTTTACGCGGATCTCTAATCGCGTATCCTTAGACTTGACGTCATAGTACTTGTTTTTTATCATAATTTAATTTACTTGTGCCCAGCTTGCTTTTTCGTGAATTACAATTGGCGACGGGGCTTTGGCCTTACGTTCAGCCATATAAATGTTCGCGGTTTCAACCGGTTCAAGCGGTCTTCTTCGCGGTTTACAGCGGCGGTGGGGCGTGTTTTGCCCTTTTTACGGGAAACAACGGTTTCGAAACCGTCGTCGTCTATATCTTCGCGGACGCGCGTCTGCCTTAGTAGGGTCTATACCCATGAATAAGTTCTCCGATTCCGAGTCGGAGATATTTTCTAGGCCACGATCTAGGTCAGAGGAAGATAATGTATGTGCAGGGTCATAAGTCGGCACGTCTAGGTCAGTAATGGCGGGCGCAGGGGCCGCGGGCATTTTGAAGGTGTGCTTTGAGGTTCCTGTACTTGAGATTTATCTCCACGAATATGTCAGGCCATGTCGTGCGCATATATTCTTCTAGGCCTTTGGGGGCGATCCCCTCCGGCGTGTGTAACGAATCTAGTCCTCCCCACCTGTGTGAGCACTTTAAGAGCGCTAGGTGTGTACTTAGCTGCCTCGGCTGCTCGGAGCGAACTTTCGAATATTGTAATGAATGTTTTTTGTATATATATAGACACGCGCGTGTGTGTGTGTGTGTGTGTGAGAGAGAGAGAGAGACACAAAAAAATAAATAGTAGTACTTAAATAATTTTAGATTTCTAAAATATTCTAATAAAATACCTTTACAATTTAAAATCGTATATAAATGCAAACAGATTTACACCCATCCAATGTTAATTTACAAGACGAAATTTAAACATTAAATTATATATACAATAAGCTACAGTAATATTTTCGATTGAAATGGTGAACACACCGTTCATACAAAAATAATAATTTGCGGACGCAACACAAACGAATCGCGGCTGTGGTAACCTCGTAATTCCCACTCGAAAACGTCAACACAAGAGTGGAATAAACACGTTACCGACGCCAGGTTATAAATTGGACATTATAGCAAACAAAGTGACTCGCAAGTGCCCCACGTTGTTTACAAACTTCCACTTTATTGGGTTTTTCAGTTAATGTGTTTTCTTCCCCCACCGAAAATGTGTACGGAATGATGAATGGAACGTTTCGGGATGTAAGATTGTTGTGTTCGCTAGGCAGTTAATTATACATCGTTGTTATGATTTATTAAATAAACATTCAACCATTGGGAGAACATTTAACGAATACAGTCTGAAATTTATCTGTTGTTCCTCTAAATTGGTGTTAATATTTATAGTAAAAATGTTTTTTTTAGGAACAAAGCGACAAGAGAAACAGAACGTTTACCTGATAGTAAATGATAAGTTCTAACTATATGAATCGCAGCTTAAAGTGCCGTAAGTCCCTTGGGCGCCTTGAGGCATTGGTGGTAGAGTCTAGTTTATCCCACCAAAAACATTCTGTAAGAAACTAACTAAGTCTCGATGGAGCTTCCTGTTCATGTCTAAAAAGTAATTAAATCTAGACCAAGTCGTGCCAAGTCTAAGGTTCCTTAGTGCGATATAATTATTACTATAGTTAATGTAGTGTGACTTGCCACATTTTGAGCGATATCAATTAATGTTTTATTGTAATTTGTGTAATGTTCGATCACAATAAATTTATATATATAGTTTTGGTCTTATCCAGAGGTTCTCACATTTGGGCCTGAAAATGAGGCGAAATATCTCTAGTAAAGAATGGTACGGCTGAACGTCTTTGCTTCGCGTTTGACTTGGCAGGGGACTGCCGATCTATCAATTAAGTAGGCTAAGGTGCCCTTCAAACTGGAAGACAATAGTGTTTATATACTGATTTGCGGAAGAAATAAGCAGCGCGGTGAGTTTACCTAAAATGCTAAAGATTTGCATAATTATTTTTCTCCATTTAAAATGTGTACAATGATTTTTGTGACAGATTATCCCATGAGATACATACGTTATAACCAAAAAGTAGAAAAAATCACTACAATTACTGCCTAAACACGAAGATATTTCTATAAAATACCCTTATTTAAAATAATATCAAGAAGAATAGGAAAAATAAAAAAAAAAAAATGATTGTTAATTATCTGATCAATATATCGACGCGTGACGAGATAATAGCGTAATTGTATGATAAAAATGTCACCTTCGCGTTAATTAATTTTCTCGTTTGTAAAATCTTCATTTGAAATAGGTTTAGTAATCTTCGTTGTGAAATATTTTACACGAGTAACAAGAGATACATTGGATTTTATTCACCATTTTTTATTAGAATGAGAAGTAAAGTGCATTAAAAGACAAAATTTAAATATTTTATTTCTTTTAACAACAAAAATACGTTATTGTTTACAGAAGCAATCCTTTTTAAAGTCGGTTTCCTGGCAAGCAAATTACACAAAAGTTAAAGACCATTTAAATGGTTAAAATAAATCACAGTTTTTTTATTTGAAACTATTTAATTAAATAATACTTAGTTAAGAATTTGCTTATTTTATTATTTAAATGATGCGTATAACGATTGAACTTTTATCTACCGGTAAACCAATCAATAGATGAGTAATTAATATGAAAAATACATACCATATTTTTTTAATACCCTACATATAGCGTGCTCATATCCTTCAAACAAATGATAATTTGATATATAATATTCCACTATATTTAAAATCGTGCATATTCCTTTTTTTATGCTTTGTATTAATTGGTAATGCAAAATTGCTTATAATGATATCGATTCTAGGTTGAAATATGAAGCGGTCAAAATAAAGTAAAGAATAGTAGGTCAAATGTACTATGGGAACCAATAACCATTTTGTGTCACCTTGACCTGTCGTTCCTTGTTGGCTCTTTTTCTCCGAATGGAATAAATAATTAAATATATCGATTTTAGCCAAATCGTCGTGAAGCGTTCAAATCTCTATCGTTTTATTATAATATGAAATAATAAGTTTACTAATTTAATTTATATCACGACATACGATTTACGATTCTGTTGATACGATAATAAACGAACAAAAAGCAGAGCCTCAATTAATGCAAAGTTATTTCCAATTTATTTTTTTTAAACTTTTAAAACCAAAGGTAGTATTTATACCAACAAATTTTACTACTGCAAATAATAATAGGCTTTTGTAAAGGAAATTAATGTACTTACTATTATAAACAATTAAGTTTTACTAAAATTTTACCTAATTACAATCCTTTAAACAATAAAGTGGTCAATCCATGATCGTTTTTTATATAAATTGACAGCATTTCCAGTGAGTTTTACATAAACAGTTTTATTCCTAAAACTGTATCAACAAAAACAATCGATACCGAATCGATTAAATCTATATCGAACAGCGTACAAAGATATGAATCGGACCGTTCAACTCGCCCTTTCAGCTCCGCATTACCGTGCACAAGGAAGCGATGAAAGAAAATAACACACAAAGAGTGTGTTCTTAAAATAACTAATGGCATCGGTCGGACGTTTCACCGCGCTGAATGCAATCACAGTTTACACAGAGCAGATGTTAATGCGCGTCGTTTCCAGTCGCTTTTACGATTCTCGTAATAAAAATGTACATCACAAACCACTCCCTCCTCCTCTCCTCGTTTTCTCTAATTCCACGTTTCTTTCAGCGACGCGAATTAAGCACGTCATTAAGTTGACAGTCGCAGACTTTTATGTCTTTTATTCGTATTTTTTAAATTGCAATGGCTGTACTGTTGTAATTATGTTATGGTATATAAGTTGTTAGTTGGATAAAATGTTAGTATAGTTTTAAAATTATAATTATGATTTAAACGATCGTGGAAACTTATACATTTCTAAATTGTACAGTATTTACCATTTTTAAAAAATAACAAAATGAAAGTGTTTAATTAAATAATACATTATAAAAAATATGCATAAATAATTACGTACAACAAAAAAATACTAGTGCAAAATACTGCTAATTATACCAATTTTTTAACTTTAAAATTACTGTAATATATTTGATACAATTATATAACTTTATGTAGTTAGATTTACTTTTTACTAATCAAGAAATAAAAACTTTTATTGCCTTCATTTTAATATATTAACGCGTTAATCTAGCCGCATAAAAAGTATAAACCGCTAATACTTGCTTTAATCCACGAACAACTAACGTACTCGAGCCTAAGTGTGTAATAAACCTATGTTAAGTACGAATGAACGTCTAATTATTTAGAGGCGACGCTTTCAGCTACAGAACGTTTTCAATCTATGTTACGGTTCCGCCCAACGCCCCGGCTCAGTCGTAGAGGACTAACGTAGCTGTGCGCCCGTGTTTTTGCTACGCGTCTTACGTACTTAAAGCCCTCGCTACGTCTCGCACCATCTTTCGGACTTTGCAATTATTGTTTTAATTTCGCTCACAGTGTTTGTATGATCGATCGATTTTTTTTAAAAACGCGATCGTTTTTTTAAACGCTTTTATCGAGTTTAAAGTTGGTAAGTGCGCGCGTGCAGAGATTTCTGTGTTGGCATCCTGAAGTTTGGTTACTGCGGTGGTAAGTTTCGAAGTTGTTTATCGTTTAGGAGACGTATTATTTTACTGTAATATACACGCATAGACTTATGTATCAATTTATTATGAGTATCTGTTATGAACTAATATAATACTGTCATTTAATTGAAATTTTAATAACTAAGTATTCAAATTAAATTTGGAACAATTATAATAATATTTTCGTTATGTTGGTAGTTACTATTCCATTTTTTTTACATTTAACGTGCTTTCTTGATATAGATTTTATTATTTTTAAAAGGATATAAGATATATTTCAATGCATAAATAATACTTGAATGTTTAAATATTTTCGTTGCCTTTCTAGACGACGTGTGAAATTAGTTTAAAACTAAACAATTACATATAAATGCGAGTGACTCGTTTAGCCACGACGTTTAACTCACGTTGGAAATGCCACGGATGCGTATGTGCCACTGCGGAAATATATTTAGAACATACTGGAGTAAGTGCTCCTGCGCTATTTTAAACAAACTCTTGCACTTTTAATATATTGACTGATAAGATTTTGCTGCCTCTATATATATACTAGTTTAACTAGTAAGTAAAGTATTAAAATAGTCAGAAGATTTTTGTGTACTATTTAGCTTCAGTTCTAGAATCGAAAAGTAGAATAATAATGAAATAGATTAGATATAATTATGAATTCGTGATGTAATCCTTAAAGTTTGAAATATAATTCAGTATTTTTATCATATAAAAAAAGTAATAATCAAATTTCTCGAACACAAAATTATGCTTGTATAATATATTAGAAGGTATTGGAATTGAAATTCTTTTAAAATTTTAATTTGAAATGATAAAAGTACATCTGAATTTAAGGCATGAAATTGTTTTATATATATGATAATAAAACCTAATGTATGTTTATGCGATTTATTCAGATCGAAATTTATTCTTTAATCTATTCATAAGGCAAATAGAATTCATTTGCATACGTCTCTAGATAATCATAGTGAACCCATATTGCTATGGCTTCCAGTACATGTACAGGCCGAGGACGTTCGATGGTCATGACTCTTAATTACATCGATTTTTCTAGAATTTAAAAACGTTTCGTTTTTTAAAAAACGTTAAAATTGTCATAAAACGAACGTATTTAGAAGATACTATTTGATAATACACGGTACAGTTTATTTTAGTACACCGTTTCGTATTTTTATTTGAAACACCAAGATAATTGATAATAATTTAAATGGTTCTCTGCAAGTATTAACGTTGAATACTCTACACACCATAATAGACAACATACAGAAGTCTAACATAGTTAACATAGAAACTTATGCACATATTTATTTGAAGATATAAGTATTTAATAGTTAAATTTAGTTTCAGAACTGTTACTTTTTTTTAATGTTCTCGACATTCCTGGCATTATATCTGTTAATTCATTAATAGATTTTATACGTATGGTGAATTGTTTAACATTGTAGAAATTATGATAAAATAATTACAAACAAACATAGCAGCTTAATTACACTTTTTTCATGCGAAGCATTTTAAATATTATATAAAAATGTATAACAGATAAAAAGTGACTAATGGTCTGTAACGCCGGACTTTAAAAAGTTAAATTAACGCAAAATCCGCTTGAATAATTAAAGTTTACTGAGTCTACAAGTAAATTCTTAATAAAAGTTTAAGTGTACAGCTTTATTATGTACCTTTAAATATTTAACGTTGAGTAAAGTTGTATTATTATTAATCCATATAAAATGTTATGTTCCAAGTTCAATATAAATTATTGAACAACATTAAAGCTTTTCTCAAGTTTCAAGATTTCGGAGTTATCAAGGTATTATCCGATTAGTGAGCAGATAAGCTCATAAACTTTACGGATATTTCTCAAGACTAAAGGGAAACAGTATGGTAATATCCGATCGAAATGAACTGGAAGTATTTAATAGTTAGGATATTATAATCATAATCAAATAAAAATGAAATAATATTTCTATCTTATGTTGAATAAGATTAATCTAAAAATAAACTTAAGTGTTTACCAATATTTAGATTAGCTCTATGTTTTGTTATGTATTCATAATATTTTGTATTTAAAAAGGGATAAACTAATTATAATATTTATTCCTTCATATGGTGTAAAAATCGAATGTTACACATAATTTATACATATTTAACTATAGTTTTATTATTCATTACAAAAATTTAACAAAGGCCTCGTCCATACTATTGTCATATATGAGTATAACATGTTTAAATTTACAATTAACTTTAAATTTTTATTTTCCAAAAGGTAACGGTTATTATGTACCAGTAATTCAATTAACTCAGTCTATTGCAAACATCAAAAAAGATTAACCTAAAATTCACAACATCACGGAACCAGCATATATGCAAAGTGCGTCAAAATTATGACTTCTCATGGAAACGCTTTGAAAATTCTCAAACCTGCGCGGCACTATGGAAAATTTGAAATTCATATAAGAAACGCTAGCGAGTAAACTTTCTTCTGTGAATAACATTATTCAAATGCACGTAGTTCGTACAACTGGAGTGGCTTGGTTTCGTTGCTCTCATAAATCATAATGAGGGAGTAAAGTCCCCAGTACGATGTACTTACCATTTGATCACTCGAGTTGTCATCGTACAGCTCTATAGAATTCTGTTAAACATACACTCGAGCTTCAATTATTTTGTTTACAGACATTGAATCTCATAAGAAAAGTCAAATAGAAATAGAAAATGACAAATCTTTATTGGTTATATTTATGTTTTAATCTCGCATAAAGCGTTTCGAGTAACCTTATCTCTGACTTGAAAGGTTATGTATTACAGCCCTTAAATATTTTCAGTCTTTATTCAATAATGATTTTTGATAAGTAATGTTTATAAAAAAAATACCTATTTCTTTAACTCCGAACGAAGACAGACGAGCAGTCGGACTACCTGATGTTTAGTGGTCACCGATGTCCATAGACATCGGCAATACCAAGGTTAGGACTAACGCTGACTACCGTTAGACATAGGATCTTATGTTTCGTGTACCCGGTAAATACGCTGGCTACGGTGCCCTTCAAATCGGAAGACAGTGGGATTTCACTCTACTGCTTTGCGGCAGAAATAGGCACCACGGTGTTACCGCTCCATACCTGTGTAAAGGGGACCTAGCACCTTGCAAAACACACGAAGAATTAATTCAAGCTGTTACGTAATGTTTGTAAAAGTTGCATAAGTTAAACGTAACGTTTGAACATTTAATAAATTAAAATTTACATGTGATTACACAAGATTTTTTGGTGTAATCTACCTCTTTTAAAAGGTTTTGATACAAAATTATACGAAGATGACTACAAAGACATTTAGCTACCGACTTTTTGTTAACTTATATGCAGTTTAGTTTTTCATTAGGATGAATGATTGTGATCACTTTTTTTAATATATAATTAAATAATACACAAAAGTTTTGTTTGTCATCATTTTAAATTACGCAATTCCGAAATTAAATTGCGCCATTGGCTTTAATGCCGCACCAATTACCCTTGAGTTCTTTAAGTCATTCATGTAGGTTACATTTCTTAATGGCTTTACCATCCAATCGTTTTAATCAACTGTAAGATTGTAATCTACTAATTTGTAAAATGAAGTATATTTAAGCTTTGTATCAATAGATTAAAAAGGAGTACAGTTTATTTTTTTAAAGCATTCGAGTTGAGAATCAAGAATGTAGTAGTACAAGATCAATTAAAAATAACGTTAACTACTTTTAGCACTTATGTATAATATTAAATAAAACTGTTATTAGCTACTTTGTGCTTAGACGTCATGAATACCGCAATAAAATAGTGAAACAACAAACATTAAAAGGAAAGTAGCAGAACACGAAAGGAATTGTTTTCATATTTTTGAAAACTTTTGTATTTCACTTAGATTGTTTTGTCGGGGAACTCGTTGGAAAATTGACGATTTAGAGCAACGTTTGAACGTTTTAGAAAAGTTTTCAAAGCATTGAATTATTAATAATCGTGTTGAATCAGGCAGTTTCTTTATAATGTTGAAGTATAAAATAATAATATTATGCTCGTAATATGAGATAACCGTAGCAAAGCAATGTAATTTTCATTAGTATAAATATTTATTTTAATATTATATGTATACTGCTTTACATATTGTAGTATTGTAAACGGAAAACGGTTTAAAAAATAGACCGGATTCTGAGTCTAAACTGTGGAAACGGTTAGAAAAACTGAAATTTATAGATGATAGTATTTACATACATGTATAAGTTTTTATGTACTATGTACAGCTATATTTATTTTAGCAGACCCTGACAAGCCTTACTGCGGCTATGATTTTGTTATTTTACATTGTAGTAAACAATTTAACGGCTTAATAGAAACGGAATGAGAATATCAGCTTTAAGGACCACCATGTTCTTTAAAACAAATGTCATTTGTAAAAAACAGTGAACTCGATGTTTAACTTTATGCTACCGTTACACCTGAATACAAAGAAAAAAACCCAGTAAAAATCAATTGGTTTGGATCAATAGATCTCGCAAACTGTCACAATCTTGTTAGAGCTATCAGTCTGTATCAAATAATAGTAAAAAAATTATTGACAATAAAACGAGTTTTAAACTATTCTTATCAATCAAGGTTAACCAAACCACATACGGTGTGGAAATATTATAAAAATTGGTTAAGTTCTTTAGGAATCCATCGAGGACAAAAAACGTGACACGTGAAATATATATATAAGAAAATGGTACATAAAAATCAAGAATAACATTTTATCTCAAAATGGACGTCTAAATCTCTTATATAGTAACATTTACGAGTCTTTACATGCTATTTTTTAACCTTTTAATATGCATTAATTCCTAAATGTAAACATCAAATAACTAAAACGTTTCGGGCACTTAATCATTAAAATAACTGCTAAATTAATGAGCTAGGTACAATCGCTGTGATTTAGCGTTACCGTTGTGTCATTAAATTAGTGATGCAAATTGGATAATGGCTTTTCCACGGTTATCGATAGGATTAGATATGTGAATTCGGACAACATAAATTGACGAAATAAAGCGATAAATTATTAGAGAATATAATAGTTTACATTACAAAAGCAATTTAGGGTAAACTAACGAACCAGTTATTTGAATTTCAATATCCATGTACAGGAATTAATAGTTAGATTATCTTAGAAGTAAAGTGCATAGAGTTATACATTTTCACTCACTTTATGATTGACTAAAAGTAACGGCGTTAGTCCTATCTTCTTACCGATAATTTATACTCTGCTATGGGAAATGATTATTTCAGAGTTTATTTAATATGGTACCCATAATTAATAAATTATTTTATTACAGTCAACGGTAACGTAAATTAATATATTTGCCTATACTTAATGATTGCAATAAATAATTTTGTCAATTTGTTCCCTTTTATCCAGACGACTACACCCAAACCAAATAATGGTTGGAATTATCGTTTAAAACCAAACCTCAACCAAAAAAGTTTTAATAAACTGACTTTTCTTGGCCGTGGTAAAGTTACTATTCCATGCGTTGGATGGGAATGCAAAAAATCAGCCCTATCTCTATTCGGTCGTGACGGTTATATGTCCCATTGGGCTTCGAGTGTATAAAGTAATAGGGAGTGCAGCTACGTTTGCTGCACTTGCACTTGCTAGCACTATTACACCTCCTGCGCAGTTGACTGATCTTCTAAATAGATCGGCTTAGAGGACATTATACCATGCGATAAATCAATACCACACCTCTGTAACCAAAGATAATTCCAACGACGACTTGCTTGGCGTAGTGGTTCTTTTGATTCGATTCTTTCCTCCACGAGAAAAAATGTGTATTGAACATGCCGTTTTTATTGTCTAGTTTTGTGAATCTTAGTTTTATGTATTTATTTACAAAGCTACGTTAATATATTTATATATAAGTCGTCTGGTTTCCATATTGTAAGCTTTGCATAGTTTGGGATTATATGGTGTTGTGATATTCGTCAATGGATATTAGGTATATATTTTTTGTTGCCAAAAACCGCGAATTGCATTCAAGCACGATGATTATCGCTGTTCGGGTCAACGCAGTAATATCGAGGAACATTCCGTTCGTGTTCCGCTCTGTTCCAGATGCAGGAATATTTTTAGTACGAACATACGCGGATGCATTTAACCCGTGGTATTCCTTTTCGAACGGCACATATCCAAACGAAGCACGTACCGGCCGTGGCTATTTAACGTTCGTTTTATGCGCAAGTATTAATTAAGTTGAATGAAATTTTAAACTATTCTGTAACAACGAAGCTTTTACGTAATTAACGGTACATTTCATTTGATATGGTTGTTTTTTATAATGTTTTGTGTAACACATAACGATTTTATTTATTTTATTATTTTCTAAACAATAGTTAGCTGTAAGTTATCGTTTCGCGTTTTAACTAATGCGGATTACTTGGTAATATAATTATTTATTGTCTCTTTTTGTTATTTTACCAAAATCGATAAACACTGAGTATAATAACGCTCATTCTTAATCATTAAAAAAGTAAATTGAAATGGTTTAAAATAACCTTTTTTTGATTTCAACTTTTTTTGGTTTATTCTTTTGATTAACAAAAAAGAAAAAAATAAACAGTCTTAAATGTAAACGATTAATTATGACCTCGCGGTGTCTGTATGAGATTGACATCAAAATAAAAGTTTTTTCGTGATTAATAAAATTTATATTCTAGTTTTTAATAGTATTCAACGATAAAATCAGTCGTGATTATAATTATATGGAATTGTCGTTGCATACCAATATATACTTTGTCATAAAAAATAGGAATGATGTTATTTACTAGTTATCATTCAAACTAATTTCGAACTCATCTGTTTCTGTTCCCGTTCCCATTCCAATTACCCAAAAGCAGGGGGTACTCCATTCGGAGGATGTTTTTTTAAATATCTCGTTGCTCCGTTCCTAGCTCAACAATTTTGTAATTTTTTAATGGTTTTTTGACACAGCTGTCATGTAATCCTATTTTCTTAATAATTATGTAATAAATAGTTCAATAGATGTTTGAAAAATAAAAATAGCTGTCCAAAATCATAACTTTGTGCGTTAAAATTTCGGACGCGGCCTAAACTTTATGAGATCGACTTAAACCATTTTATATATTAGGTAATTTTACTTATTGGATTGGTCTACAGTAAATCCGCAAGCGTATGCATACGTAATATCTATGTTGTAAGAATAAACCACAATAACCATATTAATGTTAACATTGTAAAAAATTACCGGTAAAAGTATTTATAGCTCATTTTAGGTAGCTAAACTGTAATTCTATTAAGCACATAATGTACATAAAACGTATCATGAAGGACATTTAAATTAAATTGAGAAGTTAAAACATATAAAAGATTTTATACGCATGTAGGGCCGTTTCGCGTAAAGAGCACGTTGTTGTACTCTTACATTGCGCAAAATAGTAATGCACTTGTTTGAAGTTGCTTGTTGAGGATTTTTAAAAATTTAAAAACATATCCATAATAATATAAGTGCAAAAAGAAGTTTAATACTGGCTTCTATATATTGACGCAAAGGACCGCTATTGCAGTATGGTTTCCTTTAACAGATAGGATCTTGATCGCCGAAAAGAGTACCTCCTAACCGTAGGGTTCCCGGTTAGTTAAGTATTACTAATCATCAACTAATAGGTTTTCTAAATTTTTTGCACCACCGACCGCAATTTCCTCGAATTCCTAATTCTAATTTCATCGAAATCACTGAAGAAAAAACCTAAACATTGCTATATTATCTAAATATATCCTGATGAATATGATAGAAATGTCCCCAATATTTTTTACTATTAGCTTCAATGTATTGAAGTCTTATGTATTTATTGATTTAAATTGAGAATTTATCAATATCATATATCTTTAACGCATTAGCCCTAATAATACTAATATTTCGTTAAATACTTTCTTTAAATGCTAATACTGCCCCTATATCAGATATTAATCACATTTCTAGACTTATTATTCAAATGACAATACATAATTGTACTCTGTGTGTATTCTTCATTGATTTTCCATAACACAGCCGGATGTAAAATGGTGGTTAGGAGCATACAAAGGCCTTCTTTGAAGAGTGCTCTTAGTTATTTTATTTTGAAGGGAACCCGTATACATTGTGCAAAATATCGGACAAACAGATTCCGCGCTATTGTATATAACAATGGGCGTATTCTAGCGGTCGTCGTTGACCAAGGTTGTTTAACTTTAAACTGGTATTATTGACCGGGAAGTATAGTCGATAAACTGAACCCAATTTTTGTTTATAAAACATTACAAATAATGCAAAAGCAACAAGTGAGTTTAAACATTTTATAATTTATATAAATTAATAATTTGCACAAAATAATGTAAACAGCTGAGCCTTTTGTGTCGGGCGTTGTCAAGCATAATTTAAAGCATCCTTACCAGAGTTGTGTACAATTGGATCGGTTTACAAGTTGTCCTATTAATAAACAAAAGCTACGGTTATCGATTTGATTGTTTGATTTTTTTCTCTTAGACTTTTCCCAAATAGTTAAGTATTAAACTTACCTATTATATCATTAGAATCTTCATCATCATCAGCCTGTGTCAATCCACTGCAGACATAGAAATGCATGCCACCGCTTCAGATTTTCGGCCCACACCGGCCGCTTTGCCAATAACCTCACTACATCTTGCGGCTGAGCGCCCGACGCTACCGGGGGTAGTTATTAGTATAATTAGATCTCTGAATCGAATTATGCTAATACATACCCTAAGTTTGCAAGACCTTTGACAGTTAATAATAGCATTAGGTTGCACATTTTAAAGCGCCCACGACCATTAGCAACTGCTTTCACAACCGGAGAAAACATTTAACACGTCCAAATTACGCTTAAAACATATAACTATTTAGGAAATTAAGCGATTGTTCTAACATACTATAATAGAAAGTAGTTGTTTTGCAAGATTTGGATTTGCGACCAATTTCTAAAGTAAACGCCAATACCACAAAGCTACGGAGGCAGTCTATTATAAAATATTAACATTTTGTTCTTTATGTATGTAAAACTATTTAATTTCATAATCAAATACTATTCAAATGAATTGCTTTACCATCTCAAGTAACAAAAACTTTATTTAAATATCTAGAAAAATAATATACTACACTTTGTCTAAAATGAAACATACATTTTAACATTTTAACATCAATGATTTGTTTTCTTATTGAAAAAAGGTCCTCTAAAACGTATTGAATTAATCAATTCACGGGAAAAAATATAAGTTGAATTAATTTTCTGAAATTCAAAAACTCCATTTAGAATTTTGTAAAGTAACGCAGGTTATAATATTACCCAGTATTCAATAAGTTTCAATTATATAATTTAACTGTTACGTCTTACCTTAATCAAAACTTTAGGGTATAAACTTATTTTCTGTTGATATAATCTATGTAATTTCCATTAATACGTGACAAGGCAGCGAGACCTTTCTAAATATAATATAGATGTCGTGAAGTCACGGAACCGTGTGTACGAGTATATTAAGCTGGCTCACGTAAACACTCGAATCGACACAGATTTTCTCTTTAAGGCTTTATATTGAATACTTTTTATAATAATAATGATATTTTGAACCCAAATTTAATCAAAGGTTGTACTATCGGAATTAGATGACTAATAAACACATAGACTTACTTTTACAAACAGCCATACACGAGAAAAACACTATGTCACATAAACCAACACGCTAAGTGGGGCGTCAGATAATATTTTAGAGTATAATATGCGTATGTAAGACTACATTTCATATCAAATTTATAGTCACTTTAGACCAATTTAGACTCTGAATAAATGTAAACATATCTAATGTAAAATACAAATGGCGTCTAAAGCTAACGTGTTCTTATTGGTGGACTGAAGCCATTTTTATGGGCCGAATTTTTAGCGAGAGTTGAGTTTGACATTAGACTTCTACGTTAATGTCATCTGTCGTCTCTTTTGTTATCTTATCTATTATTATGTTGCTAAGTTTATATTAATACAGTTATATAAGGATGGTTGTTATGCATCAGCTAACAGACTAAAACTATATAGTAACGTTTGTATTTTAAGAGAAAAAATTCCAATCTCTTTACATCATTATTTCTTATCTAGTAAAACGATAGAAATATAGATAAGAAAAAATAAAAACGTCGGAAATAAGTTCCAGCTAATGTACATCCCGATAGACAAACTAGTGAAATAAGTTTTGTTTTTCTTCGGGCGAAGAGAAAGACCGTTTCCCCAAAGGCATTTTAGATTTATATTACTTATATAGTTGTTTTATAAATAATATGTTGAAGGTTTTATTTAACTCAAAACTAAAATACTATGTAACTGTCTGTCTGTCTAATGCCAGTGTAATTTGATTACGGTCTAGAGAGGCAACGTCTAAACTTAGTGAAAATTGATGTTGCGGTGGATGGGAACCAGGTCTGCTAATTTATTTATGCAACTGAAATTTACTTTGACATATTGCTAATGAACTTATTGCATTGTTAGAACTTAAGCTGTTCTATCAACGTAAATGGATTTACAAGTCAAATAAAATATATAATTTATACTCTACGCACTATATCCCAGGTGTATTGATGTATAAGAAATATATGTTTTATAAGATAAAAATAAATACAAGAAAGTATACCATTTATACGTGAGCCGAATATGATGTAGAATATAAGTCAGTAGAAACAATCGAAACATTGTTATTGGTGAAAAACTGGGTCGATTAGCGACGGGTCGGTCCATCAATAAGAAAGCTTTTATTTGGGACCATTTCTTCCTTTGTTTTAAAAATACAGATAATGTATGGCTTACGATTACTTATGTACATTTAAGATAAATTATGAATATAAAAATGTTATATTAAGTAGTAAGTAGCTTATATCTTTTTTTAGAAATAAAATTTTAATAGACTTTTATACTGTCTTTAAAAGCATATTATCATTGGCATTTTAGATGACTAATATTAAACATTTTGATACAACAAAAGGTTTATTATAGTAAAACTTTAAATGAAATTAAAAAATACTGTTAAAAAACCGATGTAACCATTTATTAATGTAATATTTCAGAAAAAAATATGTTTTGGTAAATGTTTAAACGTTTAGAGAAATGAAAGACTATTAGTTTACATGTATAATCAAATGATATTTATCGCTTATCTCATTTCACTTGATAACGTACTTCGGTGTTTTAATAATACGGAGTGTAATATATTGATTTTTTGACCAAAAGATTGGGCCACCCAATCTTTTTAAGAGCACCGCGGACAACCGTACATCAATCGCGAACCGTACATTTGTATAAATGAAAGGTTTTTTCATGTTAAGTTTAGTGAAAGGATGTATCTATTTGTTTCTGATTTGCGTAAGTGTTTTTGTTTTTTGGAATAAGCATTTTTTTAGGGTTTAAAGCGTCGTTAAAGTTATTGTCTATTATTTTTTGTAAATGTTTCTGTTACATATTTATACTTATATGGAATGCCGATAAATACACTTAAAACATAGTAAATTTATTTATTACTACACCAGTTCCAAAATATTAACTTTATGCTTTTAAGAAGACATTTTAATTTAATGATAATCTATAAAAATATCATAGTTTTAAAAAGCGGTAAAAATCGCGGGGCGGTAACGTGAAAAAAGCACGTTGCAACTAGATTACCTTGCAAACGGTGGATTAACCTTAAATTACTTCCTTTCGTAGTTTTTTAAGGCAGCAATATGTCTTTTTTTATTTAACAATATTTACTAAATTGTCCTATAATAAAGTAACATATTGATACGTTAAATTCTGTTTTAGTTATTCCTATCTGTGATCTAAAAATTGCGTCTAAATTAGTAATATGAATTTCTCACATGCTCTATTTATGCCTTATTCAGTTAAACAGTATTCCAGAGAGAGTATTGCATGTGTTTGTTGTTCAATGTAGACTCAAATATCTGTGGGACGAAGCGTCAGATGTCAGATTTGTGTTATCTCATTCGATTGAACACACATGTCGGCTCGAACAAGGAATACATGTTGGTCAGATTCGCAGATCTCGGTTTAACTCGGCTAGTCTATTATTCGTATGTCAATCTTGAGAAAACTATGCCAAAGCCTGCTAGAACATTTGTTGTTAAAAGATGAGTTAATTTTGAAATATTTATTGCAATGACAATTATTGTATAAAGATTTAATATAATGCATTAAATATGCGATGATAAATATCTGAATATATCTTATATATCTAAAAATGTTCGTTGGTTAAGAACTATAAGTATATTATTCGTTTTATTTGTTTTAAAGGTTTATATTAATATATTTTAGCAACAACAACAGCGGCTTTGTAATTTTTATATGCAATGACTAAACAATTTTAAATGTAACAGTAAATATAATAGTAAATAGGCAGTATGTTTAAGTTCCTAGTTAGCTTTAAATAATGTTCGGACTAAGTGCCTTAAATTTTAATCAGGGAAATACAGCCTTTTTTCAAGCAAATTTAAATATTTATTTAGATTAGACTCCTTTATATAGTTTTCTCCTAAAACAACTCATAATAATAAGGCACGGTCATAACTTATTTGCAGTTTTAATATTATACCAAAAGAAGCATTCTAATTAGAAATTAACCAGTTTTGAGAGGACTTGTATGCTGTATGAACATAAATCTTACTTTTCAGACAATTGGGTGATCGGCCCAAATTGCCCTAACCAACTAGGAAACAACAATGAAAATTTGTTGAGTCCCCGCAGGATTCGAACCCACGACCTCCGGTTTCTAAAGCAAACGCCCATACCGCTAGGCTACGGAGCAGTAAGATGATCCATGCGTCGGATGGGCATGTAAAATGTCGGTCCACCCACCAACCCGCATTGGACCAGCGTGGTGGGAGACGGTCCAAAACCCCCTTATGGATAGGGGTGCGTTAGGGGAGACCAATGTCCAGCTGTGGACTATTACAGGCTGATGATGTATGATGAGTGCGGAAATTATTTATGTTCATACATCAGTATGAACATAAATAATTTCCGCACTGCAATCGAAATATCAATTTAATGAGTAATCTATATAAATAAATAAAATCATTTTTGTATAGAAACTGTTTGTAACGTCAGAATAACCGTATTTAAAAGATTACATTTCGAAATATGACCGATGCATATACAAAACCAATATTTTTAAATTTTATTGTCTGTCTGCTTGTTCTGGCTAATCCTGGAATGGCTGTGCCGATTTTAGCGGAACTTTTACTAAAAGAAGCTGTCATAAATAGGAGTCACTTAAAAAACTTTTAAAAAAAGTAATTTAATGCTTTTGATATTCTACCATGCGAACGAAGTCGCCCGCAACCGGTGGCATTACATAAAAAGCAATAATGTTTGATCTAACAAGCATATTTTTTATATTCTACGTGGCAGTTTATATTTAGTATGTCTAAAGCATGCTAGTGCATTACTTTCTTGAATTAAGTGCAAAGTTTGTTTATAAGCACGACTTAATTGTCCAAGACTATTCGCTTGAGCTTTACAATGATTATTCGAATAGCACAAGACTAAACAAATGGAACACGGCTAACTAACTCGTAGCTCATAAAATGAAGTTTAAATTGTACTTAATAGAATCCAAAATATCCAAACACTGTTTATGTACATCACTGCGACAAGTAGAGCAGGACACTTATAGGTAAGTAATACAAGCTGTCCCTATGAAAGGCAGCCTAAGAAGTTTTGGGATGTCACGTCTCGTTTACCCAGTTATGACGTTTGTTACAACGTCCTTCAAACTGGATGATAGTAGTGTTTTTACACAAGTTTTTACACCACTGTTTTTACTTAAAGCCGCGGCTGTACTAGGTGCCTTGTAAAAGGGAACTTCTAGTCAACTTAGTAATTAAGTAAAATGCTTACGAACAATGCCGTAGTAATTATATACCGAAAGCGTTAAATCTGCATTAAAAAAATGTAGGTTTGGTGCGTGTTGATAGGAATATATGGTGAAAATAAAAAATAATTCCTTGGTATAAAAAAGTAATTGAAGATTGCTTTTAACTTTGCTCTACATTGTGCTTTGCCATGTGCTCTTTTTCATTCTTAATTATTCGTTCGCACACGTTTGATTATATTCGTCACATAAACACGAAATGACTTGAAAAATAAAAGGGTCGCGACCTTTAGTTACACCTTAAAAATAATGATGTCACACAAGTTATTTCATTACAGGTATTGTGCAATTAACTGTATTATTTTCGTAACATTTTTACCTCCGAATGAGTAAATTGCTAAGAATTTTTGTTTGTTTATTTTTTACCTTTTTCATACATTAACTTCGGTCTGTTTTAATTTTTTTCAGAAACTTTATCTTTATCTTTATTATATGTTATTTTTTGCGTGGTAGGATGCATTTTCATCCGGCACGTGAGCAACTAATACATATATTGAATAATCGATACGAAGTAACCTGCATAACAATCAATTACAAGTGATTGTACTCGCTCAGTGCACAGTAATTAAGTAGAAAGTTTTCAATTTGCTATTATAGTAGCTAGAATTACAAAATATTATCATAATAAGTCAAACGATACTGAGATTGTTGAATATATATTAAAATTATAACATTAAATTGATACTTTTTTATACATATTGATCTAGCCACTTATTATCGTAGACTAGCCCCACATAGGCTCTCGCTTTTCAAAATTCAAAACACCGTAAAGTCAATTGCATGATTAATTAACAAAAATTTTAAATTTAAATGCTACAGGTTAAATTAAAGCCGTAAGTTGCTTTAATTGAAAATATATTCGGTTTTATTTTGGTTGGGAGGATAAAGTCAATAATACACTTGATTGATGTTATAATTATGTTCCGTTAAAAACATTAATGTCTCACGGTAGGCAGCGTTGGCGATACACACTGAATTGATGAATTCTGATGGCAGCGCGGTGACCACTTCTCATCAGGTGGCCCACTGCTCGTCTGCCTGCGTATGCCATAAAAAAATCCACTTTAAATGTCGATAAAGGGGCCGCCGTAAAAACGTTTTTCTTTCTGTTATTTCGGGCCATGGTGAATAATGAGATAAAATGTAGGGGCAGGAATGTGAGCGGCGAGGCTCGGTGATACTCGAGAAAGAGAGCGAAGCGTAGTTCAGTTCTTCACTCCGGGGCGGTGACTACACATGAGTGGCAGTGTTTTTACGCCGGTTTTAAATTAAAAAATACTGTTCGAAAAATCGATTTAACCCATTTATTAATCTTATATTACAGAAAAAATTGTGCTTTGGTAAATGGTTAGACGTTTAGAGAAATTATAGACTATTAATTATTTCTTTTCTTTACGCGAACACTATACATTATTAAATAAAATTACTTTACGGATTTTATCGCGTTTATTTTACATTTTGAAATTTCCGACGTTTCCAACACTTTCCAGCGGCCGTGGCACGGGGTAGACACGGTGTACCCATGACCACGGCCGCGTAAAGCCCGCATAAAGTCATTTTTTTTAATAAAGACTATTAGTTTACATGTAATAATCAAATGATATTTATCGCTTATTTCATTTCGTATATACGTAGTATAATATATTGGATTTTTGACCAAAAGCTTGGGCCACCCAATCTTTTTAAGAGCACCGCGGACAACCGTACATCAATCGCGAACCGTACATTTGTTATACATGAAAGGTTTTTTTTATGTTAATTGTAATGAAAGGATGTAAATATTTGTTTCTGTTTTGCGTGTTTTTGCCTTTTGGAATAAGCATTTTTTTAAGCGTCGCTAAAGTTATTGTGCTAATATTTTTTTGTAAATGGTTCTGTTACATATTTATACTTGAACTATGGAACGACGATAAAAACACTTAAAGCATAGTCAATTTATTTATTGCTACACCTGTTCTAAATTTATTATTAATTTACGAAGAAAATTTTATTAAATATATATATAAAAATATTATAGTTCTAAAAAGCGGTAAAAATCGCGGGGCGGTAACGCGAAAAAAGCACGTTGCAACTAGATTACCTTGCAAGCGGTGGGTTAACCTTAAATTACTTTCTTTCGTAGTTTTTAAAGGCAACAATATGTTTTTTTATTTAACTTATTTAACAACATTTTCTATATTGTCTTATAATAAAAAAGTCCTATTAATACGTTAAATTCTGTTTTAGTTCCTATCTGTGATCTAAAAAATCGCGTCTAAATTATCAATATGAATTTCTCACTCTATTTATGCCTTATTCAGTTAAACAGTATTCCAGAGAGACTATTGCATGTGTTTGTTGTTCAATGTAGACTCAAATATCTGTGGGACGAAGCGTCAGATATCAGATTTGTGTTATCTCATTCGATTGAACACACACGTCGGCTTAAACAAGGAATCTATGTTGGTCAGATTCGCAGATCTATTATTTGTATGTCAATCTTGAGAAAACTATGCCAAAGCCTGCTGGAATATTTGTTATTGAAAGTCGAGGGAATTTCGAAATACCTATTGCAGTAACAATCAATGTATAAAGATTTAATATAACGCATTTAATATGCGATGATAAATATCTGAATATATCTTACATATCTATAAATGTTCGTTGTTTAAGAACAATAAGTATGTTATTATTTATTTTAAAGGTTTATATTAATATATTTTAGCAACAACAACAGCGGCTTTCTAATTTCTATTTGCAATGACTAAACAATTTTAAGTGTAACAGTAAATATAATCCTAGTCAGTATGTTTAAGTTCCTAGTTAGCTTGAAATAATGTTCGGACTAAGTGTCTTAAATTTTAATCAGAGATATTAAGTCTATTTTTCAAGTGGATTCAAATATTTATTTAGATTAGACTCCTTTATAAACTTTTCTCCTAAAACAATTCATAAAAAAGAGCGGTGCTTATTTGCAGTTTTAATATTACATCAAAAGAAGCATCCTAATTATAAATAAATCAGTTGCGAGAGGACTTGTATGTTGTATGAGCATACATAATTTCCGCACATCCTGGTCCTCAGTGTAATATTTTACGTTGTGCGGCGTTTCTAATTAACTTTTGCCTTTACAATATCATTTGATTTAACCTTATATACAATTAAATATTCTTATAAAAATGTGTTGTTTTGTCCTTGTTTTATTAGATTAGATAAAAAATAATGCGATTTCCTCTAACATACGTACTTTTTCTTACTAGCTATACAATTTTTAGTAGCTATAGTTGAGGTAGTTAAGTAAAATTTATTTTATAGGTAATAATAATATTATTTGTGGACGAATAATAACACCCTCTAGTCCCAAACTAAACAAAGCCTTTACTATGGAAACTTTTACTGGACCACTGATAAAGAGTAAGTCTGAGAAAAATAAGTCTACGTATTTGACATGCATTTACTTTTCTTTTGTAATTAAACATATGTTATATAAATACGAATACCCAGACACGAGAAAAACATTATGATCATCACACAACATTTTTACCATGGTGAATGGAACCCAAACCTTCAGGCGTAACAGTCAGGGATACTAACCACTGCACCATTTTATGGAAGTTCTTTTATAGTTGTTTATTATATATTGATTGATAACTAATTATGCTGTGCTGTTTAAGTAAATGCATTGAAAGAATAACTAAATATCCTTAAACACAAAACCTTATGATAATCATCTCTGAAATATCAGTGCTGCTTTAGACAAGGAAGTGATTCACAAGTTCCCTTTACAAAAAATCCAATATTGGGGGTCCTTTCATTTCGAGAAGCTCCTAATTAACCGAAGTCCGAGATAACCAGCGGTATTTTGTTTGATCTTGACCTATTAGGTCAGAGTAAGTATTTATATAAATCCTTTGTTGTAAATCGGGTTGGTATTTACTTGTTTAAATATTTTACGAACAGTTTATGTGACCAGAGCTATGTACACATAAAGTTGGTAATGTAGATAAAATTTATTCAATAATATAAAGTTGTTTTTTGAACGCGGACGCAATCGAAATATCAATTTTAATGAGTTGCCGGCTTTATTAATTTATAAAAATAAATAAATTGATTTAACTGTTGTAAAAACTGTGCACCTCCCTTAAATTGCTCTGCACCAGTCATCGGTTGATTGGTAGAGAATTCCTTTTGGCATCAAGTCCGCCGTTGTACTATTGTGCATGAAGTTGGAAATAAAAAATGTGTGCGTGTACTAGCGTACACTCGTAACAAGTGAAATAAAACTTCTTTATGACGTTATTTTTCAAAAAATAATTTACTGTAAGCAACTTTACAAAAATTGGTTAAATAAAGTTAAATTAGATAAGGTTTAATAAAAGGCTTTTATTATCATAGATATAAATACAAATTCTACAATTATTTCATTTTAGCTTATTAGTACAAAGTTTATTATAGAATTTCATTAATTGTAATAGAATTATTACTATCATTGATGTCGTTGTTATATATTTGTGTTATTAATGGCTTATTAATAACAAAATCGACAACGCTCTATAGTGACTTGATAAATATAAGATGGCGCGTAACAAAAAAATGTTACACTAAATTTTTTTCCAACACCGATAAAGAAATTTCACTTCAATAAATAAAATAAAAACTGTTTATTACATCAGAACAACGGTTTTAAACTAGTTTATTATTCTACGTGGCTGTTTAGATTTAGTATGTCAGTAGCATTGCTAGTGCATTACTTGCTTGAATTAAGTGCAAAGTTTGTTTATATATGCGACTTAGTTCTCCAAGACTATTCGCTAGAGCTTTACAATATCGTGTAGTACAAAACTAATCAAATTGAAAAACGGCCAACTAAATCTCAGCTCTTAAAATCAAGTTAAAATTGTATTAATAGAATCCAAAATATACAAACACTCCTTTTATTGATTAAAGCGACGAGACAGGCAGGATGCTCAAAAGTAAGTAATACAACCTACCCCTAAGAAACGCAGCATAACAAGCTACATTTGCGTTTGCCACCATAAATTTTGGGATGTTACGTGTCGTTCACCCAATAATTACGTTTGCTGCAACGTCCTTCCAACTGGATATTCCTTGCGGCTGTATTTTGCAAGGTGCCTTGTAAAAGGATCGACTAGTCATTAAGTAAAATGCTTACGAACAATACCGTAGTAATTATATACCGAAACTGATAAATCTTAATTTAAAAAATGCAGGTTTGATGCGTGTTGATAGGAAGATATAGGGAAAATAAAAAATGAAAAATAATGCCTTAGTATAAACAAGTAATCGAAGATTGCTTTTCACTAACACCTTGTACTCTTTTTCGTTCTTAATTATTCGTTCGTACACGTTTGATTATATTCGTCACATAGACACGAATGACTTGAAATATAAATGGGTCGTGACCTTTAGTTACACCTTAAAAATAATGATGTCACACGAGTAATCTCATTACAGGTATTGTGCAATTAACTATATTATTTTCGTAACATTTTTAACTTCGAAGGTGTAAATTGCTATTAGTTTTGTTTTTTCAGATCTGTCTTTAATATTTTTCAGAATCTTTATCTTTAGTATATAGTATTTTTTCAAGGCAGGTTGCATTTTCATCCGGTACGTGAGCAACTAATACAATATATTAGGATTATCGATACGAAGTAACCTGCATAACAATCAATTACAAGTGATTGTACCCGCCCGGTGCATAGTAATTATGTAGAAAGTTTTGAACTAACTATTTTAGTAGTAGTTTAAGTATTATATGATAATACTAAAAAATAAATCAAACGATACTGATATTGTTGTATATATATTAAAAAACAATAATATTAAATTCACACTAGCCACTTATATTCGTAGACTAGCCACAAAGGCTCTGCTTTACGAAATTCAAAACACCGTAAAGTCAATTGCATGATTAATTTATAAAAAATATTGGCAGATCGAGAATTTAAAATGGTACCGATTAAATTAAAAGCCGTAAGTTGCTTTAATTAAAAATGCATTCGGTTTTATTTTCGTTGGAAGAATAAATTCAATAATACACTTACTTAATTGATTGATAGATTTATTTAGTTAAACTGAATTTACAAACACACAAAACTTTTTAAAATAACGCAAATATAAAACAGCCACAAGACTAATAGAATCTCTTGTTAAAATAAATCAATTTGTTAGTAAAACCAATTGCTTTAGACTTAAATCTATTCCTCGATGGAGATACGTCCCAGATGCGCTGTCAATCTTGCAGTCGAGCAACTATTGGGATGTAATTTGTTTAAGACTCATTTGATAAACTCTCTTCTCCCCTGAGACAAATCGGTTGCACGATATAGTTATCTTGAATTCGCTTTTATTTAGTAAGCTGTATACCCAATACAGTATACCCTATAATACTTTATAGGCTTGCGTTTTAGTAAGGTCATGAGTTCGAATCTTGCATGGACCTAACAATTTTTAATGATTTTTCCTAGTAGGTTAGGGCAATGCGGGCTGATCACGCCTTGTCTGCAAAGTAAGATCATTCATGCGTCAGATGGGCTCGAAAAAGTCGATCCTGCGCCGTTATCTCCACTGGTGTCGGTAATCCGTCCCATAGAATTATAAAAGTAATGCAATAGAGAGTGCACCTGTATTTGCGCGGACACAATAACATTATATATTCTGCGTAGTTGGCTGATTTCTAACACAAATCAGCTGCCGAAGTCACCATTGGCTTAAAGAACATTATTACACTTGTAAACACGGTTGCGGTATCATTACCAGAGTTCTTTGCTTTTTTGCCGTTTACGATGCAATCAAAGTTATTTTAGAAACTCTGATGTTGCGTGCGTACACGTGTGTTACCGTGTTAAAAGAAATCTTTGTAAGGGACAATACTAATTTACTGTCTTCCTTTGTTTTTGTTGTAGACAAATAAGCGGATACATAGTTACGAAATTAAATTACAATGGTAGTAATTTCATAAAGCATGGGACCAATATCAAGGTGATGAGTGGAATTAGACGCATTTTTTTATTTTTTCTTTTACAATATTCTTTGAAAGAAACGACTCATGTATCTGAAAAGGTAAAAAAAATAACAATACCATGTAAATATAATATCAAATAGTCTTATGATAATTTAAGGTCTCTGGCACTTATTTTAAATTATTATTTTATTTCAGTAAGAGAAAGTCCATTTCGAGAAAAAATTTATTTAGAATCAAATTAAATTATAAATTTTACGACCAAGTTTACCCGTTTTTCTTGCTATTAAATAATCATTACTTAGGTTTATTTAGAAAGTAAACTACGTTCCATATCCTCTTTATAAAAACTATAGTACAAAATACTAACTTAAACTAAATAAGTTTGCATCTGATTATAAACTTATTCCAGAAAAAGTACAGATTCGATATTTTATATTCGTTTTCTAGTTATAATAGGATAAAAGCTACCAAATGTGGCATTAAGTTTACTTGCACTTAAAAAAGTAAATAAAGAGGAGACTTTCTTTGAGGATCAATTATTAATCAGCTTTGCTTCATATCTAAGTATACCATCATTATCAATTGCGCACTCATTATTATTTATTTTGAAAAATAATATACAAATATTAGAAATGCAAAAGTTTGTGAAGAGGGACGTTTGTTACTCATTCCCTTATAAATTACAAGAGCGAATTTAATGAAACTTTGCAATAATGTAGCTTTTACATCAGAATTATTTGAAATTATGAAGATTATAGAGTTTATATAATTTTTTTTTTATTTTTATGTATGTAACAAAAGGACCGCGGCTTTATTTAGCGAGCTATTTCGGCAGGAACTGTTAAAACCTTCGAGCTACGCGAGTGCAACCGCGGGGCGAAGCAAGTTATTTCATATTTCCAGGTTAAGTTAGTAGTGAAATTTAAATTGTTTATATTAGTGTTGGGAAAGAATAAAGAAATCAGTCACATAAAGCGAGACCGGTTGGATTTGTGTTCATTCATCCAATCAATACCTACTTATTAATATAATGTTACCTCTGCTCCGCTTCTAGAGCTCCGATTTTGCTCAATCTTGTTTAAAATTATAGGTATTAGCTGTCCTTTGATTCGATTCTTTTAATCATTTTGTTTTAAGTAGTGACAGTAAAAATCACAATCTCGTGCGATTGCAAACGCCGCCGAAACTATAAAAAATAGTCTTAAAGTACGTTCTATATAATTGTACTCCTTAAATGTTTTTAAGATAAAATCCGCAAGAGCATGTATCTACGTTTTAAGAATAATCTACAGAAGCTTTTAATGTAAAACATTGTTATATTTAAAAAAAAAACATTTTTATTAAATCGCGACGCAATTTTGAACAGAGAGCAAGTTGTTCAGCCATAGAATTTTTAAGTTTTCCTAGGCTAGAAAGAAAAAAAGTACTGCTTATATATTAATAATGGTTCTGTAAAAATATAATACACGCCATTCCGTATTACGTATAAATTAATCGGACCTATTCGAAATTTGTATGACCCAAATATGATGATAATAAGCTTACTCGATTAATTTTAGATAAGGACCGATGCGTTTTGCACGAAAAATTGTTAATTTTGCGGCCCTTTTGTTACATTGTATAGTAAAAATAGTAATAAATAAATAAAATATTCAATCAGGTTAAATTCGCAATAAATACAAAAGTACAAACAAATAACAACTAAAACAAACATACAAATAAGCACAAATGAGATACAATATCATAGTTCAATCGTCTATTAGTATCTAAAATTTTTAATATTTTCTTTAGGGGTTATTTAACATAACGGTGTACTCATTTACAATTTCAGCATCAGTTTCGTTAATTAAAACCACAAACACAATATACCACTATTTTTTATAAAGTCACAGGTACTGTCCAAGCAATTAAAAGCAACAAAATTCTATTTCTATAAAAATAATATTAAATTTCAAATCATACATTCATTAAATTTCACAAACATTATATCTGATACTGCTTGAAAATTGTCAGCATTTGTTTTTTTTTTATTACATTTATGAAATTGCCAAAAGCAAATATAATTATGCCTAGAACTTCACAGAAACTGATTGCATGATTCTCGTTATTCATTGTTCCCTAACTACATTAAATAACGAACCATGCATTTAGTTTCATTTGTACCGAATTTTTTTTGGTTTTATTCGTGTAGGTCAAATGTAACTTAAAAATTTAACGTGATGTCAAATGCAACGATAGTAAGTTTCCTTTGATATTACGTAATTTTTGTCTGGTAATTGACAACCTAGGGCGTAAGGGCGTGTGCATTAGAAAACGGAGGTCGCAGGGACTCAACAAATTTGTTGTTTCCTAGTTTGTTAGGGCAATTTGAACAGTAAAAAGTAAAACGTCGGTCCTCTTAATAACTTGCATTGGTCCAGCATGGTAGGATACGGTCCATAAACCCCCCTTATGGAGGAGGCGAGCATTAGGGAAGGCCTATGTCCAGCAGTGGACTAACACACGATGATGATGATGATGATGAGTGAACAGGTATGCGACATATTATCAAATATTTTATTGGTCAAAGTGATGAGATGAGCAGGACCATCGCCTGACGGTGAGTGATCCGCCTATGAAAAGCAGCGTAACATGCCTACCATAACCACATCATCGCTAGCGGCATCAAAGCTAACAATTAATGCATAATGTCAAATATCTTTATAATAGAGAAGCATTATCTCTTTTATAATTAACTACCACCTGATTCAGAAATGGAAACCTGAGAAAAACCAGTGTAAAAACTTAATGGGACGATTTTTTTCTTTTTTTCAATAAATTGTTAAGACCGTTATGTGCGACAGATATATACACCGCGGTGGTACTACCAGATGGTTTCCTGTAAAAAAGCCACCATTTCAAGCTGTATCGAACAGTCATCATCAGCCTGTGATAGTCCACTGCTGGTCATAGGCCTCCCCTAATACACTGCCATCCATTAGGGGATTTTGGACCGTATCCCACTGGTCCAATGCGGGTTGGTGGGTGGACCGACTTTTACATGCCCATCCGACGCATGGATCATCTTACTTTTCAGACAATTGGGTGATCGGCCCAAATTTTGACTAACTAGGAAACAACAATGAAAATTTGTTGAGTCCCGCAGGATTCGAACCCACGACCTCCAGTTTCTAAGGCACACGCCTATACCACTAGGTTACGGAGGCAGTTCTATCGAACAGTATAAAATATTAAAAATTAACAGAATGGTTTGAATGGAAACCTAATTGATGTTTCCTATAATAATATGCTGCGATTTTCTGTGATGTGATAATTTTTCTGTGATGTGATGTGATAATTTTGCATGGGGAAAAAGTTTTATCTCATGTTTCAAAGGGCTACAGGGATTGCCGTACTTTTACCGCAAATCCTACATATTTAAGCTTTAATTTAGTAAAAGGTTGATTTTTTTATCTATTAGAGTCAGATTTTCCCAATATATGTCGTCAGTTTATGTTTCGTTGTTATCCAGTTAAATGGATTTAAACATATAGTTCATTTATAAAAGGTTAGCCATTTTATTCCTTTTTGGTTCATAACACACAAATTCTATTTATCCTTAATCCAGTTAAATAGTACAGAGAGTATACACACGACTATATTGTTTTTTAATTTAGACTAAAATATCCGTGAGTCGAAGTGTTAGATATCAGATTTCTGTTCTCTCATCTGATTGCATATACAGATGCATTTAATTTCCGACAAGAAATCCATGTTGTCCAATAAGCAAAACCCGATTTGCCTATGTAGGCTAGCTAGTTGTACTCAATCTATAATTATTTTGCCATTGTTACAATTCGTGTATGTTATGAAAAAGCGGATACGACTAATATCCCAAGACTTAGACTTTAAAACTTTTAGATCCGGTGGTAGGTCCCTGTTTAAGGAGACACGTGTGTGTGAAGTACCACTGCGGTGCCTATTTTGCCAGCAAAGTAGTTGTGAAAACACTATTGTGTTCCAGGTTTGAAGTGCACCTAGCCAGCGTATTTACTGGTAAATCTGATCTTAACACCCTGTGTCTCACGGTAGGCAGCGCGTTGGCGATACCACTGGTATTAGTAATAGTCTATGGTCGGTGATCACTTTCCATCAAGTGGCCTGACTGCTCGTCTGTTCCTGCTATTATGCCAAAAAAATTTAATATAATACATACTGTTTTTATTTTTTTACTTTAAAAACGATATTCAAATTTCCGCTTATTGTTAAGGTCTGTACGTTAATGTTTGTAAGCAATAACAATAGAGGCCCCATGATTTGTACATGCAATATAAACAAGGAAAAACGGATCGCTTGTAAACATACTGTTTGTTGATGTTAAAAACATAATATAAACACAAATATGTGAGGAACTTTGATAACGATACTCTCTCTGTCTTATTGTGCGTTATGGTTTTGTATATGATGGTAAGTTTTAAATAAAGAAAATTGTAGTTATTTTTATTAAACTAGCGGACCCAACAGACACCATCCTGCTTGATATACCTAGCGATAAGGATATTAAACAAAGAAAGAAATGAAAGTTAAAGTCAATAAAGCAGTTGACTTGCAGAATTATTAGAAATCTTCACCATAAGAATTATATATATAATTTTTAATAATACACTATAAAAAAATATCTTATTGTATGTATAAAGAATTTGCCAAGGGATTCGTATTTGCAATGCCTAAATTATTTTCCACATCTTGGTGCTCAGTATAACATTTTCTAAAGTCATCATTTCTAATTAACTTTTGCCCTCACGATATCACGGAACCCATTTCATTTAATAGGATGTGGATGTGATTCACATTAATATTATATTTTAAATATTGCACTTAGTATAAACCTATAATTTTAATGGCTCGTGATTTCCTTTGTGAAATACATTATGTAAGATTGATTTCTGATTATGCTCTTAATGATGAGAAGTATTTGTCTATACAAATACTACTCATCATTAAGCCTAAATAAAATAAATAAAACCTAAATTAAATGCTCTCAATTAAAAAACTTTAATATACTCATTATAGAAACATCAAAGCTGTTTTATGTTATGATTAATAATATAGCTTTACCAAAAATGTAAGAGAACCTTTATGTATTTTTTTACCGGAATGCCTTTTGAGAACCTTCTAATTAACTGAAGTCCACTTGACCTATTAGGTCAAAATAAGTATTTATATAGAGGCGTTGTAAGTAAGTAATATCCTGTTTAAACCTTTTTGTACAGCCTACGTGCAAACTACTATTATTAAAATTAAAGCGTGTAAAATGTTTATTTAACACCGCTGTTATTGTTAAATATAATTAAAGTTGTTAGCAAATATTATTTGAAAACAAAAACACAACTTAAGTATACATCATCAATATGAACTTTTATAAATTATATTGATAACCATATTAACCAATAAAATCAATAAAGGAAAATCTGCTGCATTAACATAAGGTAACCATTAAAAAAAAATTGTAATGAAAGTATTTAAGAATGTTTCTATAGGACATTATGTCCAACAGACATATTCATGGAACACATTAGACCTATAATTCATTTACAATATTCCTGTTCAAGCCGCTTTACATGATTACAAGGCAGATATTGTTCTAGTCAAAGTTTTACTAGGCTTTCCGTCTCTTCTTTATATTAATTGTTATTGCGTTCCGAAGAAATAGTATTCAAATCTAAGACTAATTTTATATATGGATTTACCTGACCCTGAACAGTTACGCCAAAGGGTGCGGGTTTCACTGCCACGTCGGAAAAAATATTGTGTGATGAACATAGTCTTTTTTCCTGCCTGTGTGTTTGTATCTATATAATATGAGTCATCTAGTTTCCGTAATAAAAGCTTTTCTTAGTTTGGGAGTATATGATGTTGTGTTATTAGTACGAAAATTAAATTATTTACTTATATTTTACGTGCGTGCATGTTTTGCGGACTGACGGCTTGGCTTTAAGCACTTGTTCCTTGTGTTAAAAGGAAACGTGGTTACAGATTTATATATGCGACATAGTTTTTCAAGACTTTTTATTTTTGAGTAACAATGTCTATTGGTATAACGCGGATCTAATCAAATTGAAACGCGATTCAAGTAACTCGCGTTCAGTATAGCTACGTAGTGGTTTAAATTGTTGGCATAAGGCTAATAATCTCGATACGTTCAAGGTGATTTAAGAAACAAAAATTGCCTTGGAGCAATGGCACAGTAATCATGAATGCAGTAACGTAAAATCTATATTTGGCAAATGTTTAATCGAATAGGTAAAGTTTATTCAATATAAATTATTTCCTATCACAAATTATTCATAGAATGCTTCTTAAGTACTTGCAGCGTGTGCTCTTAAGTTCTTGCAGCGTGTGCTCTTAAGTTTCTTCAGTTGTGCTTTACCCTTGAATGTTATGGACACGTCTGATAATATTCTCTACATGAACATAAAATAGTGTAAATAAAAGCCTTAGCTACCCCTTTTAAAATGACGTCTTATTAGATATTTAAGGTATTGGGCGTTTAGTTTAAGGGTTTATAATTTGAACATTAAGTACAATTTGGTTAAAATTTCATCCGACATCATTTATTTAAACATGGAATTGAGAAAAATTGCTAAAAAGACTGAATATGCAATTGTGCAAATGCACCGAGTCTGCTGCAGAGTAATAAAAATCAATATGTCAGTTGAACAAATCGTCTTCGACGTACAAGTAAATCTATTCCTTGTCGTTAATACGTCCCAGATGAGCTGTCAATCGTCAAGACGCTCAACTACTGGTTTTAAAAACATTTATCAATTCTTTTCTTTTGTGATAAATCATTGAACATTATAATTATCTTCAATTAACGTTACAGTCTCTGTAACAGAGTTTTAGGGAAAAATTTTTAAACGTAAACAAAGATAAATTTAATAAAATCGTAATTATGTTACATAATGTAGTGTAGAATAATAATATACATATTGCATTAATTGTAACAGTGGTTAAAAAGTAAGCCATGAAAAAGCCAAGTAAATGTAAGCCACATTGTCTGATGCTTAGTTATTTTTACGTATACCCAAGCCTTTGAGTGATTTTTGAGTCAAAATTTATATTAATGGTTCAATGGCGTTGTTTGAATTATTTAACTGATACTGTTTTAGGAGTACTAGTTTATTGTATACAAGCAAAAAAACTTTATTAAAAAATGAATTTAAACATTTTTTTTTGTTAAATTTAAGCTTTAGAGAAGGATCTTACCTTAATTAATTATATTTAAATTTATGCTTACATATTTATATATCTATATTTAACTCTTCAGTAAATTTTTAGGTGTTATAGAAAGTAAAAAATATACGATATCCTTCTTACTTTTTATGTTTATTAGAAACGATGTTCAGGTCAATTAAGCTAAATAATAAAATGTATGGAAAAAACTGCCAATAGCAATAAGAATAAAAGCATTACACAAACACACAAAGCTAGGAAGTTATTAATTAATTAGATTATTATTAGCCCAATTAACGAAAGAAACGTAGTTAACAAGTTACCTTTTTCAAGAGGCCACAAATGAAGATCCTTATTTCAGCCTAATTAACTAAAGTTGAAGTAACTAGTACTATCAGCTTCTTTGAACTAAACTTATTACGTCATAGTAAGTTTTGATAATTATGCTTTGATTATCCGAAGTTATTCTGGTGAGTAAAAAGAATAATTTGTAAGTGTATTCGTTTGCTTTAGTACCGTACGGGAATTTATTACTACAATTATTTATTATTAATAATTTAATGTTTTTAATCATTTCTAGACAAAAAACTGATAACGTTATGGTTTATAATATTAATCTGGATCAGTATTGATGACAAATTTAAAAAATCACGTCGTATTCTTGGGTTTTAGGACAGGCCTATGTCCAGCAGTGTACTAACGTCGGCTGATGATGTATGTATGTGTATGTAGATTAGATAAAGAACAGTATACAACTTTTTAACATTTATGCACTAGATATTTATATGATTATGATATAAATCAGAAACTCAATATTAGATAAGAACCGATTGGCTTTGCATAAACAAATTGTTAATTACACGGGCACGTTGTTGTATTATATTAAATAAAATAATCAAAATAAGCAATATATACTCCTTGCTGCGCCTGCGGTCTGAGAATGGATTGTTATGATAGCGATCATGTACACCATAACTTTTTCTAAAGTTTTGAACGCTTTTATATTTTTAGCTCTTCAGAAAGGGGATTTTTATTTTCCTGCAGCGGCTCTCACTCTATGACAAGTTTTTGCATGATCGCATAACGCTCATACTTTTCTCCATTATTGACACTCAATAATTTATTACTTAATATGATGTGTAAACTATGTTGTTGTTAAACTTTATTAAAATCCATTGCGTAGTTTATGTGCTAAAGAGTAAAAAATAGAATTTATTGTAAGAATTTGTCTTCTTCGTTATATTAGTAGAATTTTACGTATAACACCTAATTCACGAAGGCAACAATTAAATAATTAATACGCGTCTCAATTTAATTGTCTATTTTATTTTTTTTATTTTTAAGATGCTTTCAACAAGTATTATGTATATCATAGTTAGTTAAAATATTGTTTTAATTAAGTTCAAATATTATTTAAATTAGAGTATCTAAGTTGCATGAAAATGTACTAATGTTTACTTTAATTTATATTCTAGCAACATAGTTTAATGTAATATCTAAAAATTTGCATAATCTTTAAATAATTTCCTTAACTGAACATAAATTGCTATCATGCAATCCGTTTTCGCAGACGAAATTATTTACATTAGGTCACATGCATCGTCCACGTAACATCAAGAAACTTTTAAACTCAATTTATAAACGGAAAATAAAATCAAATCCTATTTCTCTTATAGTGAAATAAACGACCTTATATTATACATTAGACCAACCTTTTAGACATCCAATCACTAAAATATTTACTTTTAGAAGAGAGAAATAAATACTAATAGAATGTTGTACTAAACTTTTATTTTCGTCACATTTTTTAAATTGCCATTGAACATCTTTACAATTAAAAAAGAAGAAAAAGTTAAAAATAATTAACAAGAAAACACATTAACTAAAAAGATATATTGCAATACAAATGTTGACTCTAATTAGTATTTTCTATTTATGTTGTTATAAAATTTTGTTAATATAGAAAATTTAAAATGTGGAACCACTAACACGGTGCCAATTTCTGCTTAGTTATAAAGTTTTATTATACACAGGGCGGACTGGCTAAGTGTTCTGTAAAATGATAAATTAGTCCCTTGAAAATACAACAGTATTCCGGTTTGAAGGCCACAATAGCTAGGCTAATATTAGGCAAAACGAGCAGAGTTAAGCGAGTCGCTTATCACTTAGTTAACGCTTTGTTCGTAGAGCTTCATTTAAAACAAAAACTTTTTCTTGTAATTGAGTTGCTCTTTAGAAACACGATTTTAATCAACGTTTAAGGAACACAGATCGTGTTTAAGACTTAAAGAGATTTGTCTGTCATTTACACTAACTTGTTCTCAAAGGGTCAGTGGAAACAGAGCAAAATTGCTTTGAACATAAGTCATTTATAAGCTTCCTAGCGGTGTGTTCGGGCGTAAAAACAGGTATTCAGTTGAGATTAAAGACAGTAAATGGCATTTTATTACACCTCAAGTTTGTTTTGCTCGATATTTCAAAGGATTTCTTCTTTTTTCTTGTAAGAAATGTGCTCTGGGTTACTCAGAGTCAACGATATTTGTAACGGTCAAAAAACTTTTTTAATTGGTCTATTAGTTATTGAGCTCATTAGTTACATGTCAAAATACATTTTTTTCTTTTTTTATTCTATAAATATAAATAACTAAATATCATATATTCAAATTTGAACAATGTCAGATCTTAGTTAGGCCGCAAAGCAATTATTTTTTATATAGGTGACAAATTCTGAACATTCCCTTTTCAATTATGCCGTAGTAATGCATTGCTCGTATTATTTATAAAATATGGTCAGAGGGATCGATCGCAGATTTGTGCAATCCGTTGTATATTGCATGTCATGTCGGGTAACACAATAAATCCATTGTTAGATTAACAAATCATGGTTTCAATTTGGCTAACCTCATATTTCGTATTTCGCCATCCAGATAATCATGCAGTAAAATTTGACGTTTAAACTATGGTTAATATTTAATTTGGTTTGAGTGGATTGGCCGATTAAAACCGAAATATTAAATAATAATTAATGCCTATTATATTGCATTATTATTATGTATTATATATTTATGTTGTAAATTATTTGTGTCTGTCCACCAAGTTAAGGTAAAAGTAAACGACATGTTAGGTAAATTGATAAACATGTAACTACTATAACAATCTTAGGACAACATAAGGATTTTATATCTTGGTTAATAAATGGAGCTTTAATCCACTGAATAAAAATACAGCAAAATTTTATTCTACATGAATACCTGGGATCATTAACAAACATGTTAAAAATACTGTTCTATAACAAATTCATAATTTATGACATTTACAATTAATACAGCCAAACGAAAGAATACAAAAATCTGTAAAAAGTTTAGAAACTTAGAAGATCTTGTTTAGTATGTTAAATGGAACAAACGTGTAGATAGTGAGCCGAAAAATATTCGTTATCAATAAAATTACTAGCAAAAGACCCGTTATTAAATATTTCTTGACTACACTATGACGTCATTATTTTTAAGGTGGAACTAAAGGTCGCGACCCGATTATATTTACACACGTTCGTGTCGATGTGACGGATATAATCAAACGTGTAGGCATACGAATGAATAACTCATAACCAAAAAGAGCGCACGACGTTAGTTATCAAGCAGCCTTCGATAACTTATTTATGCACGCGATGAAATGAGGCGGAAAAAATTATTTGTCCCCTTTTTTTCATTCACTTGTATTGAACATTTACTATATTTAATCTGAACGATGCATGCGACGCTTCATGAATAATTCCGACTGCATTGCTCGAAGTGAATTTATGTTGCTTGACTTTATAAGGTTGAAAATGATATACTTAGTTGACTTAAAACAGATTTAAGATTTTTAAAAGACGATAACTCCAAATTTAATACTATAACTAAATTTAAAGATGTTTTGCTTGTCAAAACTTGTTTAATGCTTTTTACATGTGAGTTGCGATCATGAATCCTATACCGGCGCATTAATGATATTTAAAAAGTTATTTAATTTCAGTAGATTGATTTAAAATATAATTGCTAACTAAAAATCTGTTTCATATACAAATAATATAGTACAGGCTACGCTCGACATTGTTTCTGTCTTAAAGGATTGTGGGTTCTAAGTGTATAGGCTATTTAATAACGGGTTATTCCATAAGCTAAGGAATTAGCTAAAGTTTTGTGTTATCGTAAAATTTCTAAGCCACTAATGGTTTATGATGATTGCTATGATGATGGCTAAGAATGAAAACCGGAATGACTTTTTACATACCCATTCGACGCTGAGATGTGAAATCTCATTGTTCAGGGAACCAGCTGATCAGCTTTTGTTCCTCCGACCAATCTGAAAGCAACGATAATGTAAAGTTGTCTGCCACCTTTCGAACCCATGACTACTGTAATCTAAGCTAAGAGCCAATGCCACAAGTTTGCGAAGACGGTCACATATTCGTCTTAAACAATGTATCTAAAATTTTACACGTAATTAAATAAATTCTATAGCAATATAAGTTATATTCATGCAAAATTAACTTTTAGTATACACCAATTAATAACAAAGCCTTATCTTTGATGTACATTTGCATCAACACGGAGAAAGTACAAACAGGCCCCAGTTGATTGATTGAATCGTTAACTGTTAATAAAAGTAAATCAATTTGTAAGTCAAACAAATCTTCTTCGACTTTAATCTATTCCACAACAGAGATACGTCCCAGATACGCCGTCAATTTCGCAGGCGTGGTACTATTTGGATGTAATTTGTTTAGACCTCGTTTGATAAAATCTGTCTTAGCTCTGAGATGAATCGTTTGGACGGCGTATTGATCTTGGATTATCTTATATTCCTTAACCTTTCCCATTTATCTTCTATTCCTTAAGTGAGTAACAAGAGTGATGTTGTTTACTTTTCTATATAACTTTACTATTACTATAAATGAGTGTTTTTTCTTTATTTATATTATAAATGAGTGACTTTGTGAGGATGGATGTTGGTTCTTTACTTAACTTATTTAAAAGCCTTTGATTGATTTTAATGAAAATTTGTATTAATGCTGACTATAATTACTTATATAGTATAGAATTTAGGCGACCTCTTCCGGTAGAAACTGAAACAACCTTCGGGCTTGAAAGTAATAATTATAGTAATTATTGAACCCGATAGCTATTTTTGCTGTTTCGTCTGGTTGATAGTTGAAAGCCTCACTGCCGTCAGAAAACCATAATTTTACTCTTAACAATATAAAAAAATCTCGACACTTGCAAGGTAAAAGTTTAGAACTCATAAGCAATTTGGGCAAATCAGAACAAAAAAATATCACAAATAACATTGAATTTCAATCAAGGAGTCCCGACTTTTACCTACTGGTAAAAAATAAAAAAGAAATAAAACTATAGATACTTTTACCCTGATGTAAGTAGCGCTATTCTATTATGACTTAACAGACTATAACGAGATTTTTATGTTACGTAGTGTTAAAACGAAATCTGTGAAAGTGCTTTTAGAACCATTTCAATTTGTGATATGGTAAATAAGTGCGTAACATCTATAAACTATGACTTATGTATTATTGTATTACCAACATAGTTACTGCACATGTATTATTAAAACCGACAATTGATACATAATATGCTTGTATAAATTTGTATCATTTAATTCTCCCTAAGCTCACCCGACACAACCCCTATTGTTTTAATCGAAACATTACCTTTGTTTGCGTAACAAACAGCTTTCATAACTCAAAAGCACAGTTGCCAAATTAATTAGGCATCTAATATTTCAAGCATTGACTCAGTAAATGTAGCATATGCTGAGAAATATTAATTAGAATCGCTCTGTTATTCACATGATTTTCGCTCAAATGAATATTGTTTAGATTAATGGCGGCAAGATATATAAACATTGTTTACCTTAACTATGGTGCGGGCCGTATTATTGTTATCAAGCGACTGCCTCCGTAGCCTAGTGGTATGGGCGTGTGCTTTAGAAACCGGAGGTCGTGGGTTCGAATCCTGCGGGGACGCAACAAATTTTCATTGTTGTTTCCTAGTTGGTTAGGGCAATTTGGGCCGATCACCCAATTGTCTGAAAAGTAAGATGATCCATGCGTCGGATGGGCATGTAAAAAGTCGTCCACCCACCAACCGCATTGGACCAGCGTGGTGGGATACGGTCCAAACCCCCTAATGGATAGGGGTGTATTAGGGGAGGCCTATGTCCAGCAGTGGACTAACAAAGGCTGATGATGATGCTGCTGTTTATTAAAATATAGCAAAAAAAAAAACAAATAAAAAAAATATATAGGCACCTAAGTTCAAAAATTTGATCCAAAATTTTAAGTGTTTTCATTAACATATCCTGTTTGTTAAATTAAGTCTTAGAATAAAAAATGTACATCGGGGTCGGTCAATGTCTCGTTTTTTTTCTCGAAAAATTTTAATTATCCTTAACATTTGTAACCAAATAGAAATTGGTTTGTTCAAATAGAAATTTACTTTCATTCTTAATAGGAGATCATAATATTGTATAATAGAAGAATTTCTATTGTTTTCTTCTTATTTTCTGTCTTTTAAATTTTGTTATATTGGTATTATCCATGACACCAACTTTGTTTTCCTATATGTGGCCTCCACTTTAGAATCTTATTAACACATCGGTCATCGGTTCTTCGCACCACGTGACCAGCCCACTGCCACTTGAACGTGCTAATCCTATGCGTTATGTCGGTAACTTTCGTTCTTTGCTATATCAATTCATTACCATTCATTATTATTCATTATCAATTCATTAATATTGTTTCAAAAGATGTGAGCTGTAAAATAATTTATAAAATTAGGAATTACTAACATTTCGTACTTTATTTAAGTAGCTATTAAAAACTAAACTATGAAATTAGTATTTAGTAGGCATTTATTACATTAACCAAAAACAGGGGTACCAGTATTTACCTTACTTAGCAATTCCTAACTCTGTAAACCCTAATTTAGACAAAGTGTTTAAGTATTTACCTATGTTGAGCGTAAAATAATAACTATGTAACTATGTACGAGACAACTTTCTTAAACTATTTGTTAATAATTTAAATTAATAAATAGTTATATTGTAATGTATTCAAAGGGCTATATAGGAGAGCAAATGTCACAGTCGGACTAACAAAGGCTGATGATGTGATAAGATGTGATGTTGATATTGAAATAAATCTACTTATCCTCAAGAAATTCGTTTTAAAGCCTAAAACGTAATATTTTTTAATAACGGTTAATTTAATTTGTTTATGTTTGATTATTTTTATATATTTCTGTGCGGTTGAGTAAACATATAACTTTGACTTTGGGTTACTTATCTACTCAATGCACTGAAAGAAAATGATATTTCTAGCCATATAATAATTTTAATTTGTAATATAATTACTTTTTTAAAAATAAGATATATACCAAAATATTTTTTTAAGATATAATATGGTTTTGTTCACATGAAGCATATATATATAGCATATAATAAAAATTGAATAAGTTGTCGCTGTTCATATTTAATGTGGACAGAATGTATGGAATGTAGAGAGAATAACTGGATAAATAACATACGAGTCTCCATTTAGATATTTACTTCTATGGGTTTCCTAAATAAGTGTTTTTATTATTTGTTATGACTAATATATAATATTTTTTATTTACGATATACATATCAAATCATTTGTTATGGTTCATTTATAGATGATATTATCGATTTCGAATTGATTAGTCATGATCACTCAACTAATGTTATATGTCTATCTCAATATAAATGCAGAATATTTGTTGCGACATGAACACTGATATTTGATTGAATTATTGTAATTCAATGCTTTATATGCTATCACTATGAAGATTAGTTTCGAAAAGCAAAACGGTTCCTTAACGTGAAATGTAAATTAGCCCGCGGCAAATAAACCGAACAAATTTCCCCGTAACATTGTCGTCTAACGTTTAACAGTATATGCATGTTGACTCTACATAAAGCTCGAGTAACTTGGTGTAGCATATTTATGGTAGAGCGGTAAGTCAACAGTAAAGTACGAGAAAGAAAAACAAAAAGACATGTCAAATTTTATGGACACTTTTAATATGTAAATATTTTAGTAAATTATCTACATAAAATAATAGTTTATTGAATACACGAAAAAAAAAATGTTCACAAAACAGTGTAGCCCTGAGTATTGAAAAAGCATGGGGTCGGTTGTCTAACCAAAAAATTACCAGTCTATAGTCAATACCTAACTCATTATAGTAATTAAGATTGAATATTCATATCGAGTCACCCACCAACCTACATTGGACCAGCGTGGTGGGATACGGTCCAAAAACCAAGTGAATAGGGGTGTATAAGCGAGGCCTATGTGCAGCAGTGGAGTATCACTGGCTGATGATGATGGTGATGATTCATATCAAGTTACTTAGTCTATATATATGTTAATATATACATAAAACTTTCACCTTTAAAACGGACTAATTCTTATATATTTTAATAGCTTATAATTTTAGTGTAATGGCAAATTAAAAGAAACTTGTTAAATAAAGGAAAGCTCGTTCAGAATATCAGATAATCGCTTATATATATGTGCTTATATTTGAAAACATTTTCAATTTACAAGAAACACACTTTCGGCCAATTTTCAAAGTAACTCGTTTTCGAAAGGCAATTTTCTAAATGCCCGAATATCGGAAAGGGTGTACCATCAAATTAACAACATATATGAAACATTTTAGAAGCTAAGCTTTTTGGCAAGCAATTTGTTTCTTGTTGATAGGTCTATTAAGTGAAGTAGTCGGTAGGAAAAAAATATTATATCCGCGTTTATTTCATTCTAGCAAACCACCCTGACTTTGCACGGGTGCTGTTGTATATCTGTTATATCTTTGAAAATGTTTTATCTACATGCTGTAAGGAGCCACACAAGATGGACAATGATTTAAGGTACCCAATCAGATAAGGATTAATGTATTGCTTTAAATTAATAAGTAAATAACCTATTTATTACAATAAAAAATACTTTTTAGAGTTTTGTTTATCATTTCAGTTACTTCTATATATATTACAAAACAAAGTCACCGGCTGCGTCTGAATGTCTGTCTGTTCGCGATAAGCTCGAAATCTACAGCACAGATTGTCATGTGGTTCACGAACCGATAGAATGATTCTTCCGGATAGGTTTCCGTTTAGGTATATAGTTTCAGTGTATATTTTGTACAGTGTGTCAAATGTACACAACATTTAAATAAAATAAATTAATATTTGTGCGAGATGTCGGAAATAAATTAAGTCGTCTGAAAGCTTCAACAAAAACGCTGCCTAAGCGCTATTTATAACAAAATAATATGTGGTGAAAATATTCTTCTTTTCTAAATCTATAAAAAAGTCCGCAATAGCATATGTATTAGCTGGTCCAGTTTTAACGGTACTATCTCTAAAAGATAGCAGATATAATACGGAGTAAATAAGCAAATTTTTACATGCTACCACGCGGACAAAATCGCGGGCAACAGCTAGTTAGAAATAAAGTTGGTACATTATTTGTTATAAACTTAAGTATTAAAATTTTATTTAAAAATTATTTCGTAATTTAACATTAATTGCAATTACTGTAATTTTCACGGATACTTTAAAAAAGAACATGATTTCAAAGGAAGAACTTTCTAATTAAGACATTGGGATAAAAAAGGCCTCCCGATCCGTAAAAGCTTTTAGAAAATTCTCTCGGATAAATGCTAAGTTAAGGAACGAATAGAAAAGTTCTTTTGTACTTGAATTTCTTATTCATCTCCCTTGATTTATTACAACTGACAAGTTCACAAGGCAACTCTGGACTTGTCATAGTATTATTTATCCTTCTTATAATACAAATATGAGAGTTTGTAAATATGGATGCATGTTTGTAATGCTTTCATACATAAACTACTTTGTATATTTTAATGAAAGTTTACGATAACATAGCTTATACACCAACATAACTGTAATGCTATGGATTATTTGTAATATAGGTAAAACTTGTAATGCTGCCAGTGGAATTTGCCACTTGCGAGCTTTTCCGGTGCAAAAATCTTTGGGATTACAAGTATAGAATCTATCACCAAACTTGGGGAGAAGCTTTTCTCAATAAACGTGTTTAGTTTTATCGAATGAAATTTTGGACATACGTAAGAAAATGCAAATTGATATTTCTTAACATTACTACGATATAAGTTAAGAAAGTCAATTAATTCGAATTTAGATGAATCATATACATTTGTTACATTCAGTTGACAATATTTCAAACATTTTATTTTTATTTACGTTAATATACGGAATAATATGCGACGATAAAACTATGTTTTTATAACGATTATTTGAAACTTTAAAAGAGCAATAAATACCTCCATTCATATTATCTTAACTATGTCATTTAATAAAAAAAATTGTTTGACTTTTAATAATAGTTCTATTCCCACCGGTTTTTCAAACGTCTAGTTAACGGTTCGGCCGTTTTACTTTCCTAAATGAAATAAATGTCTTCAATTAACCTAGACATTGAGGAGTTGGGCGTTGAATTTATTGCTTTAGTAAGTGCACACTTGCCAAGCGTTGTTAGCTGAACGCTTTTTCAAACAAGCGTTTAATTTAGAAATAAATTTAATCCCACGAAGAGATACGATTATCGTACAAATAGCTATTTATTACTTCTAACAAATTAACTGTTTAAATTAAAAGAAATACTATATTTTATGTTCATTTATACATTATGTTACAAAAGAAATATTGATTAAAAAAGTAATTTTGAGAAAAAAATCTGTAATCATATCATCATCAGCCTGTGTTACTCCACTGCTGGACATAACCATTGCCCTACAACTAGAAAACAACACTCAACATTTGTTGAGTCCCCACAGGATTCGAACCCACGACCTCCAGTTTCTAAAGTACACGCATTTACCACTAGGCTACGGAAAAATTGTAACAACTATAAATCAAATAATGTTCTTTCCTCATTTTATTTGTTTGTACGTTAAACTAGCGAACACTCAATACAGATTTGTAAAATATATACAAAAAAATGGTCTGTCTTAAAGGCAAGTAAATATATTGGAATGTTCATCTTCTCGAAATAAAGGCCCAACTATGGCGTATAGCGTTAATATTAAATGAAGCTTCTGGAACATTACTCTTAATTTAGCTAGCGTCTCGATGCCTCAATAAATGAAGTTAAGTTGGATGTAAAAGCTTTATCTTAATTAATTCTTGTGAATATTATATTAAAGTATAAGGTAATGATCATTTAGAGAATAAATTTGTAGTAGAATTTCTTTAATATATATTATAGTTACCTGCCTTACAAATTGTAAGGTTAATTGTTATCTTTATTTTCAAAGATAAAATCCAACATCCTTATTAGAGATAATCATCAGCTTAAAATTTCTGCTCTCTCCATTTTATGGCGAGGGATTTAATGTGTAGATTTGTATGGTAACGTAGGTTATACGCACAAGTCTTACGTGCGAAAGTTTTGCCTATGTGCCTGTCGTGAAAGTTACACAAAAGTTACAGAGGCTGGGTGTATTACAATAATTGGTTATAATATTCCTATAAAAGTTGATAGATAGTATTTTATAACTGGATTTTCGCTTTTTTAAATGCTTATTGATTTTCTTTTATTATGAAGTGCACAATTATTTAACGTTTTTTTGTTTATAAATAAAGCATGACAAAACCAAACCCGGTCGAAAACCAGAGATAATGCATCTCATCACATTTATCCACAGAAATTCTCTACGGTGCGTACCGGTTCCAGGTTACCGTAGTGTTAGTTACTGGTTTGTTACAGAAATAGATTCAGCCGTAACAACTCGACATTCGGTTTCGTGTGAACATGAATTAATTTTTTTTTTACTTATTAAAAGTACCGACGAGATAAATAAACAACTGATGAAGCGTAAGACACCACTCATCTACTAGTTATTCACGTTTACCCAGAATTTACATATGTATTTTAAGCCAAAATCCGGTTATTCCTTTACGCTACTGCTTTCCGGCAAAACATATTAATTATACTTCTTCTTCATATATTTTTCTTTGTAAGTAACTTCAAACCTCCTACATTAGGAGAATCGATTTGTTGCTTCATTAATTAAGAGTGGGCTGTAACACGCAGTTTAGTCGTATTTACTTTTACGCATTACCACTATGCGTGTGTGTGCCTTGTGTATTCGGGTAAGTAACGAAGCGGTGTATAATATATATGTACAACTTTACCAAGGCCTAGTCCTTATTTCAAGTAAGGGCGTGTCTATTTAAGTAAGGCTTAGTTTCTTGAACATTTAACCAAAATCAAAATCATACTGTTAAGAAATTTAATAATAAAAATTAAATCATTAAGACTTAAAATTATGTAGCTCATGAACTAAAGTTTGCAGCTGTATGTTCAAACTAAGAAATAAACTTGTCAACAAATGCACAGACTGAGCAAGGATATATATAAGTCATCACACATATGAGAACGTAAATCAAGGACTCCAAGGAAATCAAACAGTGAAGTGATTTATATTCTGCCTAACTTTGCTGCAGCGTACATATATGGACAATCATGTCATCGGAATATTTACGTAAAAGGTAAAAATTACGTATAAAATATATAGTTTTATTTAAATTTTTATTTAGAATCTTTAATTTATACCTCTAAAACTTTAAAAAAGCACTCTAATATCACTATTTAGAGGCTGAAAAATTAAGTGCTTTTTTAAGTTTAATGCTATAGGGTCTGTTGTCTTATTTATTGAATGCTCTGGTCAAACTAAATAAGATTAAATACAGATAGGATCACCAATAAAACACTTTTCGTTTTGTAGTTCTTAAAAGAAATTACAACATCGGCTATGTTATTTTGGTTAAGGGTCTTTTTGATCAACGAATAATAAGCCCAGTTAAGATAAATTATTATAAGAGTTAGTATTTAAGGTGGTATATAATTTTGAAAAGGAATTCTACCTAGGCAATAAGTAACATATAACTACATCTCATCGCACGTGATATATGGTGTCTTAAAATTCAATTCTTATTGGCAAGGGGTATCTTATGGCATCGGGTGAACGATCTGCTCGTTTTTCCTCATTTTAATTATTAAAAATCAGTTAAATAGAATAGTGATAAGATGAAACTTTGAAATTTTCACCATTCTCTGTACACACACACACATATATATGTTATTGGGCAGGTCGGATTGGATTTCGAGTACATTGACAAGTGAATATATGTGTCGAAAAAATTAAAAAAAAAAATGAAATGAACTTTGTACATTTGTTTTAATACCACTTGACTACTCGATCAAATTACTAGAGTTCGTCGCATCATAGATGTGACTTTCAAAAATTCTTTCAATAATAAAACCCGAGGTTTTCTTTTGACTATCTTTTTTCACTTTTTGCGGGCTTGATAATCACCATCCCTTCAAGTTGTGGTTTACAAATTAAAGTTATGACTACGAAATAAATTTGAATTAAAATTGAAATTTGTAAAAACCTAAGCTTTTTAAGGCTTAAATATTAAGTCATATAAAGCCTAGGTTGAGTGAGTCTTAATTTTCCTTTGTTAGGGTTCATTAACAACTCATTTCTAGGTCGAATTTTGATAATGTATACAACACAACGAATCTCTTTGCTAGGTTCGGCCATATTTAATGAGGTATTTATTATTTTCAAGAATAATATCCATCTGCACTTAAATAGCATGCCTCGAGACACACGTTTCACCTTGTTATTTATTTGCGTTAAAGAATATCGAATGCGGTATTACAACGGACTAATTAGGGCATATAGCGGGCCATATATAATAACCTATGATTTTAGAAATAGACTAAAAGCTGTTTTAGTTACTAATCAAAGTCTTCATGAGTCAGATCTGCCGGCGATCATGTGGCTTTGCGACGCGTTTTAGTTTAGCAAGCCATATTCGTCTCCATCCAAATAAATGTCCTAGTCGTGTTTCAAAAAACCAACCATACCACCATGTGAACATATAAATTTTTCGTGTTACCTCGAAACACAGAGTACGAAATTGCACTAGTACTATGTACAAAAAATAGCAAAAAATATAACACAGTCCATAAAGTTAGTATGCACAAAGATTTATGTAAATACGTACGTATGAAAGTGTCAACAGAGTGCATTGGAAAGCGTGCTTTCCGCAAAGGGCAGTTGTTTATTTTGCACGGCGTTCTTGCTTTTACGGCGTACCTGTGTATTTAAGGGAAACGTAAATTAATGGACGCAGCAATGAGAAGCAGTGAGTGCCGGAAATAATAAAGACGGGTGTAGTGTGATTATTTTAAAGTATAACGAAAACATCTAATATTACGTAAATCAGCCAAAGTAGTTGACTTTGGCATGTCCGGATGCTATTATAACTGAAAACTGGCTTTAAAGTTGTTCATGGTTTTCTGTTTCTTGGTATTCCAAGTAGCGAATAAAGAAGTTAATACCATTTAATGCTTTTCATCATCTTTATAACAAATTTCATTCGCCACGGGAAGTTACGATTCTACGAAATAAAATAAAGGCAATTAGATTTTGGCTGTTTGCACTAGATTGAAATAAATATATAGCATTTGTTTTTACACAGTGCCAAATGTGACGTAGGAGCCTTATTAGTATTTACAAGAACTTTATTACTATTAGCAAAAGTTAGTGAAATAAAAATTATTTGCTACTCAAACCTAAGTTAATGTTTTATGCACAAAATAATTTAAAACATTAATTCACGGTTCAATTAATATTAACTGAGGTTTCAAAATAATATATAAACTACTAGTTTAATTGCAGTGTTATTTATGAACCTGTTACATATGCACTCCATTTTGACGGAGCGGCTTAACTTAAGCCTTTCGCTGCAAGCTTCGCAACATTTCGTGATTTGTATGTAATCATAATTAAGTATTATTTTTTGTTATACAATGACAAAAGCTTAACAAAAGTTTAATATTCACGAAGATTAATGATATAAAAGATATCTTATTACGTATAAACATTAAATAATCATCATCATCGTCATTAGCAGCCTTTATCCATCCACTGCTGGACATAGGCCTTTTTGAATAAATAGTAAATGATACTATATTTTTAGTCTATCCGCATAAAATGCTTAATAAATAGTAGTTATAATAGAAATACTTTTGGTGGTTTTGAGGGAGTCGGTTCAATTCCCATGTGTGTGCTTCGGGTCTGAGTGTTTGTCTCAATATATTATTAAATATATATGTTTTGCATATGCCACAAAAAATCAAATTTATGTATGCAGGACTGATCTGACCGGTCCTAATAAATTAATTTTTAATGAATCTACGCATAAAATACATTTTCATAAAAATAAAACAAAAGCATTTTTATTTAAAACAAAGGAACAAAAAACGGGTAGCAATAAAAAGGACGAATATGTCCGAAGGCAGTTTAGAAGTCGTTTCAACAGAAGTTTTTAATACCTACGTAAAAACTTTAGTGCCATCCCCGAGTCCCTCGAGTGCGTATATCTTGCTAGGGGAAATGGCGTGGTAAACACTAATTTTAAATAGTGTACGCACGTTATTCCGTCTTCACAAAAGTAGGAACCCTCATGAGAATACGTTGTATTTATTATGTTTAGATTTGAGGCATTACTACTTTACTTACTGTTTCCTTTGTTTATATATCATTTATTCGTACGGTTTACTTTTTGATGCAAAAACTAAAAAACTTTCATGCATAGTAATTTTGATAGTTTGCGACCTTTTTATCACAAAAATCAAATATTTATATAGAACTTTTTTTAACGCGAAGTTTTCAACTGGAAAATTAACTCTCTGTCTATACATAGATATAAAAAAAATTGTATATATATACATTCACAATTTTTTCCATCGCGTACACAATATAACATTTTGGCTTTCTAATTTTATTGTTATTATACGAAACGCACTTTGTTGATTGTTATATTTAAATTCGCAGTTTATTTTTTAACATAAACCAATAATTTACTTACAGTCGGATGACAAAGACTGAATTGAGGTCTTACTCTCAAAGTTGTTTATTAAATAGTTCTATAATTTTTGAAACCTTACATTTTGACTTTAAAATAATATCATGATAAAGTTATAATTATTTAACAAGAGAGTTAGTAACAGAGTTAGTGTTTTCCTCATTACACAGAACTTATTAAGTTGAAAACTTGGCACATGTTAGTCGTGCAATATAAGACGTTGGCATTGATTAATAAAAATGTAAAGAAGCTATTTATTAACTTTTAATATAAACCTCTCACAATTATATTGTTTTTATTAACAAAAAAATGTGAACTGTTTGTTGGTCAAATAAATTTAACTGTTAGTGTATCTCTAGAAATAAAAATCTTGTTTCCTTTGAGTCCAAATCAACTGATTTAAATAACAAAACAAGTTGTAAGTCGGTCTTTTGTTTTATCTCTTATGAGAGATTAAATAGAACAAAACGGTAATCTACAATTTTAATTGCAAATCCAGACTAACTGATATAACAATAAATGTTTCCATTCCAGCTGTTAGTAGAACGCTAGCTACCACCACCACCATGACCTGTGTTAGTCCACTGCTGGACATAGGCCTCCCCTAATGCACGCCTTTTCCAATAGGGGTTTTTGACCGTTTCCACCAAGCTGGTCCAATGAGAGTTGGCGGGTGGTCCGACTTTTACATGCCCATCCGACCCATGGATCATCTAACTTTCAGACAATTATGTTATCGGCCCAAATTTCCCTAACCAACTAGGAAACAACAATGAAAATTTGTTGAGTCTCCGCAAGATTCAAACCCACAACCTCCGGTTTCTAAAGCACACGCTCTTACCACTAGGCAACGGAGGCAGTTACTGAGCGAATGTAGTGCCGTGCCTTAGCAAATAGCACATCAATTACTCTTAAGCTATTCTTTCTAAACCTAATAGCCAGCCTCTTGCCAGTCTTTGAGAGACTCCATGTCCGGGGGGAAGGTTGCTCGCACCATTCTTTAAAGTATAATCAATTTAACTCATCTTACAATTAGTTATTAACAAACTGCTTATTATTTTTTGTTTCCATCAAACTTCAATTACAGTTTTGTGTAAAGTTCGTTTTCTAAACCGTTATAATCCTAAAAATGTTTCTTTTTCCTCAATCCAATCATGCAGAATGAGAAAGGAAAAAATATTGTCAATCCAAGGAAGTTAAAAAAGCCTTATTTTTCTTAAAACTAAAAGCTTCTTAAGCTTACAGTTTTAAGAAAAATAAGGCTTAAGTGAAAGCAAGGCAAATTCTCACGGTCTCAAAAATATCAGAAAGCAAAATTTGTAATACATAAAATATGTACATTGTAAATGGAAATTAAAGGGAAAGCTGAACTGTCCAATTTTCTTTATTCAAATACATATTTCGTTGTATAAGGCACATTGTTTGATTTGAATGGCTTATTAGTAAAGAAGTTCAAATTACAGTATCGATTTCTTGAATCATTAACTAGTAGCAGTGCTGCTTTTACGCATGAAACATTTGTGCGTGTGTGTTTTAATTCGGACGACAAACTGACAAAGTGGTGTGAAACTTTAACAAGGTCATCTCTTGATTGCCGCCTTGGGCTTTGTGGGTCATCATTTATGGATAACTCAATTTTCTTAACGTCCCACCGAGGAACCGCAAACCCTTAATTGCAAGATACGAGGCATATAAATATGTTAGGTTACAGTAAGCAATAATTATCATTGCGGGTCCGCATTAATTATTTGATTGCGCCTGTAATTAACATATTTACTAGAACGTGGGGAACACAAGATTAGAAATGTTATTAATTGCTATTATGTAAACTGTGGATCTGAAACTGCTCTAGGGAGTGAAAAGCAAATATAGCATATCATTTATTAAATACATGGTTGAGATACTCAGAGCAAATTTAAGACATAATGTGATATCTGTTAGTTTATTTTTCCTTATTTTTAAGACAATATTTATTTCGCATAAAGTAAATCAGCAAAAATAAAGTATATACAAACTTTTCAATGATTATAATTGAGAAAATGGCTGCTATTTTGTAAATTTTAAGATAAGCATTTGGGTTTAATAAAAAGTAAATTCCCTTACCGTTTGTATTATCTGTCTCTATCAAATCGTACACTGTTGTATTATTTTCATAAATCTTTTAAAATATTAATTCACACGCAGGTTAAAAAGATTGAAAGAAAACAAAATACCCGCATTTTCGTGGAGCATTAAGAATATTATTATACGTTTAAAGATGAGCATCAAAAGTTAGGTCATTAAGGAATTAACTCCACCAAAATATAAATCTCTCAGATAACATAGAGTACAAAAGACCCGACGGAATCAAAGGATCAAATCCTAATTTAATCTGAATTTAGATAATTTGCTGTCGTTTTTCCTATTGTCTATGTTATCTTATTCTGCTATTGTAGAGAGTTTGGCACTCCTTGCGGATTATATACGTGTTTCAACATTTAGCAATGGGGCTTTACCAAAGCTTTCCTTTGAACTCTGTAATATCGCATGATTTGGACTTAATCTATGTTAAGTAATTGTAGCTATTACATTAGTTTGCGTGTGTTACTCAAAGGTGGAGTAAATTATCGAAACAAGATATTGATTGTAACACAAAACCACTCTGAGTTAGCCACATAGTGGTTTGGAACTTGATTGTTGTTGTATTCAAGTTTCTTATCGTTCAAACTAAAATTTCTTGTCATTTAAATTAGTAGTACATAAATTGTATTTTGTAAAATGTGTTTATTTTGGGGGTTGAAGGTCTCCTTATTTTTTCTGGGGAAGTACCGAGGTGTCTAATTTTTTCCGTAAAATAATGTATAAACAGTGATGACTTCCATTTTGAAGGCTCAAATAAGAAGAAAAAGAGAAACAACATATATCTTAAGGCAGCGAATGCGTTGTTGCGACCACGTTTTCGTCTTGACGCTCAAATAAAAAGCCATGAAATGGGATAAAATTCTAGTTTTAAGACTATAATGGAAGTTAATGCAATTTTACGTTTAACTCTTTGTACAGGAGAGCGATATTTTAAGGCGTATAATTAGTTGAAAGATAATAAGTGAACATGAAATTTATAAGTATAGCTATGTATTTTCATTTTTTTTTTATATTCTTTAAATATTTTATAGAGACAATGATGACATGTTGATTTGCCTAAATATAATAGGAAACTCTATTATTATGTCATTGCTTATGTCACAATTACCAATCAACAATTAACAAACGCATGTTTTTCAGCAAAATCATCCTGAGTTATCAGATAGCTATGATGTTACATCGTTATATTTTTAATAGTATAACTCTTACTTAACTTATAACTAATAATTCTTACACTCGTCCTGGATCGTTCTGAATTATCAGATAGTTATGTTGTTACATCTTTATAATTTTGATAACATAGCTCTTACTCAACTCATAACTGATAACTCTTACACTCGTTCTGTATCGTCCTGAATTATCATATAGTTATGTCTTTACATATTTATAATTTTGATAACATAGCTCTTACTCAACTCATAACTGATATCTCTTACTCTCATTCTGGATCTTCTTGAATTATCATATAGTTATGTCTTTACATCTTTATAATTTTGATAACATAGCTCTTACTCAACTCATAACTGATAACTCTTACACTCGTTCTGCATCGTTCTGAATTATCAAAAAGTAATGATGTTAGTTGGTTACATTTTAAACAATTTAACTCTTACTCAACTTATAACTCTTACACTTAATAACATAACTGTTTTAAATACTACTTTATTTAACCAAAGAAAACGTATAATACTTAGCATTTCCGAAACTTGTACTAAATATAGATGTAATATTTTTATAATAAGAACAGCTTAATTTATTAAGTTACATATGGCTATTTATCCATTTTATATTATACCTTGCTAACAGTCCCTTGAACAATCTTTACTAAAAATTATGTTGTTAGCTATATTTTGTTTCTTTTGTCTCAAATGTGAAAACTTTTAATTGGCTTCTTAATGTCATTAATACAAAACCTGTAAGTTTTCCAAATACAATAAAAATAAACCTTTTTTACTAATAATACTACTACGGTTCAACTTACCAATACTCGCTTTTAATTGCTTTGACTGATTGCAATATGGAATGAGTATACTTCACTAGTAATTTAGTAGAGAAATAAAGAATTAATACTTAATATTTTATGTAACCGCCAAAAGTCTAATGAGTAATATTTATGTACATATTTGTGATGAATTTAATTATTATATTATTTTGAAAAATTGTGATTTGAAAATGTGATGTAACTTATAAAATATATTATAAAATATATTATAAGATAATTTTAAAACGGTATTTAAAACAATCAAAATTTTAGTTATCAATCACAGCGCCAAGCAAAAAGGTATAATGCCAAAAATCTTTTATATCAAAATCTATTGTATACAATATATATCCCATAATAATTATGATACAATTCATGCTACAAGAAATATTAGTATGCACTAAAAAAATTGTGATAAAAAGTTTTGTGTAAATTCCTATTATCTGTTCCGCGGATAGAGGTCTTGTGGTAAAGTACAAAATAAAGCTTGTGCAGCTATAAAATTTACGGTTAAGGACTTACGACTTTAATAAAGAGAATAATAAATCGAGTCAAATTTAGTTCATTTCATGTAGCGAAATGGAGTTTATATCATTTTATAGCAAACAAACGGCTATTGTATTACGTTTTGCAAGATATGTCTTGTAGAAAGATTATGAATGCAAATTCTTTCAAAATCACGAATTGGGATAGTGTAATATTAATGTGTCATTTTAAATCACTACATAGTATAAAACAAAGTCGCTTTCTCTGTCCCTATATCACTATGTATGAATAAATCTTTAAAACTACGCAACGGATTTAGATGCGGTTTTTTTTTTCAATTGAAAGAGTGATTGAAGAGGAAGATTTATATGTATAATTCATGCATAATATTATAGAGAAACGCTCATAAATTTATATATTTTTCTGTACATTTTACACATACCAGTAGAAGTTGCTATGATAATAATATGGTGAAACCTTCCTCACCTAGGCTAAGCTAGGGTCTTTTTAAAATCAGAACAGAATAAAGCTTTGAGGACAAAAATTTTATGTCAATGTTACAATTTTTCTTTTAATATTGAACAATCTTAATTGTATATCAGATTTTATCAGCATTTATTATTATGTTACTGTCACACGCAATTATAGAAGTGAAAAATATGTGGAATGTTACATATAATGCGATAGCTGTTTCGATAAAATATATGGGTTGTCATAATTTAAACGAACGCCATTAATTTAAGCGATTCTCCGAGGCAAGGCCGCCAAATGAATTTATACTACAATTTTTTTTACAAAACTTTGGATAGTTTTGTTTTAGTATAATGCGCTTATCGTTAATTAAAAAAAATAAAAATAAATGAGGGAATGAAGCTATCTATGTCTTGTAAAAGATCTCTTACCTCTGTAAATTCGTATTACACATGCGTTTAACGTAAAATGATTTATCATTACTTTCACAAAAAAAAGTCAAATATTTCACTGAAATAAACCAATTAAAATAGATGTATTCAACATGCAAATTTAGTTTGAGTAAATTTTCCAGTTGAAAACTTCGCTTTTCACTCCAAATAGTTGATTTTGAATTTAACGTTTGATACTGCTACAAAATAGGAGTCCACAGAACATATATTCTAAACATAGTTCCTTTGGTATTTTTGTTCATCAAAATGTTTAATTGTATGACTTTTTTATACGAATAAATATATAAATAGGTACATATTTGTGTATTTACTCGTATAAAACAGTTGTCTTGATCATAATACAAGAAAAGGTCAAGAAAATTTATGGTAAAAAAAAAGGAAAAGAAATATAGAGGTGTCGGTACCGTTATCAAAATGGAGTTAAAAGCTCTCTGATAAATATGTTCTTCCGGTCTTCTTGTAGAACATTAAACAAATTTCTAGTCGTACAGAATCAACTATCAAAAGAACGTTTATTAGAGAAATAAGCTACGATGAAGAGTAAATCTTTTAGGTAGCATAATTTTCGAGTACAAAAGACGCGATGGTATCAAAAGATCAAATCCTAATTTAATGCGAATACAGATAATTTGTTGTCGCTTGTCCTTGTTTATGTTATCTTATTCTGCCATTGGCGGGAATTCGGTTCCTTTGTGAATTATGTATGTGATTCAACATTTAGCTGGGTGCTTATACTTATGCTTCCACATTTGAACTATAACATAGCATGGTTTGGACCTATTATTAGTGGTAATTGTACCCGTGTTATTAGTTTGCGTGTGTTACTCAAAGGTGGAGGATAGTATCGGAGGATAGTATAGTATATATTGATTTTAACACAAAACCACTCTTTTTGCAGTGTTAAACTTAGTTTTTGGTGCATTAACTACTGGTTCATTATTTTATTCAATATCTTAAAAACTACGTGTTAATTTTTGTCTTGAGAGTAAAAGGAAAAACGTTAGAGCTGGTTATGGTTAGTAATTTTTAATTATTTAAATCGTATTGGTAAAACGAACACATTTTAGAAGTATAAAAAAATCACCATCATGATGACATTATTATGATGGTGAATTTTTTTGATTTAAACTTAATGGCTAAATTATTTGTGGCGAAATTCAACTGGAATTTAAAGCTTTGATGCATATGAATCTGATTAAAGTGATTTAAAGTTGTTATATTTATTATGATATGTGTATATTTATGAATACATTGGTAAACAAAATTTATTAAAGATTTATTTGTAATTTTCAGTAAGTTTCAACAGTAATATGGAATATAATTTAATCTACATTTTGTACCTTGCTTAGGGAACGCCTTTTAAAGAATATATTGATTGCAATATAGTATCAATTAAAAGTGTTACTAAACCGTTTTTCATGATTCTATTATGATATGCTTGCGTATATTTAAAACAAAGCAATAATATTTTATAACTAAAAGAAAATGATTGTATTACAAGACTAAAATTTTAAAAACAAATTAAATGAGGTATGTAACAAAATAAGATAGATGTTAACTATTATCAGCGTTAAACAAAATTGGCTGAACGCCGCAAAATTTTCCTTGATGAAGATATTTTACAATGATAAAATTTACGGTGACAGGAAAATATCGTTCGGAAACGCTTTGTGCAAATTCCAATTTACTTTGTGTTCGATGTAAGAGGTCTGGCGATAAAGTGCAAAATAAACCTTATGCAGCTATAAAATTTACGGTTCGCGACTTACGACTTTATTAGAGACTGAGACGAATAGGGTTTCATCTGGTTTACGTGATTTAGTTAGAGTTATGTAACGATTTATGAGTTTTCAATAGTACAATATATCGGCTTAGTACATGAAGTATGAATTAATAAAAACGTGTATAGGAATTTTAATCACGCTATGCAAAATTATCACTTTATTTCCAAATAAGATTTAAAATATAAATTTAATTTTCATTTATCTGCTCTGCATTTTTATGGACTTGAACCAAAAAAAAAATATATAGAAATCTTTGATGAGGTGATGTCCATCATAATTAGGCCCATCGTTTTTATTTCATACCCGACACTAAAATTTACTGCCATTAACACATGTTTTACAAGTATCGCATGTTTTGAAACGGGCGCGTTAAAACACCAACAAGTTCGTAACCGCTAAGTAGGTTACTTAAACTTACTTAAAGTAGTTTTGTGTTACAATCAATATCTTGTTTCGATATTTTACTCCACCTTTGAGTAACGCACGCAAACTAGTGAAACGGCTTCCATTACTTAACTTAGATTGAGTTCAGTCATTCAACTCTACAGAGTTTAAACGCGAAAGATGGATTAAGTCACTCAGTTAAATATTGAACGTGCATATAAAACGCAAGGAGTAGCAAATTGTTAACAATATCAGGTCAAGATAATAGACATTGCGAAGAATGACAAGTAATGATTTGAATTTTTATTATTTTAGCATTTCATTCCCTTTATTTCACCATTAGACTCGCAAATTTTGTTAGCTAAGCGATTACATTTCCATTGAAGCTGCTCCCGTATATTTATTGATAGTAGAAATAGAGAAGTAGTAGAATCTGCACGAATGATAATAATCTTAATGTATATACAAAAGTAACGATAGAGTTTTGAGTTAGAGTCTTTAGCAACTCAGTTTGATATCGATTTATTTATCACAACATACATTTTTTCATAAAGATACTGAAGACCTAGACCGAGACTAATTAGATTATAATATAGATCAAAGTGTCGAGTGCTCATGTTTGATAAGTATTATTATTATTACCACCTGCGTACGATCAAGATTTTCAAAAATTAAGATAAATGATATTAAAAAAGAGGTCACAGAGCATAAAAAGTAAAAAAGGGCAAAAAAGTAAGTACTTTTTCGTAAAAAAAATAAAAGTTACATAAAATTTTCAATAAAAACATTGCTGTTAGAAACACATTGAAATACAAACATATCCCGTATGCCCGTGATCATGAATGAATCCAAAACGTCGGGAATAAATAAACAACTTGAAAAATCTGTATGAAAGTGGACTCAATGTGAAAAAGTATTTCTTTTTTAGTTCCGTGAAAACATTTTCTCCTATAAATGAGAGTGTCCATAAAATACGTATAAGTTTGCATATGAAATATACTATCAGCTAAGTTCTAAGCAAAACCGATCTCATTCAAATAGATTCGTCTCGTCGTCGAAAGGATAATGCCATAATCTAATATCGACAAAACTTTGGGCCTCGTGTTCGTCAAATATCGCGTGATGATGACTTTTGGCAGCGGAAATTGAACGAAATGCTTTGCGTATTGACGTCATTAAGCTTTTTTGTAATAAAAAAAAAAAAACTAGCAGTTGGTACCGAACGTAAAAATCTTTTCTTTTATGGCCTGGTATTTCTATATTGTTAAATAATGTTTGTAAAACAAAATAACAATTCGATAGCTATGACCCATATTTTACGAGTGTATGCATGTAAGTATAAATCTAAGTTTGAATGTTCATTTAGGTACTAATATAAAAAATTAAGTTATGTTTTATCTTACTTTCAGTATCTAAATGAAAGGTAGTTAATGTTGTATTTAATGTGTTTATATTATAATACTGTAATTTTGTCAAATTTGCTTGTGAAAATATTATGAACAATTTGTTACATACGGCTTATTATTGGCCAAGAAACGATTTAAGTTAAAAAAATATACCAACATGTACAAAAGGATGTCTTATTGAAGCCATATTCTGACAAGTCTAGTTACAGACAATATATAACAATTTACGTTTAGGTATTCCAATCATGCTCTTAAATATTTGATTTAGTACCCACGCTTAAACTGAAAACTGTTGAATACTTGAGAATGAAGTGAAGAGCTAATTCCACTCCCTTGAACATTTCACTGTTTACATTTTAACTATTGTTATCATGTAAAATCTCGTAGGTAACATTCCTTATGTACAAGTAAATGAGTCTATTTCGTTCACAATGAGCTAATGAATGCGGACTTAGCATAACTGTAGCTTTCTATAACGTAAAATATTTATATGGCTTGTATCTTCCAATACAGAACTTTTGGTTCCTCAGTTGATTTAGCGTTCAACTGAGAAACTCAACCCAGAATTGACTTATCCATAAGTGACTCTGAAAACTCAAGCAAACAATGCCTTGTCCGAACACGACTGAGACCGACAGGGACACACACACACACACGTACACGTGTCTCCTGAATTAAATCAGCACATGTATATTAAATAAATCTACGAAAAATATTATAATAATCAAATAATTAAAAATATTAACATAAATAAAACAAGATAGTACAGTTCTGCAGGTACATTTGGATTAAAAAGAAATCGACGCAAAGTTATCTTTTGAAAATATCAGGAGAAAGGAGTTCTATGATTAATTAAAATATTAAAATACAGTATGCAAACCTTGAACTAGTAATATTAATTATTTAGCTGTAATATAAATGCCCAACAAAGTATATCAACAGAAATAAAACATTACGTCTTATTTTATGGTACGGTATCCGAAACTATTCGAATATGAGCGTGTCTAACCAAATTGTTTAAACGGCGAGAAATTTTCTTTGATAACGATAGTATAATAAAATCTATGGTGACAGGAAAATATCGTTCAGAAACGCTTTGTGCAAATTCCAATTTACTTTGTGCTCGATATAAAAAGGAATAAAGTGCAAAATAAAACTTATGCTTCAATAAAGTTTATGATTTGAGACTCATGACATTAATAGCGACTAGGATGATTTGGGTAATGTGATATACTCAAAGTATTATACGAGTTTTGTGCTGTTAAAATGCCACATCGTTTTTGATCTTCTGTAACGTTAAATTTATATAAACATGAAATAAGAAAAGATTATTCCTCTCGAATAGAGTATATTGTAACATTTCTCAGTTTGAGTTATAAGTTTATTAAAAATATTATGTATGTAAATATTTGAATAAAAAGACTATTAAGTATTGCTGTTTGCGTTACCAAGGTATGTGTTAATAAGAGACATTAAATTGTTACGTGAACTTATGAATATTTGTTGTATATGTATATATATATTTGTTGTATATATATATATATATATATACACACAAGCGGGCTTAATGCCTTGGTATTTTCTAACAGTAAGGTATAAAACAATAACGTATATGTTATCATTACACAAAAATTTCATAGCTTTAGCTTCCAAGGTGACGAATTTCCACATTGATTTTCATTCTTAGATCTCCGTACACTTCGAAACTATAAAATTGCTAGAAAAATACCATTTATGGCTCGTATCAAGTAATTAGACACGATATTATGTGGTTTTATGTTAAACTATGACGAATTTCCACAATAAATTCAGCCACTTTCATCGCAATAAATAATAGCCTATGCCCTTTCTTGGAGTCTTTTATAAGTATGTACTGAATTTCATCGAAATTGATTCAATGGCTTAGACATTCGGACAAACAGATAACGGAAAACATACAGACAGAGTTACTTTCGCATTTATAATATTAGGATGGATGATGAATAGATAATGCAGAGGTGATATCGAGACATTTAATTTGAGTATCATCCAGTGAATTATTAAGTAAGCAGTGTTGACCCAAAACCTGATAATTATATTTAAAAAAAAACATTTCAATATTTCTCTTGTATTTTTTTTAAAACACAACCGTTATACGGATTAAAATAACAGTTTAAGTTTGATACGATAGTGAAAAAGTTGGAAAATACGTGGAAAAATACATTTAATCAGATAGCTAGTTCAATATAGTGGAAGCGTTGTAATTATTCAAAAGAACGCCATGACTTAACCGATTCTCGGAAACAGACACGTCAAATGCATTTTAGTTACGATATATAGACCAACAGAATATAAAAAATAGCTATCAAGTGTGTGTATTTCAAACTTTGTATAAGTTTTGTTAAAGAAGTTCTGTGCACGATAGAACGTAACCTGCCGTAGTAAATTAAATAATCTGAGGAACCAAGTCTTGTTAATGGAAGTATTCCCCCTGGCCTTTGTTTACAAATTCGGTAATCCGATTACAAATTACTTCTGCCTTAATCCCTTATCAGATTATCTGTGTAATCCCAAAAAGCATTTAGGTACATTGAAATGTTCTCGTAATAGAATAGAATCTGTTAAATAAACCGTGAAATAAATTGCGGAGTAACAAGCACTAACTGGCAATTTATAAAATAGAGCTTAAATGAAAATTGTAGTCCAAGAGTTGTAATAATGGCCCTTGGTAATTTAACATAACGCTAACGTTTACTTTCTTCAGTGTTCATAAAATATGCAAGCTAACGAGATTGAAAGTAACATATTTTATAGCGACAATTGTAAATCGAGGAACGACCATTTTTTATTTCGACATGACTGCTTTAAGTTCTTTATAACCCTTTAACGACGTTGCAGCATCTCTATATGAGTTCACAAAGGATCCATTGAAAAGTAATTATGCGTTATAATATCCTTTTCACACATGTTCGATTTCACACATTTAAAATTCTCAAACTTTGTTATCATAAGAATAATGCTGTTGAGTACGTCCATTACATTTTACTTAGGAACATTATCTGCTACAGGTAATGGTTAAAATCTATATATATGGAATCGAAAAATATAATGACCATATCAACTGCGTGGCAATGTAACACTCATTGCAATATACATTTTATGATGAAGACAGAAAAATCCTCTTTACAAAAGCCTCTTTTAAAATGTCATTTACTTAATGTACGACATTTAAAGAGGACGAGATTGCGAGGCAAACCCTGTATATAAAAAAGTTCGAGGCAACTTTACAATTTGAAAGCAACAAATTGAACAGTTTATTTGTTTAAAGAATAAAATATGTGAGCGTTTTTACGGTTATGTTGTTTAAAAAAGGGAAAATCAAAAGCTGAAAAAGATAAAAAGGAAATAATATTCGTCTTGTAAATGCAAATTACTCGGGACTTGAAATATAGTTTTTCTTAAATTTTGTATTTTTTTTCGCACTTATCTATAATAGATACTTTAAATATCATAAAAATTATGCATCCATCTAATATCATTCTCCAATAACGTTACTATGAAACTATAATAAAAAATAACTTCCAGTACATTTCGCAATAAAATAATATTAATTTAATCACAAGCGGTAACGAAACCATTGGCGTTTCATGAGACATATCTAAAATTTTAAAGATTGCATTTGCAATATCTTCAGCTATCAGTTAAATTTAATATAATTTTAATTATTTCATGACTGCAATAATTCACATTAAACAAAACTTTTTTACGAATTTTATTATTTATTCCATTTAGGCTCTTCTTAAAAACTAATGTTTTATTACAACTTTACAAAAACTCAATCAATACATAATTAAAGTAATTATAAAGCTGCTAAGGGATTTGCCCGTGCAGCATATATACTATTTCCAGACATTCTGGTTTGCAATTTTTTTAACAGTAGTAGGTATTTCCGATAGCACATGTCGTAACAAGTTTTATGAAAACTATAAAATCTTTACATTACCGGTTATAAAAATTCACTACTTCACAGTCAAATTTAGTTATTGTTATGTTAGATTTATAACCATGCATCTCCTTTTATAATCATCATGATTTAGTGATTGTTCAACTTATTGAGTAGTTTATAAACACATATTATTCAGTGATCGTTTTAGTGTTTGTTGTTAAGATAGAACAGAGCCAAAGCATACTAAGACGCGATTCTCATACAGGTCATTTTAGTACAATATAGGTCGTGTCTCCAACTTGATTGCTATTGATCGTGCGCCTTGTTTATACATTTAAATACGATAGGCACCGTTCGAGGCTCACGGACGGGTCAGTAATCGATTATTTCAGTTCGGGCCTGTATGATAATGTTTGTCATGAGACGGCACCGCAGTATTATAGTGCCCGCTGTCACGCCAGGGTGAAATTATACCACGTGACGTCACTTTACATCGTAATTAATTTATTGGCGAGTATATACTGCTTTTTATATTGGGATATGACATAAAAATTGTTTTGTTTAATCTTTTATTGCTTATACGAGTGATCGATTGACAGGACATCTTAATTCAGTATTTGTAACAAAAATAAAAATTAAATTTATTACACTCCACATATAGTTCCTTATGTCTTACATTGTTAGTTATACTTATCTGAAAAAAAAACTACGGGTTTAACCAAAACATTAAAGTTTTATTGACCTTTATTTTAGAAGTTTTTTTAGGTTTTGGAAGAAAACATTTCATATAAGCTTTTCTTGATAAATCATTTATTTACCGTTTTTTGTGTAAAAAAATGTGATAGCTAAAAATTGAAGACGACAGACCTGACTTAAATCAATTTTTTCCTTACCAAGCCAAATGTACTATACTTAATATATTTTTCTAAAAAAAAATATAACAAACAGACTTTATTCTAATTATTTCTATTGTTTGCTCGAATATTATGCATTATTAAATAAAATGACTTTACGGATGGGTTCAGTGTTCGAAACGTCGGGAATTTAAAAATGTAAAATAAATGCGATAAAATCCGTCAAGTCATTTTATTTAATAAGACTTTATTCTTTCAGACTTTTAACATTTTACAACAGAAATTTGTTAATTTCTAAATTATTTTAAATTTATAGTGTACTATTTTAAAATAATAACAGATCGTTGTCATACAACAAGTTTCCAGGTCGATTGAATTTATAGAGAGCCAATGTAACTACTTCAATTATAGACTATAAAATTTGTTGTTGAAATTATAATCAATGCGAAGTTTCGCCGCGATAAAACTCATTTATTACGTCTATTTTCATCGAACTGACTCATAACGCAGTGTTGATCATGTAATAGACATTGCATATATTTTGAATATGTTTTTTCATGGCTTAAAAATGTTGAAACCTTCTATTTTCTAATACTTCTTAAATTACTTTATATAGTTTAAGTATGGAATTCTATAGTACAAACATTCATAAAACTAAATCAAAAAACTCTTTGCGGTATTTTAAAATAAAACTTTTCATTGGCTATTGAAAACCTCAATCCAAAACCCATTTTGTTATCATGCTCAAAATTATACATTTAAAGTCTGAAAAACATCAAAATTGGGCAAGATTATGCATATCAATTACTTAATTTCAAATGTGGTAAGCCAAAGAAAGTGCTCGAAAGTTTTAATTGAATTTTAGTGTGAGACTCTGTTCTAAAAATTAGGGTGTTACTTTCACCAGAAATAGATGCAAAAATAGACTGATGTCTATTCACTCACGGTCACTCCACTGAATAATGAACATTTTGTATAATGGGTTGGTTATATAATTCACTCCCTAACAAATTTGCTTATGTAATTTATCGTAGATACACTAATATTGGGTAAATTTAATTCCCTTTTATATTTTATCCTGCTTTCCTAAACTCCTTATAGCGTTTTTGAAAACGTACGAAGTCATAATTTACATACATTTTACAAACAAATTTAATTCCATCGCAGATCTTTTTAAGGCTTTTCTTATAAAAATGAAACCACCACAATGTATGCAATACAATTTAAACACGATCAAATCAACCGTAAGTACAATTAGAAGACGGCTCTATCGAATATCGAAGTGCGATAATCGCTTGCCAGCCGCACTGACGCGTCGGTAATCTGAATATGAAATACGCTAGCCTTATCACTGGGCGCAATATAGCGTTCAAACATCAGTAGATTTCACACATTACTAACGAGCAATCTGAATGCGAATCCATGTACGAAATTCCACTACGAATATGCCTATGGAATGACGCTGTGCTCCCTCCGGATAATTGAGCATCGAGCTTCTCTCAGTGTAACGCAATATTTATGCAAAACTAATGAGAATCTCTTGCAAAGATAGTACGAATTAAAATTGTAATCTTTGCTGACAAATTAACATCATAATATGTTGGTTTGCATATTCTGATGCAACGTTAAAGTGAAAGAAGCTTGGTTTAATATTTGCCTGTTAATGGATGGTAATGCGAAATATTAATGGTAAAATTTTGTAGGATTTTAAAATAATTCTTTAATTAATAATAAATGTAATTTTGATTTAGAACTGACATAGCAACTTTTATTTCTTTAACATTTTCAGTTCAGTTCAGTTAAGGGTTCGGCTTCTAATCAACTTTAAAATAACAGCTCTTACACACTATAGGGAACAACTAAATTAAATAGATAAAGAAGAAATTGCTAAATTTAAAGGCACTATCTGACAACGTTTTCTAAAGACGGAACAGATTTTGGACTTGCTTATCCGACCTATTTTATTTTTAGGCAATTACCTAATCAATCTAAAATTAACGATAACAGGAAGTGATACCCCCGCAGGGTTCGGGCACACATAAGCGTACCTTTCATTTAACACAAACAAGTGGAAATATGTAAACAGCAAGTTAGTTAATAATTATTTCTATTGCTTGCGCGAATATTATACATTATTAAATAAAATTACTTTACGGATTTTATCGCGTTTATTTTACATTTTAAATTCCCACCTGCTTGGGATCCCATAATTAATAAATTAAAATTTAAACCCAAGCATAATACCACTGCCGGCTGTACAGATAAAATCAGTTCATTTTGCGTAGGTCGGAGTACAGATTAAAAATAATTAATAAAAATTAAGATCTGGAAACCCCGCTTTAGCACTGGCAAGAAGACGCATGACATTTCAGTCTACCCCGTGACCACGGTCGCTGGAAAGTGTTCGAAACGTCGGGAATTTAAAATGTAAAATAAACGCGATAAAATCCGTAAAGTAATTTTATTTAATAAGTTAGTTAATATTAAGTTTATACACCCATAATAATATAAGCAGATATAGTAAATACAATCCATTTTGGAGTAGAGTCCCGACTTTAATGTCTCCTGGTCGATTCGAATGCGGCGGCTGATCTTATTCTCAATTAGAGAAACTATATCTTTATTATAGATCGGCCAACTGCGCAGGACATATTCAGTGCACAAGTATACTAAGTACGTACAGACACAGGCGCACTCCCTATCTATTCATTTACTCTCATAGTCCGATGGGACGGAAAAACGACACGACTGGCGAGAGACCTGGTGTTTTTCACATGCCTATCCAACGCATGAATCAACTAACTTACAGCCAATCGAGGGATCGGCCCGCAGTGCCCCGACCGACTAGGAAACGACAATAAAAGATTGGTGAGTCCCCGCAGGATTCGAACCCACGACCTCCGGATTTTAAAGCCCACACCACTAGGTTATGGAGGCAATTATAAATGTAGCGGAACTAAGAATGTACACTGTAATATTTAGTCTCTTTGATCTATACACAATTTCAGTAGTTGTGACGTGTGGTAGGTTGTATAAATTTATAGCACCATGAGTTTAAATATTTGATATTATTGTTTTAAAATTTACGAAAGTAAATACATAATTTTATCTAAAATTAAAGTCAATTTGAATTGGATTGGTTTATGCTTCAGAGAAGAACATATCGTGGAAGTCTCTCTTGTAATTTGATAACACATTAATTGAAGCGACGTCGTGGCAATACAACTGTTCTCTTTGGGAGACTAAGTTTATTTGTTTCGTCTTAAATTAATTACATTGACAATACATTTACGATGTAGAAGGGTATTTATTTATTAAATTATAATCAAGGTACGCTCATTTATATTTTAGAAGCTATATGTTATAGGTTTTTAACAATTTGTCAGAATTGTACATTTTGTAATGAGCGTAAAGATGTTATATGATACTTAAGGCTTTTCAGTACAATAAATTATAACAAATGCGAACTTATTGCCAATGGTTTTGTCTATCAGCCAACATTGAGATGGTATAGGAATAATAAGGTCGGTGCAAAGAAACAATTTAAACAGATGAAATATCAATTCTCTCATAAGACACACTTCGCCTAGTGTGAGAAATAGACTATATGTAATGTAAACTCTTTATTTGAATATAAGTATATACAATGTATCATAAGAATGTACAAATAAAAAAATATGTATTATGGGTTTAGCTTACCGCTTTTTGAAAAAAGATTTAAAACTCTATTGAGTCAGACATTAAGTAATAAACCTACGTGGGCACTGCAATTGGTATTAGACTTTCTACATATATAAACTCTTTGCGTCTTTTGACCCACTATATATATATGAGATCTATGTTTACCAACTTTTAATCTTATGGTATTTGATTTTTTCCAATTGGCCACGAAGGTACATTTTTAACGATATTTTAATCACAGTCTGTGTTTTATTTAATTATAAAAAAATACTCATGACAAACCAATAATTCCGGTTGTAAGGAAAATCCATAACAAGCCTTTTTATTTTTACGCGCTGCCATATCTCGTTAAAACTTTTTTTAATGGCTTTGACGACGAAACATGCGGAGGGCTTTATAATAGCTTTTTAATATGGTAATTTTGTAAGTTCAATGGTTTTCTCATTTATTGATTTTAGACAGATTGGAATATTTATATTTTTTTCTATACAAATAATGAAATAAAATAGGGATTGACTGTTTGTCACATCAAAATAACTGTTTTAATATGATCCGACTGAATATAACCTATATATATATGTAACAAATAATACATATAACAAAACAATATTTTTGTAAAATTTTTGTCTGTTTGTCTGTCAGTCATTCTGGTAAATTGTATTCACTTCGACTACTTTTCTTTAGAAAATTTTTTTTAAAGTATTACTACGCGCATGGAGACACATCTTCAAATGCTAATAACTAAAAAAAAACTTAATAGAAAATTTGTAATGTACTTGTAGATAATAAAAATTGTGTCTACAAAAAAAAAGATGCTTTCATTTCAGTATATTACTTGGAATCATTCCACGTCGAAAGGATGCTGCGAACCACGTCGTACTAACATTTGCATAACAAAGCAAACAAAATCGTAAAACCTTTGGTGGATTTTAGGAATTGCTTTCCAGTGGTTTTTGGTATTATTTTCTTAGTTAGCAAATTTTTATATGATCCGCTTTAAAATAACGCAATTTCAATTTGTTACTTATTTCTTTTTATATAAAGTGTTAATGGATTTTATATTGTGTTATATATACGTGAGAGAAATAAAATATGGAATTAAAGTAAATTTTGTAACCCTCGAAGTGGTGACATGCGTCTAGCGTTTCTATTGATGAATTGTCACCGAGATATCAATAATTAAGCAATAATTCATTAATTGCAATTATTTGAAATGGGTTACAATAATACACATCTTCTGTTAAATGATAAAATTAATTTTGAATCGGCGAATGTGTTGCTGAACGCAACCTCGACAACCGCTGAACCAATTTTCCTTTTTTTTGCATTTGTCACAGACGAAGCGTTAGATTAGGAGTAGATTCTGATGTATATATTAAATAAGACAGTTGCTAGAAAATTAAAAACAATACCATTGCGAGCTAAGAGGGTAAATTCCCTGAGGCGCAGCTAGTATACATACAGTTAAAATATATTCGACGTTTTTAAACTTTAAGCTGCCTAATAATGCAAAATAGTGTCAAAATTTATAGTCTCTTATTCAATTACGTGTTGCATTCGCTTTCGAGTAAACGAAAACAATTTTTTTTCGAGTAAAAAATAAACTATTAGTTTTCTATTTTTTGAGAGTTGCTAAACATTTTCCTATCTGTATATAAAATGAATATAAAATAATCTGTTGCTGTTCCGCTAATAAAAATACATTTTTATGCCTTCCATGACGGATGAAATTTCCAATACTGAAAAACTTATTAAAATCAAGCCCTTGTTTCCTGAGATTAGCGCGATCAACCGAACAAATAACCATTGGCTTTATATTTTTAGACAAACCAATTTATTTTCAGTTACAGAGAACAAAGAAGACCCATGTCAATGTCTCTATTACTGCTAGAGATTTTTCGTTAAAATGGATGTCAAAAGTGTTTACATTTTTTTTTTTGTTTAAAAAACTTGGTAAAAATATATGAGAGTTTTGTATTAGCACTCAATAATCCGAACATATTAAATCGGGTTTTCCAAATCGAATGAAACAATATCTTTGAATTCAGTATATAATAAAACAAGTTATCAATATAAAGTCAAGCTCATATAGTAGAGAAACACTATACCTCTTGGTTATGCATTGGATATACTTTTCACATATTACAGAATACTAGTTTCATTTAGACTTCATTATATACAACGAAATAAATAGAATTGATTGAGAACATGTAAGGACTTAATATTTTTTGATACCATTTTTTTTTTTATCCTTGAAGTTATGCTTCCAGACTCATGTCTTTAGTAAGCTTCATCTAACACAGAGTTCATGAAGCTCCGTCCCCACGAACTAGGTGGCCCCATTTTTTGCTAAAAATGGAGGCCACACGTACAGAAAGTACGTCAGTTAGGTATAGTTTATGTCTCTAAGGATCGTCGACGATCGGTTTACGGACCGGGACGCCGACGGTCTGGCGACTTATTAATCGATTGCTGGGGCGGTGAGAACCGCCCCTGGAACGCAGGTGTATCTAGTATACGCGGTGTGTGTGTGTCGCTGTGCTCGTAAGCGAGGGCGAACTACAGGTGAGTGTGCTATCCCTACTCGTGTGGTGTGTAGGGTCTGATGTAGGGACCCCGTTGGGTCCGGGTCTCGGCGACCCCTTCCTCGTCCGGGTCGAGAAGAACGTTTCGTGGTCGACGCTTTTGGCTGAACGCGTTTGGATCGGCCGTATACGTTGCTGCTTTTACCAGCAGAGGGTTGCTGTGGTTGACTACTTTATCTATGTGTTTGCGAGTTAACTTTTAAAGTGCTCGCGGGTGTCGGCAATTTGCGGTCGCTGTGTAAGTCTACATTTCGTTGGTACCACTGCGCCCCAGTGGCGCGGCGGATGAATTTATTTTGAACTACTTGAGTTGATTTAGGAGTGTGGAGGATGCGTGAGCGAAAGTTTGGCATGCATAAGCCATGATTGGTCGTATGCATACCTTGTACAATAAAAGTTTATATTTTAGCGACATTTTACTGTTAGAATTCGTTAGGTGATAGAGTCTGGTCAGAAACGAACAAAGCCTTTCTCTAACGTCCTGAATATGACTTTTGAACGACATGTTGCAGTCGAAGGTCACGCCTAGGTATTTGGCCTTCCTTTCCCATGGGATCGTTGGCCGTAAAGTTTTAGTTGCCCTAGTGTCTGGTGTCAGCCAGCGCGTGGCCTTATCCTGACGCCTGGGTTGAGGACCGGGGGTATCGTGTAATCACGACGTAATCTAGACCGATGAAAGTGTATTGCTACATTTTTATCGGGATTCACGTCGATTCTCCATTTACGAAACCATTCGCCTAAACGATTGATCGCGTTCTGGAGCTTTTTATAGATATAGTTCGGTCTAAGCGACGAACAATAGAGAGCGGTGTCATCGGCGAAAAGTGCCAGATTGACATCGTCGGGCTTTGGAATGTCGCTCGTGTAGAGCGCGATAGGACCGATCCTTGAGGGACGCCTGCTTGGAGCGGACGGCTCGTGGACAGGGTGCCCTCGACTCGATATCGGAAAGAGCGATTTGACAAGTAGGCTTGGATGATGTGAACCAGCCTGTCCGGCACTTTGAGAATGTACAGCTTGTAAATCAAGCCGTTGTGCCAGACTTTGTCAAATGCCTTTGCGACATCGAAGAAGACGGCCCCTGTGATACGGGGTTTGGGTTGGTGAAGGCCATTCAGAATGAATTCCGTCAGATGATAAATTTGGTCGGGACACGAGTGCTTCGGACGAAACCGAATTGCTCGTCTGGGATGAGGTTATTGGAGAAGGTGTGGTCTTTCAACGGAAGAAATTATGCGTTCATATAGTTTGCCCAAGCAATTGAGCAAGCTAATTGGACGATAACTCGTGGGTAGGTTAGAGGGTTTGTTCGGCTTGGGAATACCGATGACGATGGCTTCTTTCAGGCATCAGAAAAAGTACAAGTTGATAGTAAAATATTGAAAATGTTGACCAATACACAGACAATAGGGCCTGGCAAGTATTTTAGAGTTCTATTTGAGATACGGTCTGGGCCAGGTGCCGACCGGGTTTAAGACCTTAATAATATCGCGAACCTCCTCCGGGGTCACTGGCTTTAAATTATCGCCCTCTGTGGTAAGGCAGCCCTAGTTCGACTAGACGGTCCACCTCCGATAGGTGGGCCGCGTCGGCGTGGCGCGAGATGGCGTACATTGCTCTTCTAGCGTATCGGCTAAGCATTCGGCCTTTTCGAAGTCATCGAAAGCTAACAAGCCCCGGTTGGCTTTGATAATGGCGGCATGGCGTCGCGGGATCCGACTTCATACGTCGAGCCAATTGCCAATAGGCAGGTGTGCGATGGCTCAAGTCTTCCGTCAGACTTAACCACGATTCTTTGCGGTGTAATTCTATCCTGTCTCGACCTCTAACTGAAGTTTCCTAAAGCGAAATCGATTTGACTCGGACGGATAGCGATAAACGCCCGCTTGAGTGTATTTTTCTCTTATCAGACATCGAATACTAAACGGCAAGCCAAAGTTGCGGTCACCGAACCTTGACTGTCCTTTCGGAGTCGTCGATGGCTGATGAGATATGCGTTAAGTGATACTGTCGATGGCAATATACGCTTTGTCTACACTATCAATAACCTCCGGTAGGTTAGAACAACTTTGGGGTCCATAGCCTTGAGTTTGCGTTCAAGACAATGCCAATTTGTTACGGTTTTGGTCGTAGGGACCGCACCGGCGCCTTGGCCAATTTGAATAAGACCGGCAAGTAGTCAGAGTCTAACTCACAGAGTGCCTCTATCGATACGACATCGAGCGAGACGTCTCTAACTAATAGCAGGTCTATAGTGCTAGGGAGCGCCTATGCCTGAGTCTGAGTATCTAGTTGGTCCTGGAGCTATTATGTTATGTATTAGATTCAAAACCGAACATATTAAATCGGGTTTTCCAAACGATAAACAATATCTTTAATTTTAACCAACGGAACATTTTGATAAATTGTTTATAATAAAACAAGTCCAATATAAAGTCAAGTTTATATAGGAAATACACCTTGGTTATACATTGGATATACTTTCATATATTACAGAATACTAGTTTCATTTAGACTTCATTATATACAACGAAATAAATAGAATTGATTGAGAACATGTAAGGACTTAATATTTTTTGATACCATATCACAGCTGTCTTATATGTATTTTAAAATAACTATAATAAAGTAAAGAAACAACAACTGAGCAGTGGGAATCGAATCGCTGACCCTCGATTTATAAAACGCTATACCAAAAACAGAACAGACATAACAGAATAGAAGTCACTGACATACATGTAAAAACTACGAAAGATTATAATGATTTTTTGTAAAGACACTTTCTGCCCTTGACAGTCAGTTTGTTGACTGAACTCATTTCTGAAAATCATTAAAATGTTTTTGTTTAAGTTTATTATAAAAAATATTAGTTCATAGAGAAAAAATCTAGCTAATTTATTTCCTTTACCTACCTTTGAGGCAAAAGAAGCTTCCCTCCAATTTCATTTAACACATTAATACACAATAGGTCTGGAAAACAAACATCAGTTTTATCACAGCTGACCTTTCTTTTTTCTATATATGTGATTACAGTATGTAATCACAACGTTCAAAATAAAGATTATTTTGTAACTCTGAATAAGGAATGTATTCAAAATATTTAAATTCTAATTTAATTTCAGTAAATGTTGGTCTCATCTAACAAGTAATATTCCTTCGATTACGGGTTCTTGAGAAAATGTTGGGTCAAAAGAAATATAAAAAAATAAACGTAATATCTATAGCTATAATCTGAATGCGTCGTCAACTTTACTTTAACAAATTGCCATATTTAAGACAAGTTTTTATGTTTTTTTTTTTAAATAAGTCGTATGTATTATTATAGTTATGTAAGATTATTTAAATGTGTTAAGCCTTTGTGTCTTAAAAAAATATAATTGAGTATAAACTTTCACATACTCATCGCTTAAAGCGTTAAGCTCTACAATATGTAGTAAATATGTAATGTTTTAATTTATAGGTAGAAACTTGACAGTTGTGTGATCCGTGTATATAAATAAGTGTTTAATATTACTTTTGATTTATTGGGCTTTTCATAAAATTATACTTATTCTTGATAATGCCATTAATATTAGGTCCAACTTAGTACCTACTGGTAATTTATATACAAAATTTTAAGATAAATGTATAAAAATGTGAGAGTACAATTATATATTATAAAAATGTGAGAAAAATATTCGATTTCATGGTTATTTATATGTATTTAATGTTGAAAAATATCGCACTTCATTCAAAATGTACGTAAAATTTTTAAAATATCAATATGTTTTACTTATTTCCCAGTTTATTTCATGAAAAAGTAAGATATAAAGTGCCTAAGACGTGAAAACAACTGAAGCAACTATTTGGGAAATTTTTAAATCCAGAAACAATTTTTAATTCAACAAATTTTTTGCAACGTACTTTATTTTACTTACTCAGAATTTAATAATACCTATATTGTTAATTATTTACATTACGGCCGTTAGAACAATTGTATATTTTGTCAGTCTTTAGAGACAGAGTTTATTTGTCTTGTCTTTAATGAATAACATCCACAATGTATTAACGAGGGAGAAAGCGGTGGTTCCCAAATTTAATTGGTGGTCTGGTTTATTTCTAACAATTGTAGTGATTAAAAGGATATACCTTTTAATATGTTGCTAAATGTACCTATTTTGCTCCTGACTTAATTTTTTTGTTTTGGGATACGCGCACATCCTATCACTGTCTTAAAGTGGACTTAACCAAATATAAACTAGTAATTACATATAACTAATACAAATTTATATCACTATGGTATTCTAACACGTATCCGGATCGAATCAACAACTATGTTATCGCTTATTCTTTTCATGTTTACCAAAATTGACCGTTCTCTCCATCTCGAAAAGTTTATCTTGAGATATCTTGGTTTAATGCCGTCATCAATAATGGCGTTGACGTATTGAGTGACATTTAATTTATCCATGACGGGAGAAAGTTTGTACAAAGCCTGATAATAAGTATTATGTGTTCCGGATTAATCATTATATTAATATGTCATTTTTATCGGACCTCAAATAACAATCGATTACGGCTAAAAGAAATCTTAAACATATTAAACTAATTATTTCTTTTATTTACGCGATTATTATACATATCAAATCCACTAATTTACGGATTTTTCGCGTTACTTAATTATATTGCTTCCCGAATCATCCTTGGTATAAATCGATGTTCATTAAATACTGGCTAATGAACATCGATTTATACGAATGATTCGGAAAGCAATAAATAAAACATATCAAATTTTAATAGAGTATGGTTGGTCTTTGCGAAGGTGGCAGAAGAAGAAGGTAGCTGGTATCCAAAAATTTCAGAAAATTAAACGCAGAGTATAAAACAAAACCGAAGGACAACATACATACTTTTGTCAAACAAACTTAAAAATTAAGAAAACTAAAGATTTGTCAATTTTTAAATAAAAACTCTGACGTTGATTCGAAAACATGGAGAGGTACAGACGAATACCTTCTCCCGTGATCATGGATGCTGGAAAGAATTTAAGTAACGCGAAAAATCCGTAAATTAGTGGATTTGATATATATTAAACTAGCTTTAAATTCTTGATCGCCTTGAACTTTGGCTACGCGGAGCAATATGTGTGTACTGCTATGTATAATGGGTAGGATGTATTCGAACTTGAAACTGTTTGTGAATTTTAGCATGCAACTTAGCTATTGCTCAACATCAAGTACACTTAAAACTAATTGAAATATACTTAAAATAAAATCTATTATAGTCATCAATTAACATGCCATAGTCACCAGTTAATCTTTGATTTTATTCCTTTAAGTCCTTTCAAACGTAAAATGTACTTGATTTATATATCTACCAAAACATTGTCAGCATTGAGGAAAACGATTTTTATCTGATAAAAAAAATCCTTAGCGTTAGTAGCGTTAAAGCTAGTGGATAAGGATTAATGCAATTTGTTCTTAATCACTTCGTAAATAAGTCTTTTTCTGTAAATTGTAAAGAAATAAAAATGCTTATTGAGGGCTATCCTTAAGAGTTAGACATAGACCGGCGCAGATAATTTTGTTGTCCTCTTTAAGGTGGGTAATACTATAGTAAATTCTTTCTATCTATTTTGCGGAGCAAGCCAGCGTCTGAACAGTACGTGCAAATAAATGTGTTTATTTACAAGGTAACATTAATAGCCCCTACAAATCAAAGATTCTTCACAATATTATGCATATATTATACATATGAACATTCCTATTTAATTAATCTATCTATGAAAAACAAAATTAATTCCGTTTTGTAGTTTTGAATATTTATGCATAAATAGGGACGGCGCGACAGTGATGGCTACTCTTTTGTACAATGAAGTGACGATATATTTTATGATGATATATATATATATAATATTAATATACATAATTAAGTGTAATTATCCTACTGCTGCTAATCTACTGCCATAGAAGTTAGTACCTTATACTTCTTGGCGCCTAAATAAACTTATTGAAATCCTTTTTTAGAACAGTATTTTCTGACCGAGGCGATGAGTTACATTGCCTCCAATAATCCTACGCACACTTAAATAAAAATAGATATTTAAAATCAAATATAAGTACAACTTTAATATTTGCTATACATTTTTAATAGTGAAAAATTACTAATATTACCTATTTATTTTAAAAAAAATATTAAACCTGAAAATATACTTAAAATTATAGTTTATGGTGGAATATTAACTTCCTGGTTCAGCGATTTGCATAAATGTAACATAAATTTCGGTCGGCATACAAGCTATGAGTATAACCTTGAACTTGCTAAAAATTTGAAAATACGCATTTTAAGGTTGCGACTTTTAAAAAGAAAGTTATGGTTCATGGAATAACTTAAAGTACAATTTCAGCAAGTGACTATTTACATTGTGGATGTAAATAAATATACAATATCAATTCATCATCATCAAAATCAGCCTGTGATAGTCCACTGCTGGTTTTGGACCGTATCCCACCACGCTGGTCCAATGCGGGTTAATGGGTGGACCGACTTTTTACATGCCCATCCGATGCATGGATCATCTTACTTTTCAGATAATTGGGTGATCGGCCCAAATTGCCCTAACCAACTAGGAAACAACAATGAAAATTTGTTGAGTCTCCGCGGGATTCGAACCCACCACCTCCGGTTTCTAAAGCACACGCCCATACCACTAGGCTACGGAGGCAGTAATAACAATTATTAACTTTTTTTTAAGTTTATATTGTTATAAATGGAAAAAAAGTTATGGTTACCATCTTAAAAAGTCTTTAAAATTTAAAGGATTTATTTGGGGAAAACTGCCATTCTTGATTATGAACGACTCTATGGCAAAGTGGTTCTGAATGATGATATATTGCCGGATATTAGGAAAGGGTCGGACGTGACAACATTATCAACATTATCATGAAGATATGAAACGTAATTATCAGTATCCATTTATGGTTTGAATTTATAAAATGTTTTGACTTGTTGGGTAATCAAGTTCCATACAATAAATAAAATATGGAATAAAATAAATGAATGCGTTTTAATTCTTATATCTACACTAGCAGTCCATCCACGGATTTGCCCGTGTTATTTTTAGATTGTTGATAATGAAATAGATTTTCCGTGAAGAATAAAACTTAAGGTAAACGTAGCTTTCTAATGTAGTTTTGTTATGTACACACACAAAAATATAAAAAAGCCTATTTATTATATCAGTATAGATTTAACAATATTGTTTCGAAACAGGCGTCTCACATCCACCGCAATCTGTCCTGTGATCACAAATACTGGAAAGTGTCGGAAACGTCGGAAGAAAAGATTTAATTAAATACGTAAATGACTATAATAAATAACGACAAAGTAATTCAATCATGTACGGTCATCATCATCATCATAAACACCATTTAGCAGGCCTTATTGTTGAACGCCAAGATGGCGTCTTACTCGCTCTGTAAGGCAGATCCACGGTCAATATATAGTATTTGTCATTAATAAAAGAGTTCTATACAATCCTAATATTTTGCAAATTAGAGTCAGTAAAATAATAAAAATAATGTTTGTTAATTAAAACTAATAATATATATGTCTACATAAAAATATAATTTTACGCTGTTTGGAGTTGAACGACAAATAAATTTATACGATTATATAAATACGTTGTCACGTTGTCGTATGTTTTCATATTCACAGGAAAACATTAACATCTGTATGTTGTTACTTTTCCACTTGATGTTTTAATGATTGTTTTGTACAGTCGGACAAATATTGTTGTCTGTTTAAAAGCACATTGATCAACGGTATTCTAGGAAGATGTTAGAATAACAAAATGTCGTTATAGGTGTGGTAGAAATTGCATTTTTCCTGACAAATTAAAAAAATACATTTTTAGGTATAATTTATCGAAAATAATTCAATATTTAACGAATTATGTTAAAATTAGACTGATAAGTTAGTAAAAAAATGCGTAAAAATACGAAAAAATACTGCGAAAGTTTGAGCGTAATTCATATTAAAATAAATCTCATCACAAATCTAAGCAGGAGACAGCTTAAGTTAATTAAATAACTTGAGAAGGTTTCAAGTTCATTTCTGAATTTCGTACATATAAAATATTTCTCTGCAGAGATTAAACATATTATACATCATCATTTATCTTACTTTCAAAAAGATTGATATAAATTAACCCTTTTTTACTTTCAAATTAACAAAAATTCTTTACCCAAAAATCTCGCAGTAAAATTTAAAAAGCTAATGTAATTTCGTGTCTACCCAATTACGGCATTTGGGTGCTTTTTAATAAGAACTTTGTTTATCAGCTAAGGGTACCGTGACTGACTTTTAACTCAGTTTTAATTGTTTGTGACATTTTGAATTTATAATATTGAAATCGTATATTCTGTGTAAGTTATTCTAGATTTAGTCTTTTTGTTTTACAAATTTATTTCCATAACATTAATCATCGTCGTAAAAAACTCAAAGAATTTAGAAGGCCATGCTTTATTAACATAGCATGGTCTTCTAAATTGTTTTGTCAAAGTGAAATGAAACAATGAATAAGATCATATTACTGATTTTTGAAGGTAAGTTTAACGCATTATGTTCATATTATTTTCTTACGAAAAAATTGTCAGCTTAAATACCCAGTTATATTTAATTGGATTTTTTTTTAAATATTACTACTAATATTCAATAGCTATCAAGTAATCATTATGTCCGTGTGACGGCTTTTTTCAGACTTCGATACTGCTTTAATAACATGTTTTACGATTTTCTTTGTAAATATTTCTGACTGTTATAAATACTAAATGTAATAAAGTATTTAAAGTTATGTACTTAGTTTATCTGATTCTTCTAGGTTTTTAAACAAATCATTGATTTATAATACTTTATTAGCTAGTTAATTCAACTGGATTTAATTTTACATTCGTTAAATACTTAGTTATTGACTGAGCTTTTTGAATCACTCTCAGGATAAAAACAAAATAAAGAATAAAGTTTAAAATATATTAGATAAATCTGACTCAGATTTTTCTAAGCAAACATAATTATAACTATTGCACATGAACGTTTAATTTACTTACTGGTTAATAATTAGTTTGGGCTGAACTTTTGCATTCCTTGATTATACGATATGAATAATGATAAAATATTTGAAACTTTGATTTTTCATCAGTTGGAAGCGTGAAGGAATTTATGAGTTGTATTGTCGGTAAGTTTCTGATTGTCATTCATTGGTTATGTCGTTGACTTGATGTTTGAGTCGTTGATTTCATTGGAGTGAAGGAGTCACTGGTTATGTGATATCTTGTCTCAGTATTACACCTTGAATAGAATAACGCGGATGATTATCTTCTGAATAGGATATCTGATGAATTAACACTAAATAAGATATGGCTTTTATTTATTACAAAGTTTTATATTTAATAGCCGAAGTACAATCTTTTATGGTACATTTTTTAAACACATATTGATAGCATGCACACGATATGGGGTTTGAAAATATTTACAAATATTTTACAAGTTACGGACTGCAAAATCAAATTATTTTTAATTACTTTTTCAGATACGCCTGAAACTGTATTTGTATGTAATAGATACCAAAAGAGATTAAATTAACTAATTGGTCAAATACGTAAATGTATATTTAAAATAATAAAGCTAACTTTAATATACCGTTAAATGTATATACTAAAAACAATTTATGTTTTGTAATCATTATCTATGACTAAAACGCTAAAATAAGAGCACAAGTTTTCAAGTTTAAATGTTTGAAAGTGTAAATATTTAAAAAAAAATTATAAGAGTATATATACAAAACATTTACCGTTTTATGTATTATTTTAACATGTTCAAAATGCCTAAACGTATTGCGGAATGGCAAGGGCCGGTCATGTTAGGCAACAACAATTAAAACAGCTATGCTATTCCTTCCTGGCGCCTGAAGGTGGGGTGCCGTTAGAATTATTTCAATTTATTTAGATACTTCTATGTTGTCTTCTTTATATACTGATGTAATGATTCTCAACTCTTGTCTACACTATGGTTAATCCAAAAATGAGTTTAAACGAAGCTTCTGTAAATGTGACCACCAACAGGTACATTATGACCACCTAGTGGTAACTTATCATGGTAACAGTTAAAACCATATACTAACAATTTAGCTTATTTTTATGAACAATAGTCATATATTTTTAATAATATATTTTTACTAAATATTTTAAAGATTTTATTTTCAGAAAAGTTATACTGTTAATACGCCTAAGCAAGTCGGAAACATTCCGAACGAGAAAGTCCTTAACTAGTAGTGAAGTGAAAACCACGTAATTAACTCTGTGTAATATTTGATTGTTCGCAGCTGTTTTTAGGTTGATTTTAAACTATGGTAAAGCTAATATAAGTTCATGAAAGATAATATGGAATATTTAACACGATAATATTAACTATTACAAACCGCGAACAATCTATTTATAGTACATAAATTCTTGTTTTCTTTAAACATGATATAATAAAAGAAGATCGGGATAAACTATCTTATCTAAAGAATTAATGAAAATTTTATGGACTAAATACCAATTATCTTTACACATTTGATTTTAATTTTTTTCTTAAATTAAATAAAATAAGTTCATTCAGCTCTGCTATCTGTTACTCAACTCCTTTATAGAAACATATCATAACCACATTGTCAATGCCATTGGCATAATCAAAATATGTTTTTACTTAATGCAAAAATGAGACGAGAAAGACGTTCCCTTGAAGCGCGATCGAAATAATGGCGCATCTTTGAAGTTTTGAGTGGACATTACATATTGTTTACCCTGTAGTTACTTCGATAATGAATTGCTTTCAACTTTGGTCTACAGTACTGATTTCACACTAACTCTTTGCATAAGATAGTAGGTACTGGAGTAATATTTCTAGACCCATTCTTCCATAAAGAAGGATTACTATACAGGGTTCGGAATTGTTTTTTTTAAATAATTAAGAACACTTTATCAACTAAACATTTTTATGATAAATACGTTAGTGCTTTCAAAATTCTTAGCATGACGCAGCTTAAAATTATTTATGTACGTTACGTGCGTTAATCCATAACTGTCTAGAGTGACGTTTTGTATACTGAAAATTATTAGGTCATTTATTTATTCCTACCGTTCACTTTTTCGCGTTTTGTTTGTTTTCTTTTTTACTTACTTCTTTACTACTTGAAAAATTAAATTATATGTATTAAGGTGATTTGTGTTATTTAACATAGAATTTTATCAAATAACAAAAATCTTTTTTCCCTGAAACTAATAGCATTAATCTAATATGAAATTTCTTTTTTTTATTAACGACTAATTTCTTTTTTATGGTTTTTTTTATATATAATTAAAAATATAATTAAATTAAATAGAATATATAAATTGGTTTGATTAATGCCTTTGAAAGATTACGGTAAGGAATTGTTATGTAGTAAATAGTTGGTGTGTATAATAACAAATGAAATAATTGATATGATAATAAAAATCTATGATAAATCATTATTTAAAATATGTTGTAACATTTTATTTTTAGTTATTGTTTGTTTTCTTTATACTAGCGCAAATTCTGATTTTGTCTCGTTCATTTTGGTAAACCAAATATTAGTCCAGTGCTAGTGAAGAACATTAAATGAGAACTATTATTAAAAAGTCATTTGCAGCGCTAATGGTCGTAGTTTTCGAAATTCAAATTTCCAGTTACCGGTCTCTTTGTGTACTTTGAATAGCAAAGGAAATTGTTTAAATAAACGCTGAAAAACCGATGAAGCATTATTTGTAAGCAGTTTTCCATTTTTTTTAATTGGAACGTTGTTCTTTTCCGATGGCTTTATCTGAATGAGTTACGGCTTTTGATTTGAAATAGATTTAATCGACAATTACATAAAGGTTCTTATTTTGCGAATCGTTATCAGTTCTTTATCGGTATAAAAAAGTTAGCCAAAAAATTACATCTGAAGTTGTATAATGGTAATAAAATAGGATTTTTTCGCTATCAGTAGAAAAATTAACAAAGTGACTGAGTAATATCTTCAGTGCAAATTTACTTCGTTTCGTTCTATTTAAAAATTTTTAACTGTACTGATATTATAAAGATTTGTTTGTTTTGAGTGGGCTCCGAAATTATTGAAGCGGTTTGAAATATTCTTGACAACTAATTGAAAGCCCTATACATAAAATCATACTTTAAGAATGTTTCTGCATATATATATGTATATATATATATATATATATATATGCAGAAACTTTCTTCTAAAGTATGATGTGTAATAAAACGCGTATAATAAAAATGATATTGCAATAGTAATTTAAAGTAAGATTGCGTGTCTAATGTACTACTTTTAACAATCAAATGATTTATATAGTTTCCAATTTAATAAAAATGTTAAACACGAATAGCGTAAAGAAGTTATTTAATTTTCCAAAGCTGTAATTAATAATCTTATGTAAATTAATTAGAAGCACGCTAATTAAATCCAGGAACAAAGGTAACTTTAACGTCTTTTGTTTCGCCAAAAGCCACCACTTTATATTTTACGCTGTATTAATATTTTTTGGTAAGAACAAACAAAATGTTTTAAAATATGGTAAGCAATATTGACGTGTTTTGAAATATTTTATTATTATATACAGTGAAAAACGTCATCTTCTCATTGTATTTAAAAATATTTATGAATGAGCACATTTCTCATTTCATCAACAGCAGTTAGCATGTAATATTTGTTCTTAATAATTATTTATTAATTTTTAACTTTTTCAAGCTACTTTTATCGTCACTGAATGTTTGGTTACCAAAATACTTTAATGCAATAAAACCTGTGTAAAAACGAAAGAGTTCTAGATTAACTAGAAATAAATCTGCCTAATTTAGAATACTTGAATAAATTTAGAAGTAGATTAAAATAATATGATGGTTGCATATTAAACATCTTGAATATTTTATATGTTCCAAAGGAAAAGCGATGGGCCTTTAGTAGTCACATTGTGATTGACGACACGAATCCAATTTGTCCTTTCAGATTTTCGATCAGTGCTATTGAAATGGTTCGGCCTTTGCTTTTGCACGTCTTTTAGTGAACAAGACATGATAGACGTCGAGTAAGTTTATTAATACGCAATCGAGATACGTGTGCGAATAATCTTATGTCAATTATTTATATACTAAGTTGGTAGTCTTGGAAAAACTAAAAAAATATAACAAACTACAAGATTGTAGTAGCTTTCTATGGATCTCTTTGATCTTATGTTTATTGAGTCGTAAACGAAAAGAATTAAAAAAATCAGTCGTATCGGTAATATTATAGTACAGTATATAAAGTAGCTAAAACAGTAAGAAATAAAAATGTTTGTTAATAGTTTATTCATTAAAATTTTGTATTAAGAAGATCAAGATCAAGGTCCAGTATGTATAAAGTTATGTCAAATATTAACATATTTTACGTTGCTAGTTTTGGAAAAACTAAAAAAATGTAACAAACTACAACATTGAAGTAGTTTTCTATGTACCTCTTTGATCTTATGTTTATTGAATCAGTGTAAATAAATATGACTGATTTTTTACATAACCATTTATATTACTACATATAAAGTAGGAAATAAAAATGGTTGGTAATAGTTTATTTATTAAAATTTAATTTTAAATATGCAGAAAACATTCTGGGGACAATTTATCAATAAGATACTTTTTTAAGTACGATTTCTCGACGTTTCGAAGCTTTGTAATGCAGAGTGTATACAGTATCTCCAATATAATTGACATTTTTGTCGAGCTGAAGCACTGAGATTTCACTGAGATGAGATTAGGTACATTCGAATCGTAAACGAAATGTAATGCACCCTTATCGTAAAATGTGGTACGACATAACTAGGAATAACTGCGTCTAGACTGAATGATAATTTAAATAAAACCATTGTCTTATTTTAGTTTTTTTAATGCGTTATGACGCCATGGATTATAACATTTAAAAGAAAAAAGAAAACTGTTACTGTTTCCAAAAATCTAAAAGGATTTTTATTTTGTTTATAATACGTTATATACAGTATGTTATCTATTTTAAATGTAGATATATTATATCAGATATTGTTATTTTTAACATATGTGCAGCTATGACCCAAATAAACTTGAAGTATTTTCAATTTGCACGTCATATACCATGTGTATGCGATGTGCTTTGAAAAAAAAATTATATTAATACGTGTAAGACTTTTTCAAATAATAAATTATAAATTATTAACTTATTATGATAATTATAAACTTAAATCACACCAATCTTTACTAATTGGAACTTATAGTCTACACTGGTGTATATCACTATTATACACTTTTTGTGTTACATATATATTGGTATAAAACCTATTTAAAAACGTTTACTTTTAGCTTATTATTGCAATAAATTCCGTACTATATTTATTTACCTTTATATGTTTACTAAAAACCTCACGAAATACGAAGATACTGTTTACGTGGGTCAAATGTAATGGAATAGTCTGGCCCGTGATAGCGGCCTAAGCGAAAGATTACCTCATTACATCCCTCGGGTGTCGTAAGAGTGGGAAAGGGTTCATGAAAAATTACAATGTTCATTTACACCCGTACAAGTAAACGGCTTTCGAAGGTTTTTTAAACTTATTCTTATATCGAAATTTTAACAAGTTTTTCGAGATAACAAGAAAAATTTTAACAAAAAAATATGACCGACGTCAAACAGTGTATAACTGTTTTACGCAAAACAATCAGAACAACGAGCGCTCTCTGTAAGAAAAATTGCCTTGGGATTTCTGCTACCGCAATATTAGTCTCTGATAAATAACACGTTTAATTAACATATAATGGAGATTTTTTTTTAATTCAATAACTTTTATGTCAACTTAAATGTAACAATTTAATCGCAGGAAAATGCGATCTCGTCATCGAAGTTATCTTAATTTCTTAGATATCTATTAAACTACAAATCACAAAATTAGAGCGAAGCAACGAGTTAACATATAAAATAAAACCATCGTCTTTTAAGAAGTCGGTGAAAAAAGGGTTAAAATCGCGTCGCATTTGTACACTAAAACCGACAATACGTAAAGTGCAATTAATTTCGCGCACAGCTGGGATTCGAACAAATCCCTAGCCGCAAAGTATTCGAAATAAATCAATGTGTCGTCCCACAAATGGGAGCACACATTTAATTGCGATTGTGTTTTGTATTATTTTCACGTGTTATATTATTCGCAAGTTTTTCGGTTTTGATTAGTAAATACACAAATTCGGATACAACAAACTTTGGCACGAAACTATAACAAAAATAGTATCATAGATCAAGCACTTAATATTACTTTTTAATATAGTAAATATTTCGCTGCAAGCGAATCATATTGGAATTCTTCAAAAGAAATAAATGTCTTAAAACATAACTATTCAAATATTTCATTAATTCTAATTGCTGCTTGTCATACAGTAATAAAAAATCACCAGTTCAATAACTACATTAATATAATAATAGTTCAAATATGTGTACAAATTCAAGATTTAAAATTTAAATTTAAAATTTTTACATATGTGTCTCTGAATGGTATAATCCAAAGCAGTCGTAATGTGAACTAATATTTTCAGTGAAACACGTAATATAATCTTATAATATTAGACAAACTAATAGATGCAAACATATTCATGCTACTATTGATAGTAAAGTGAAGACGAAAGTAACACTACATAAGAGACACGTGTCATTGTGACGTCTTCCGCCGTCCATAGAAATACACCGTTTCGTTGTTCGCGCTGTTTATATAAAGGTGTTTTGTTTTGCAGCTGTTTCATGAAAAAGTATGTCACTTGCCACTCACTTCGCGTGATGGTGGCTCATGCATATTTGAGCCGGTGCCTAGCTATTGCGGCACGCTGAATGTTTTATTATTTTTAGTTTGTCTAACATAGTAGCGGGGTATTTAGTACGACAGATCAGCGACGATCGATTGTGACCGAAATAGAAACTGGCACGAGGGCTATTTTTCAATCGACCCATATTTTTTGTTCTTAATATCTTTATACGCCCACCAACCCGCATTGGACTAGCGTGGTGGGATACGGTCCAAAAATCCCTGACGGAGAAGGCGTGCAGTAGGGGAGGCCTATGTCCAGCAGTGGACTAACACAGGCTGATGATGCTGTCGATGATCTTTATACGTTAATTACTTAACATGTATGTTAAAAAACTGCTTCTAAAGGCTTGAATTACTGTGAGATGTTTTGAGAGACGATTTAAAAATTGTTAGCTTCCGTTTTATGCAAATTTTATTGTGTTGTATTTGCAAATCATGATTTCAAGACATATATCTAACCTTTAACTCGTTGTAAAAATATTCTTGTAATATTTATAAAAATTTTTACCGACCGTAACCCACATGGGTATTATTTATCTAAAGACAAAGTTTATGCACATCGATTTTGATGCATAAACTATGTCCTGCTGAGTTTAATGAAAATACGTTTGTAGTTTTTTTATTAGCAATAACATTACTTAATATATTGATACAGATTAATTAAAATAATATTATTATTAATAAAGTCTAAAAAAAAAATACTCGCTTGAAGTATGACTGCTCAAATGCTGAATACACTAATTTATTTCTTGTTAATCTAGCAAAGTTGGAATACAGATTCTACAGTTAATATTATGTTAACCGAGTTGTGGGGAGACAAAGTTCGCGGAACATAACATGATACGACATGATAAGTTTTATAATATTCTTGGCACAGAACTCAAAGGGCTACTAAAGTAACGTAATACATTATTTATATAAAGATCACATTTAAACCTTCTTCGGATTATATAGGTATTTTCATAAATCCAAAAACATTAGAGTTTTTCAACAATTTAGATATTTTAATGAAACCTTACCTGGGTTTTATAGAAATACCTGAATAGTTGAAAAAATTGCGCAAATTCAGATTTTAGTTTAGAAGTTGTCAATGCCCAAACAATAGTCAACTATTTATTTTAATCCTTGTTTTCAAAGAAATTTTTGTATTTAAAAGTTTTAAGTTTGGTTTTATTTTCCTTAAAGTAAACGTAGTCTCGAAATAGAGCTATTAGTTTGCGTTATTGTTGTCAAGTGGTAAGTGACAAACTGAAATGCGACGATAAAGAAAAATAGATTCAACATTCGTACGAAAGTAAAAAATAACTGAAAATAGTAGGTATCAGAGTGTTTAAATATAAATACAGTAGCTTTAATCTGTAGCGTAATGAATATTAATATGCACGTCAATTATATTTAAGATTTACAATTTTAATTTAAAGCATAACCTCAATGTTTTGTGTAATAAATAAATGCAAAAAAATGTTTAACGACTCTTAAAAGCGTCACTGTAAGCTCACCCAAGTGCTCTTAACCGCCACTCTTGAAATTGCATAGGCATGCCACTCGAGACAGCATAAAATAACATCATTCGGATACCCGTTTAGCTCTTTTATAAACAGCTAATGCAGTGTTCAAATATGTCGCTAACCGGTAGCGTAATTGGAACCAAAAGAAGCAAACCACGCATTTTCAATTTTCGCTGTTTAAATGGACCGGCTGTAAAGTTGAGCTAATTAGCTAGAGAAAAAAGTCTTTATTTAATCTTATAGCCGTTTCTCCGTAACAAATACCAAATGGGACATTGTTTTTCCCTTTATAAGTCAAATTAAATCGGAGCTATAAATAAAGACACGAACCTAGATAGGCAATAAAAGCCAACACCATTTCGTCTCAAAGAAATTTCCTAATAAGCTTCAATGTATTAATTTTCACTATCATTTTTCGGACGTATTAATAATATACGGTTCACAGCAAATATAAATTAGGAAACATAAAAGAATAATATGTTGCACTATGTAGCCTACCCTCAGAATTCATTCGTGTTTACCAGGATTTAAATTACACAATTGAAGTGCAGTGGATAACTTTGCTAAATCGAGACGTTACATACTGTCTCGTCATACAAGTGGTGAGCGGATTTGAAACTGAACGTTTGCTTTCTGTATGGATCACTTGTGCTATCAGCGTATCATTATTCAGATGAATAACCTGCTCATCTCATTGCTCTAAGTTATAAAAAATGCTTTAATTGTTTATTTATTTTCAGAAGCAGCATGGCATGAGTGGCTGGGTAGGCGCGACATGCGGCGAGCGCCGCTCGCGCAGCCTGCCGCCGTCGCTCTTGCGGTCTTCGTACTTTTCCACTTCGTCAAAGCTGGTATGTTTATTAATTTTTAAACCTGTCTTTGATCTGTTCAGCTTCGGATGAGCATGTAAAGAGGAAGTTTCGTTCGAAGACTATCTTTGACAGTCGTTACAAGACGTCACTACCTTCAAATTTACTTAAAAGTTATCCATAAATAACATGTAGTTTACCCTTTGGGTTGAAAGGTCCGATCGCAGTCGGTTAGAGTAAAAACTGATATTTAGATACACTAGATTGGATTAAAATACAACCTGTCTTGAGCTTGAGAAAATGACACTAACAAGAAACCCGGTTTTATACCGTTTAAAACGATGTCTTCTCTTTATAGGATCAATGGGCCCCGGTGTACCGGAAAATATAACTGTCACCTTTCTGAACCCAACCACTGTCAGAGTTTCATGGTCCACCGCTGCGGAACTAGTGGAGAAATATGACGTCACATACAAGCCGTCTGACGCAAGGTAAGTGAACGATTGCATGACGACCCCTACAACTGCTTTGACTGTCGTCTTGTCTTATCTGTTACTAAACTTACTCTACCGTTTCAACTTTGAAGACTTATCTGTTGTATGCAAGTAATGTAATGTGATTAGTCGTTAATCGTTGTCATTTCGTTTGTATAGATGTTAAAAAATATTTGTATTGCCTATAAAGCTTTTGTATTAATGCCGAACAACTTTTCTTTCGTTAATTGTAGTAAATCATCAATAACCAAAAAATATATAAATTTATAAAAAACCTTAGTCAGTGAAAATTATTGTTTTTAAAATTTTACATAATTTATATTTGTAACATGAAAATTTGTCGTAACATTATAAAAGATCCAAAAGAATGTAATCTTTGAAGAAGGTAAGTGTATAAGTATAAAACATATGTTTTAATAAACCTGGAAAACAAAGAAATAGACAAAAATACAATACCAAACTTTCTGTTACGAAAAAAAATAGTATATATTTCATACGTTAAAAACATGTAATACATGCGGTTTTTTGTAATATATCCATTACATTTAACACGTAACTTCACTACTTTAAACGGTTCACGGTTGTCTCCACATATAAGTATAATTTTCACAACAATCTTTTCTCTATTCTCACACTCGATTTCAAACTTCACTCTTCCTCCTTCTTTGGCATGTCAATTAAAAACAACGAAATTGACTCATGGAACGTTAGTTACAGAGTGGTGTTAGAGGTGGCGGGTAACTCTGACGCTGTCATACTTAGCGGTCTTGAAGCCGATACTCAGTACCAAGTGACGGTAGCGGCACTTTGGGGTGGCCATAAATATCGGAGCAGGCCTATCGTCTTCCGCACCCTGGGTAAGATTGATTTTGTAAAATATACTATGTTAATAATATCTACTGTCTCCGTAGTCTAGTATGGGCGTGTGCTTAAGAAACTGGAGGTCGTGGGTTCGAATCCTACGGGGACGCAACAAATTTTCATTGTTGTTTCCCAGTTGGTTAGGGCAATTTGGGCTGATCACCCAAATGTCTGAAAAGTAAGGTGATCCATGCGTGGGATGGGCATGTAAAAAGCCGGTCCACCCAGCAGCCCGTATTGGACCAGCGTGGTGGGATACGGTCCAAACCCCTTAATGGATGGGGGTATATTGGGGGAGGACTATGTCCAGCAGTGGACTAACACAGGCTGAATAATATCTAATTCATAGAATACACATCAAAGGTCATTTGTATTGAAATAATATTTTTAAGGTTTACTTATAATTTGTTTGATATTTAAGTTTCGATGATATATCGAAGTTAAATCTATTTTGGCACTTAATTGCTTTGCATAACGTATAAATAAACTTCACAAAAAAAGTCGCACAAAAATTCGTGGGCAAAAGTCCACGACTCAGAACAGTTTACTATATCAGGAACTGGACTTATGAAGAAGCTGAAACTGTTGTTAAAAAACAATAAAGCGGACTTAAAAGGTTTTACTGCTTTGCTCTTTTGGCCTTGAAGTAATTATTTATACCCTTTCTCAATATATTAGCTACCGGCCAAAAGAATTATTGAAGTCTCTGAGCTCTAACGAATTATAATATTATTAGAGGTTAGGGTATTACAGGCAGTCCCTATACTAACGGAATCTTGGGTTCTCTAAATACGTAACGTTAACCAAAACAACGTAGGTCTAGACATATTTTATCATAATTTTATATATAACTCAAGTGTTAGGATTCAATGTGACTCAAAATATATTAATAAAATTGTTTATAACAAAATAACTAACTAACATTCTTTATAAAAAAAAAAATAGTTCTTATAAAGATTTTATTTTAAAACGCACCGGCCCTAGGATATTTAATTCGTGACAAGTGAATTCTCCTACGTTGGAAACCAAAACAATTGATGAGTGCTTGAAGAATAACTTGAAAACATTGTTTAACGTAACTTGAAACGAAGTAAATCAATAGCTGTATTTACTACCCGCCTCCGTGGCCTAGTGAAATGGGCCCTTGCTTTAAACCGGAGGTCGTGGGCTCGAATCCCGCGGGAAAAACAATTTGACTTACTTTTCAGACAACAACAATTGTCTGAAAAGTAAGACAATTTATGCGTTGGATGGGCATGTACAAATTCGGCCCCGGTTGTCAAGATCATCTTTTTGCATTCGTTATAGGACGTCAAGCGTTACATAAAATATAACAATTAAAATGCAACGGACTTCCTTTCCATTAATTCAATCATCGTATGAGATATGAATAAACGCTATATGCATTTTAAAAGCTTTTTCGTGTAGTATTAAATCGGCCTCGTTCTGATTTTAACTTTAACAAATATAAATAAAGCATAAATGTAGGAGAATTTATTTTAACTTAAAGTTTCGTTTGTTTTATATCTGATATAGATTTTGTCTCAACCGTTTAGCCGCAAATTTAAACGACCTAACCATTATTCTTTTCATCTATGGAAAGCCATAATTGTATGTTTGGGAAATTAAAATAACCTTCTGTTTATTCACTGGAGACTGAAATAAATAAATAAAGAATAAAATAAAGTTATAAATACTAAATGGCTTGTATGAATTTAACGGGTCTCTCACCAAAATATAGCTAATATTTTATGACTATTTTTTTTATCTTTTCTCCTTTTCATCTCTTTTTTTAAAGATTTATATATCCTTTTTAAACTTTTTGAACGAAATTCGGGCTACAACTAATAAAAAAATAAAACTGTGAATACGAACACAAAAATAAATTATTAATCTGAAAGCTTATATCACGTAAATAATAAAGTGATAATCCGGCGTACGTGACATCTAGCGTGTAACGAAGCTCTTTCATTCTACGTTGAAATAGTAAAAACATCGCGATAATAAATCTCCTATTCCAGTTCTAACTTTCGCTTATATTTAAATGTGTATTATAACTTACACTAACCTACTGCGCAATATTGTGATCGAAAATGTGCAACCATTTACTTACCACTTATGGTGTAAGGTTTCAAGAAAGTCTGGCACGTAGCCATATACTTCACTTTCTCTTATATATGAGCTCCTAATGTATCTTTGACTCTAAATGGGCCAAATTAATTTCATTATGTACTCATAATATATTGTTTAAGAATATAATGAAATTGATTGTCTTATTTCGCTTTATAAGTAAGTATAAGTAATATAAGAAATATAAGAATTAAGAAGTGGGTAAATGTATTTTTGAATTGGTAATGTTTCTTAGTATAATATTTTTTGATAGTAGACGGTATACTTTGCTTAATAATTCTTTGTCAAAATTACTTGTCTTTATATAATTACGATTATGATTTTGCATATTTAATTTAAAAAAATAGTGAATTTTTGACATTTGATTAATGACAAGAAAAAGTTTTTCACTCTCTATATACGGAAACAAACGTTCGATAAATATGCAGTTTAACATTACATATAGCTTAGCTTAGCTTTGCATAAACGTCTGCATATTCGTTAATATAGAAATGGGTTATGAATATGCATTATTAGTATAAACATTTCATGTGAAAAGCCAGTTGTGAATACAATTTTGCCTTTTAATATAACTTAATCGGTGAATTCCGTGTGCATGCAACATTTCTCTTGTCGGGAATTATAATTCTTTTTTAACTAAGTAAAATTTAAAAATAATATTTTATTGCATAAAGTAAATGCATTAAAATCTTCTATATTTCCTTTTATAAGTGTTGAACAGAAATATTACATTTACTAAAAAGAAATAAGCATTAATATTAGCATTAATAGATTTTTTAAACCATATCTTGCCTTACTTACATTATATGCATGCTAAGCAGATGAGGAGATATTAAAATGGTAGATTTAATCAGGATATTTTATTTTATCAATAATTCAATAAACGTCATTAAGTTAAGTTAAACTGCACCCGTCATATTTGTCCTAAAGAAGTTTTACTTGCCAAAATCGCAGAAAACAGCTAGTCCAAAATAAATATGAAAGAGAAATTATGTCTTTACAAAGTTTATCTCCTTACTGGTTTTAGAAGTTCGTCATAGTAAAGTAAATGCCAAAAAATTCCTTTATAATAAACAAAACAAAAGAGAAACTCGCTCAACGCGGCATACGCTAACGCATTCGCAAACCAGTTAAAAGTACGAATAAGCTATAAATCGATTTAACGCATTCAGCTAGTGTCGTAAAGTCGATCATAAACGCTAATGGACGTCCGATATAGTGCATAAGTGAATAATTCTGGCTTCGTCTTAGTGATGTGCAAACTCGGAAAAAACATAACTGGATTTAAGTCGAGTCAAAATTTATGTAAATCGAGTTGTACTCGAATAAACTGGATAGAACTGTAAAAAATTTTTTAGTAATTCATGCCAATCTATTTCCTAAGCTTCGCAGTATCAGTGCAATGCAAAAAAAAATGGAAACGACAAATGATATTTTAACCTAATTGAATTGTGTTTTTTTTTAATATTTTATGTATACATTTTTTTAAAGTAAAAAATATTTTACTAACTTACAATTAATATATAATATATTAGTCTTAATGCTGTGCTGAAGAATGTAATGATAAGAAACATGTGTATTTAAATCGTGTCATTAAACTAGCCACCAATTATTAAATTCTGGTCGAACTCGAGTTGAGAGAATTTAACTTAAGTTAGCTCAAATTAAGGTCAACTCGATTAAATCGAGTTCTTTACTCGAGTTGACCATCACTACGTCGTCTGTGCAGAGCCCCCTCGGACCTCGCCGCAGCAAGACGGGGGGCTAGTGGGCGCTACGCCCCGCACCTCTGTCTCACCACCCGATCCTTCGCCGACCTTCCCCACGGTGAGCCACTCTGCAAGTTAATCACGGGATAGCATACGATATCAAAGTTTTGGACGTGCCTCGTATCTTTGCCTTAAGGGCAGGGAGGGCTCCCTTCTGGGGCCCCATATATAGACCTTCTTTTGTTTTATTTAAACTTTCTTTATTACGATATTCCAAGTTGTTTTAGAAAATATGTTTGAAACTAAAAGTTAGACATGATACACGTATTATTTTTTTTAATTTAGTGCTTGCAAGATTTAGTATACAAGTACTTTACTGTTAAATACTAGAAATGGTTCAAAGCAAACTTTGTGACTTTTAAAAATAATGCAAATCTAATTCCGATTTAAAACCTACTTAAAGGTGCATATAATTGCCCAAAAGGCATCCCGGATTACATGAAAAGCTCATTTGCTCATGTAGTGCTATTAGAACAATGCAATAAGCTTTTATGGTCTTTTTTGACCTCGTCGACGAAAATTAAGGAATTATATTTTATATTTGATACATCTAGGTCTCACTATTCTATTTAGTTTATTGGTAACACTTTTGCTATAGAGAAATAGGTATTTTTGATTCAACAAAAGTTTTAATTAAAATATCTTGAAGTATTCTTAAATTTGCTTTACCTACTCTATTTTACTTTTATTTGTTCTTTTAATGCCTTTTTTATTTAGATACGAGGAGTGGAGATTGGGATAGTGGTATTGGTGTTAATCGTATGGATTGGTGCAATCGCCCTTTTCTTTAATCGATGGGGAAAGATTCGAATGTTACTCCCATACCAACCGGATTACAAGCAGGAACAGCTAAAAGTAAGTTACCATCAAACAAGCTAAGACCAAAAAAACCCTTATTCAATCAGTTTAAACTAAAATATAATCGATAATACGATGTTTGGAATGAACTTTAGTATAAATGTGTTTATTTAAAAAGTTGTTAACGACAACCTAGTTGATAACAATACAAATTCTAGTTGTCTAGTGGCTTAAAGATAAATAAATAGTATTACAATACATTAGGTAATTGAATATGGTTATTTCCACTGCCGTTTTCCATTAACAGGTGGATGAGTGCACTTCTCATGTATCAACGCCGTTATAGAAAATGGTGTGTTACCTTACCTCCCACTAATTATCGATTTTAGATTATAGCTCTGTGTTTTGCTCCGTTCTATCCATATCTAAGAATTTCTCATATTTGTTCTGATAATGCTGCTAAAGTTTATGAGCTATTAAAAATTCTAGATAGTAATATAACCTCTAGCTAAATTAGTGGTGCGATGTAAATAAAATTCTGACCTTCATTATTTATACGTTAGAGTTATTAATTAGTTCAGTGTCATGATAAAAAAAAACATCTAACATTTTTACTTATACTAAGACGGTGCTTATAAGTAGTTTAATAGAATCTCATCATTCATAAAAACCACTAAGACATAGATTAACCCTTTCCGATAGCAGAATGCGTATAAGCTTGTCTTCTAAATAATTTTGTTACAAAATACATTGATAGTCAAAAAGACTTGATTCCTTTTATCTTTATTCTTATTTGTTTATGATCTAAAGAAATGCTATTAAATAAGGGCATAGCTTAGTGAAATGCTATACGTATATTCCTACAAATGTTTATTTGTATACCTTAGCGGAATAATAGATGGAATAAACTTAAAGAGTCTAATAGCAAATTCAATTAGTGCCAAAAGTCTCGCACTCTAATAAGTTAAACATTGCGTAAGTATAAAAAAAGGGCTGCGGTCAACCAATAAAAGCACCGTTCACTTGTGGCGACGAATTTGATATTAGATTTGTTTACATTTATTGCAAGCCTAAATTAAATAAACAAGATTCTTACTTGAATGTAAGTATGCGCATTTTAGATTATTAAATTTGTATTTTTTGATGCAAGGTACCAGGAAGTAGCGCATTGGCCGCTGCTACTGCGGGTGGGACGTGTGGAGGTCATTCAGCCCCGTCAGCATGTTCGGTAAATATAATATCAAAGAAAACTTTCAAATCAATCTTGTTATTGGTACATTTAGGTTTTTAATACTGTCTTGTTTTTTTTCTCCATACCAATTTATTTAAACAATTGTATTTAGAAGATTATAAGCCGTCTTTTTAAACACTTAAATGTACATATATGTATAGATATGATAAGAAAAGTCGAAATATATATGAGCGACATAATTGGATAACCAAATAGCGTTATACATTAGCGTTCTTGAGTAAGGTGTATACCACTGAGCGGCGAACGACTGACAAAAATGACATTTTTAAGACGCTATTTGCTGCTTCAGATTTATATTAGTTATTTTTATTCTATCTTTTCCGTGACTTAGTTAATTATTAATATATAATCAGATGTTATTACAAGCATTAGTAGCGTATATTTAAACCACAATTGTTCATATATAGAGAAAATCGAGAAATTGTATAGCGGAAAATGTAAGGTGGTAAATTCCTTTGAATCAGATAAAGGTATAAGATTGATGTTAAGCGAGCAATAGAGAAGATTTATTCAATTGTATATTCTGACGCTTCGAGGTCACAGGGCGGCGACTGCGAGCTTGTGATATTTAAAGGTTGCTAATGTGATTTCTAGCTGCAATGCACCACAGTTGTAAACGCGAAGGTCGTGGCTTATCCTGCTGTTATTGTTATGGGGAATATTTCATAGGAATGAAAATACCTCGGTTTTTTTTTTTTTTAAATAATTGACTCGGTGAGAATTCACCTTTTGCACTGTATAATTGAAAGAACGAAAGTTGCTGCACGAAAATATTTCGATACGTTCTTAAATCGACGTTTGGAAATAATCACCATTCAACATGAAAGTTCACAGTGCTTTTGTTAATGTCCTTGACTTTTTTATTTGTGCTGTTGATGAGAAAATTATTAATTGAATCAAAAATACATATTAAAAATAACAGGTAAACATAACTCTAAAGTATATGGTGATTTTTATGCCTTTAGTTTTTATCAAATTCAGTTAGGAATTATTGTTATATGTTTAAAACTTCCTTCGTAGCCTAGTGGTATGGGCGTGTGCTTTAGAAACCGAAGGTCGTGGGTGCGAATCTTGCGGGGACTCAACAAATTTTCATTGTTGTTTCCTAGTTGGTTAGGGCAATTTGGGCCGATCACCCAATTGTCTGAAAAGTAAGATGATCCATGCGTCGGATGGGCATGTAAAAAGTCGGTCCACCCACCAACGCATTGGACCAGCGTGGTGGGATACGGTCCAAAACCCCCTTATGGATAGCGGTGTATCAGGGGAGGCCTATGTCCAGCTGTGGACTATCACAGGCTGACGATGTATGTATGTATGTATGTTTAAAATATTTTTATATTTACAAAAAATATTTTAAGACGTTTTTGGGTAAGATATTTTTGGGTAATTTAAATAAAACATCGTGCACGATAGTTTTTTATTCGGAGATAAATAAAATATATAATTCAAACTTTTTAATTTATACCAATTTCAAATAATAAATTATATCAGCTACTTTAATAATTACAACAATTATACATATAAACATCCGTGACACAAATATTACACAGTTGTTTACCCCACCAGGCATTGCTTGTAGCCTGATAAGTCAATCTACTATAATTACGACGATGGCATGTCAATCGATACCATAAATTTAAACGTACAATAAATAGATAGGCTTAAAAAATGGGCGTTTTGTATAAGTATATAAATAGTATATGACATTAGATTACTATTCTGAGCGAACATGCGACTAATTTAATTTTTTCCTTTGTTACCTACGAAGGCAGGCGAGCAGCCGGCCCACCTGATGTAAAGTGATTTCTGCGCCCATAGATGTTAGCATACGAGCGGTGTCATCAACGCCATACCTCCGTGGGACAAACGTGACGAACCATCTCTTTCCCTAATAAAAACACTAACCACAGCCCCGCCCTTCAAACAAGAGCACGGTCATGTTTTCACGCAACAAATTTACGGCAGAAATAGGCTCCGCGAGATCTCTTACTTTTAATCTTCATCTAGAGTTCTTACCGATGAACTGGCACTGAGATGACAATCGGCTTATCATATGAATTATACGCATAGGATTCCTTTTATCATAAATTCTTTGTTTAATTTAATTTGGCCTAAGGATATAATAATAATGAATAGAAAATTTGTTTGCACACCTTACTACGTTTAGTAACTTTTTCAATTTTTGTCGTATATTTTGGACTTTACGATATTGTTTTTCTGCTATATTAAAATAGCTATTAGCAGCTTTGTTGCTCGATATTAAATTTAAAAAGAAGTTTAAGTCAGTCTACTATGCTTCTATGCTAAATTTATTAACTACTGTAAATTAACTATGATTCTTTTAAATTTTTACTTTTTTACTTTCTAGAAATATTATTTATTTTAATTTCGCTTTAATCGCGACATTTTTTTGTATGTTTGATATCTGAATAATATACAAACCAAACTATGTTTGTATGTATTTAGACTAAATTTAGTTATTGACTTAGTAACACAATTATTTTAGATAGCATTTAAATAATTTAGTACATAGAAGATAATGAGTCTTCTTACTCCTCTTATATTCATCACATGACTTTAACCACAACATTTCTTTTGACAAAAATTTATGAAGAGTATTATGCTCATTTAAAACTTATTAAACTCATGATCTGATAGATTATTTTTGAGTTCTAATTTAAGCTGTCTTTGATTTAATTTAATGATCGTACTACGATATTAAAGTTTCAAAATCTAGTCAAATTAAAAAGATTAACTTACAATAATAATCTATGGATATGTTGTAATGAGTTTTCATATAGAACATGCTAATATCCTTATGTCAAAAGAAATTATTTACAGTCATAGTTTAAGCTTAAAATGACTGTAATAGATCTGAGATGAAAAAGACCATACTGTAAAATAATTGTTACTAATAAATAAACTAATTTATTAGTACTACAAACTAGTGTTACACTCAAACTTTTTTATCATAATTTAATTATGTCCTCAATAGTACCAAAGTTTTATAAATTTTCCTAAAAAGGTGCGTAATTTTAGTCTATTACAGTATTATACATAAAAACATTCATAGAGCTGCTATAATGTTGCTTACAATGAAAGAATAAATTACAGACAGAGTCTTAGATGGCAGGACAGCAGTACACGGATCAAGTACGCAGACTGGATCCAACCACTATCCAGGTATTGGCAGAACCCGCTGTAGCACAGCACCAGACGACGTATATTTTGTTAACACAATGCTCCTAAATCGCTTTTACCGGGAAAAGTCCACATAGCAGTTCAGACTCCTGGGAGGAAGCAACCCAGGTGGATGGACTGTAAGAAGACGACTCGCGGAAGCCAATTACGGAACAAATTCATCGCGTTTCGATACATCGATTTGCACGAGACCACATACACTGGACAACCAAAGAGTGGTCAAGAGGTCATGTTCTCCGAAAAAATTCTAATTCATGTTTTATACCAACGACGGAAGATTAAAAGTATACAGGACACCAGGGTAACGATTTATTCAAGCGTGTATCTAAGAAGAAATATCCTATGGCGATAGCTAAGTGCTTGGGTAGGCAGGGATTTCTTTCGGAAGTGGCACTGAGCTGGTGCTATTAGAAAATGGGACTATGACAAGTCAAACATACGACGATGAGATCCTTAATGAACCTGGACATTTTATGGCCATAATTATGCTTTTTAAAATATTTTATTTGTTTTTTATTTTGCGTCGCTGTAGCCGTCGCTTTAGGTGCCGTGTTGGAGCAAACAACATGGCACTCCCTCTTGTGCCCGTCTCTGAGCGGCGGGTACTCTCTTGCCGGCCGCCTAGGGGCTCAGTGTCATGGGGGAAGGTTGCGCGCGTACACCACTCTTCGGCGCCCTGACTTTCTTCTGTGGATAGCCAGGGCGCTGTTGGCCTTCCTGTCTCTTTCCGAGGCTTTCTTCCGGGCCATCACGTCCTTGCAGAATGCAAGGACGGCGCCCGACGACCTTTCGCTCTCTAACATCCTGCGCACCACTGCAGGAAGCGAAAGGTCGTGCCTTACGACACTACGCAGCTGTCGGCGTTGCTCAACCCAGGCTGGGCACTCCAGCGCGTACTGGGCCGTCTCCTCCGCACATACGCCACATCGGTAGCACTTCTCAGCAGGCTCCCTACTGGCCACGCGGCACAGTTATCTCCCGAAACAGCCATGTCCCGAGAAAACCTGCGTCGCGCGGAAAGTTAGGGGTTATGTCCTCTTTCAAGCCACCACTTTAATACGGGGCGTATGGCCTCCACTGTTCGACGGCCGGCGCTGGGGTGCTCCAGCCGCAGCTCCCAGTCCTGTATAGCAAGGGAGCGCAATTCGTCTCTGCGCCCCCTTATCTCTTTTGGGGCTGGCCTGCAGCCCCGAGACCTCGCCTCCTTTCGCCAGAAAAAGAGTGACGCGAGGATTTCTGCATCCAGGTCCCAGGGCACGGAGCCAGCGAACAGGCACGCCACCTCGCCGGGGATGGTCCGATAGCCTCGTACGGCCCGGATCGCCAACGCCCTCGGAGATCTCCGCAGTACCTAAGTACTTTCCTTCTGGAGGGTGAGATCGAGTTTGCCTAGGACATGTTTGGACAACGTGTTTCATTCACCCATAGAGAAGTTAAAATGCGGTTGCAGAGAAATGGAAAAAAATTCTAAACACTGCCTCAGTAGGGCCGTACTGAGAAATTAGATAGTCGATGGAACTTTCTCGAGCACTTCGCTCGTCTCGTTCCCCGGATTCAAAAGGTAGCAGGTGCCTGCACGGCTGCCTACCAGAATCTAGGAGGCGCGAAGGCACTGCCCCAGATTCTACGGTCAGGCGTGTTGCACTCCGTCGCACTCTATTGATCTCCTGTATGGGCCGATACACTATCACGTAGTAGGCGTCGGGCGGCGAAGTAACGCACTATTGCGATTAGAATCGCCAGAGGATCAGGACGATTTCGTACGAGGCAGCCACATTTTGGCGCAGTTCCCACCTCTGACATCCTGGCGGATATGGACGCAGAGATCTTTCATAAGATCCGCATCCTCCGCCAAAGCGATAATCCAGACGAGATTATCGAAGAGCTTCAACAAGGAACCAGAAGGCGCGCACTAGGGCGCTGAAGAGAAAGGTTAATAGAACATCTTAAGACTTCGTCAGCGCGTGGGCAAGGCGATTCCGCAGCAGCTTAACGGCTTGGCTGGAGAACAGTGGGTGGTAACCTACCATTTAACGCAGGTACTCACCAGACATGGCACACACTCGCTGGACAGGAAGGAGTTGACACAATGCCATCATTGTGGAGCGGCTGAGGATTCCGCGCAGCACACGCTCGAACAATGGACAGCTTGGGAATCGGAGCGACGGATCCTCGACCAAAGCATCGGATAAGACTTTCATCGGCGGCCGTAGTAGCGGCAATGACGAGAAGCTGGGAAGCGTGGCACAGTGTCCTTTCCTTTTGCGATACAGTAATGCTCGCAAAGAAAAATGCTGAACGAGCTATGGAACGCACAGATCCCGCTTGTAGGAAGGAGCCGTAGAGGCAGAAGAACTTAGCTGGGCCGTCAGGGGCGCCGCGCTGAAGGACTCCGGTGCGTTCTTTTAGAGATCCCGGAGTCCGTCACAAGCGCTGAGGACGAGACGATGTGGTTTTAGTGGGTATTCCGGCAATGCGCCGGCGAGTCCCACATACCCGCCCGTTACGCGGCGGGATGTTTAAATGGATTGTCCATCGTTAAAAAAAGGGCCGTAGTGAGAGCACATGGAGGCAACAATAAAACAAATAAAACTTACTGAAAAATACTGTATTTCAAGTTTACGTAAAATAGTCTTTTTCGCTTAAGTTTTTTAATGAAATAGAAATAAATTAATTAAATATATTATTTTATTTAAAGAATATTTAAGTGTCTTTCATGCATAAATTTATTTCAGTTAGCTAGCGTCTTTATCTTCCGAGGTATTGAAACTTTCTTAAGAAAACCTTTTCTTGCTTACGGCAATATGTTTGACCGTTAAACTTAAATAATACTTACTTATATTGCTTATATTATATACTTAAACTTATATAGTCGTATTTTTAAGTCATACGTATTTTGATGGAGCAAGGTTAAAATATATGTGGGCTTAACGAAATCTTATGTTAAACATTAATGGCGTCACAAAGTAAAGTTATATCATACATTCATACGTTATTTGGTTAGCAAAGGGCAGACGGCAGTCACTTCCTTAGAAATTACGTTAAAAGTCGACAACGAAATGGTAAAAGAAGACATTTTATAGCGATACAATTGCAAACAATTCGAAAGTAATTTATTTCATAGAGGTTAAAGAAAATTAAAAAAATCATCGGGTCCAATTCTGAAGTGATCTTTTCATATGGGGTCGGCCGCGAACAGAGTCATACGATGCTTAATAACCGTGGTGCGCAGGATGTGTGCTGCCTTCTGGACCGTTGCTTCCAATACCCGAGAAGGAGCGCCCGCGACTGTGGCTGTCAATTCGCCCTGCTGCACGCGGCGCCAGACGAGCAAAATCTGAACAGCTAGCGGAGTCCAGCCCGCGTTAGGGCGCGGGCTTGCCCCCACTGCCAGTGCCGGTGTGCCGGTTGCGACCACCAAGTAAGCAGCACGCTTACTACACCCGAGCCATATTACGTGTGGAATCTTTGTAAACGACGCGATCCATTGTGACGTTATGGGATACAGGGTATGACAGTATAAGTGGATCATTGACATGGAATTGGTGGACCACAAGTGAACGACAGTCGTCTTACGCTATAACGTTGCTAAAGGTTGCTTTGATTAAAAATATTCCATATTTAATGTGGTTAGGGTATAGTGTGTTACAGGCGGTATGCAATAACAACACGCACGCAAAGAATTGTCGCACGGTTTCATTGCACTGGCCGGTTCACTACACGATTGGTTTAATATAGGTCCTGATCGGCTTTGATCAAGATTGGCACTTGTGTTTTAAAATTGTAAGGCTGCTCTTACGCTAGATTTTGTTAGAACTATTTAAGATTTCATATATACTTATTGTTTATACAAGGACGATCGCGTGGTACCTAAGAAAAGGGAGGTATATTATAACAGGAAAAAATCTTTTAAAAATATTTAATCTACGTATTTGCATTAAAATTATAAATTTTGTGATAAGTTTGATTATGACAAGGTGGCATCAAGAACGATTATTTGTTATCATCGTTATATTGTTTAAACTAATACAAAATGATAGGTCTACAGTATGGTGTCTGAAATATTATATTTATTCGATTGTAATCTTTGTTACATATATAAATGACATTTGTAAATACAACTATTAACTGACACGATAAATAAAACTATCGGAATGTTAGAGGATAAGTTAATTTAATTTTAAATAGCAGAGGAATATCGTATAACTCCTAATACTTAATCAAATCCATCCACAATATAATAGAATGGCGACGGATAAAGAAAGGTAAATTGAACCCAATAAAGCATCGCAATTCGCTTTTCAATTTCCCGACATCCCAACGAAGGCCTGAGTTACGTTAAGCACAAGGATTGTATAGAATTAAAAATGTCTTCCAATAAGAAAGGCTTAATCGAGTAATCTGTTAGATGTGAAGCTTTTATTTCAACATTTGCTCAAGCAATTAGAATAAATGTATCAATAAATGCGGGCTGAAAAAACTTGTATATTAAATGTATACGATATATAAAAAAAATTAACCAACTATAAAGTTTCTTCTTCTATATGATACTGTGTTGTGTACAATTTGAGAAGAGAGAGATGAATAAAGTTTATTAATTTGTTTTTATTTATAACTAATATTAAAAACTTCATGAAAATTTTCATAACGTTTTAGAATATGGTTTATATTTAAAACGAGTTATACAAAAATAGGCTAATCTTATTCTTAAAGGCTATATTCTATTTTTATTTTATAATTTACTTTGGATGGAAAGCGACAATTTTCTTTTTCTTAACTGTTACAGTATACAATATCAATTGCATACGAATAATAATACAAATAAATCTTAATTTTTTTAATAGTTCAAAGTAATAATTTCAGTACATATATATAACATACATTTTATCATTATAAATTATTGAGAATGTCATTTTAAATTATTAAGATATATTCTACTATTTAAATAATACAAACTGAAACATCTTTATTCAATATAGAAGTGATACACTCAATTACTCATTGTCAAAACGTTACAACCAGTTCGGAAAAGTTCGCCTCTGACCTAAGAGGAACCGGCGAAAGAAACTCAGCGGGACTTTATTTGTCATCTTTTGGAATAAAATCAAATCAATATACTAATTATCCCCAATCATAAAAGACAATTAATTATATAATTGGAATTTTTAATTGATCACCGTATGCATGTTAAATTTTATATATTTAAATTGAATTTTTCTAATTATTTTAGTTTTAATTTCTAACGGGCACTAGCCAAATTTTTAAGTCTTTTTTCACAATCAGTTTGCAAGATTGCACTTAATGATTTAATTGTAAGTTTTCATACCCTTAGTCTGAATATTCTAAACGAATAAAAGACGAGTTATAGAATGTCTGTGCTTTGGTGATACGTATTTTAAATAAAATACATTCGGGTCCCTTTTTCATAGTTTTAAAGTGGTCAGCCTTCCATCTACAAGAGGTATATTTACATGGTAAATATACCTGCCATCCACCAACCCGCATTGGACCAGCGTAGTGGGATACGGTCCAAAACCCCCTAATGGATAGGGGTGTATTAGGGGAGGCCTATATCCAGCAGTGGACTATCAAAGGCTGATGATGATGATGATGATGAAATATACCTCTTGTAGATGAATTGTTTTGAACATTTGAATGAATGCAAAAAAAACTAAAGTTGTTACAATCTTCATAAGTATTTCACGAGATTCGTATGTAAATAATTCTTTTTTCGATAAAGTTACTGATCTTTTAGGTCAACTGCACTAAAAAGGAGGAATTATCTTAGTTCTAACATGCTAATTATATTTTCAATAATATTGACTTTTTTGTTTGGAATTTCATCATCATCTATTTTCATAAATTTACGTCTTTCTGCAACTAATTTATTATATCTGCGACGTATATCAAAAAAGTCGTAACAAAACTATAACTGCATTAACTTTTGTTTTTGTTGCAGCACATGCGTTGGTCGCACACCCACACACAGAGCTTGGAGTGCGAGGAGCGATTGTTGTCCCGGTGTAACCGGCCAAGGGTTAATTCAGCTATTTTTGTCTCAGCTGAACCTACCGGTTTCGCTGGCTTTGATCCCGGCGAATTTCTAAGGCGACACGGCTCGCAGTCGAAACTTTGCCGCAAAGCCAGGTAGTATTTAAAAAAATTAATTACTCCTGACATAACTAACGTAGTATTGTATAATAAATAATAAATTACGTATTGACAAGGTGACGAAACTTTGCATAAATAAAATGAAATATTAAAAGAAGCTAAAAATTTGTCATAATATGTTATAAGTATTGGAATTTAGTATTAAGAGAGGCATAAAAGCTAAAGGTATTATAGATATGTAAAATGAAGAGTTGGTAGGTTACCCTTTTACACGGGAACGTTTGGGGCCGTTACGCGGCGGTGCTTTTTTCGTCGTAAGATAGTGGTGTGAATACACTACTGTGATCCGGTTTGAAGGACACCGTGGCCAGCGTATACTGGGTAAACATGACGTAACATTCTATGTCACGTGTCATCAGGTGAGCATCTCACTCGCCTCGTCACTACAATACAATAAAAAGAAACTGTAAATAAAAATAAAATTCACAGATCCGCGGACAACATACCACTTACAACAATGAGCGATTCATCCGAGCGGCTTTGTAAAGCTAAGCCACCGAGAGAGGAGACGATTAACGAAGAGGCTAGTAAGTCTGACGATAGCGGAAGTGTTGAGACTGTCAGACACTTTGGCTTGCCCATTCTCTCGGTTTCCGGACCCTCACCACCCGATGAAGATTACGATCAAATCGACGAGTACCTGTAGCATTTCCATACCAGTTTTCAGCTAAAGTACGTGTTGGAGAAAATGAGACCCCCTTGGCTTAGTCCTTGCAGAGTCCTAACTCTGATAACTAGAGGCTAAAGGCGAGGCGGCCACACGGAATCCTGAAAACTGAGAGTAAAATCTTTCAAAACTAAAGCTTGCGACTTGTTCATACTCAACTGTGAATTTCAGTGTTTATCAGCTAAAGACTTTTACTAAGAGTGTCTTGTTAAGGGACCATAGTGGCTAGTGTGTGGTGTCTTTTTTCATTATCCCCTTAGAGGTTAACTTTGTATTATTATATTCCCTTATTCTCTATTGAGTGCTAAGATATTAATAAATTTAAACTGTTTACTGAGTACACATTGTTAGGTGGTAAGACGTGCACAAAAATCATAACTAAATTGTAACAGTGCCACTCATATTATTAGAATCAATACTTGGATGGTGTCTATAGTTATATTCCTGTAAACAATCTAGATTAAGTAATATAAATAGCATGCAAATTTATAATTATAACTATTTCTCCAATATCCTAGATGAACCATTTTATTCTCCCTTATTAGTAATGTGCAATGACTAGTACTACTTATATTAGGAGATGTACTTAAACAACTTAAAATTCTAAAATAACATTTATCCTTATACATAGTAGTAATAAGTCACTATCTAATAATTATTTAGCTATTTTCTAGTGACGTAGCAACGATGAGTATTGAAGGTTGAACTTTGGTCCAATGAATTGTAATGTTTGCACATGGTGTCATAGTATAAGAAAACTATACTGAAGTATTGGAAGTACATCGGGTATGAAGAAATACGAAATGTTTATGATAACAATTAACTCTTCAAATTCTTGACTAAGATTGAATAAGTTAATTTTAATATGATAAATCTATCTAACTTGATGTCTATAATCGAAACCTAGCTAGTTAACATTTTGTTATTGTATTTAAACCATGTTGTCAATTATGGGTCTATATAATGTAAATTGAAATGCACGGATATTTGTAAGATCGGTTTTAGGATGGCTTTACCTATATTCTTGTATTCTTATTCATATCCTTGAATCGAACCTTATAGAAATTGGCTATTTGGGACCAGCCGAAGAAATTCAAAGCGCAAATTAATTTTGAAAACGATCACAAAAACGGTTTTACAAATAAGACTATTTAATTCCCTCCATTACTCTTAGACTCATCGTCACGGTGCATGTACTGACATGATATGGTTTTTGCTATAATATCCACTTCAAAGGCTCTAAAAACATATGCCTTTATATAATCCAATATTACTTGGGATTATTTTTGAGTTTGTAATGAATACGAAATTCCTTTATAAGAATTCCTTTGCGTAACTCTTTAAAGTGATCTTTTTTCTAAATAATTACTGCATGTAAAACGAAACAACGATACTAGTCCTTACTTAAATACCTTAGAAAATCCTTAATAATGCCTTGGATAGAAAGTAATGTAGTTATATTTATTGTGTATAATTTAAATGTCGGTAAAGTTTTGCATAATTAAATAGTCGAAGCATAGTCATTAAAATAGTTTTGTTGATATAGATTACGAATTGATGAAACAAAAAAAAGTAATACATTTTGACTAAATCTATAAATTTTGATATAAAAATAAGTTTCGGTTGTCGGAAAATTATTTTGACAATTGTCATGTTGAATTAGTCAACTAAAGTCACTGTGTATTTTCAACTTTTCTTACGTATAAGTTTAGTATGGCCAGTGTATATGGTAGGTAACTCGTGCCAAGTAATACTTTCCAATAAAATAGCAGCCTTTAATTACGATCTATATTTTACGATATCGTTTCCATATACAGAATTTATAATTAAAACACACTGCGCATAATATTTTTGTTATCTTTAACCCTAAAAATTTAAAAGAAGTTAAATTTATTTCTTTTTATCATCGAACCCATATGAAAATGTACATATCTGTAAACATCGTTATAATAATAATGCTCATATACCTATTTACTGTACCATTCATAGTGTCTAAAAATAATTGTAACTGTATTTACATGTCTATGGTATCTATTTACTATCACAGTGCAATAAATTATTGAGAAAATTACAATTGTTTTAATTTACACATTAAATTAATCGTGTTAATAAGCATTCTACTTACAGAAGAAATAAAAAGACTATTTAAACTTTAGAGTAATAATGCCACGACTATTCGGCTACCTTTATCGCTATTCGGTATTAATATCTAATCATGAAATAAACAACAACATCATTTCGCTCAAATTGGTTATTATTACAATCCTTAAGATAACAAAAAGGATCAGTTGTAACTCGTGATTAATAAAAACAAGCTATTCAGTATTTGTTGTTAGCAAATAATTACGGTTTACTCTTAATTACTATTTAATTACTCTTACCGTAGGAGAAGAAAGATAAACTTTAGCAAATGGTTGTTGGTTGATCGGTTGCAACTTATATTATTTTTGGTTACGAATTCGACAAGCATATATTTTGCACCAAATAATCGCTGGCCAAATCACTATTCGTGACTACTCTACTCTAGAGATAAGTTCATCAGCTCTAAAGCGTAAAGAAAATAAAAGTATATATTTTTTTATATCCCCACCATATTGCCCCTCACTCAAAATTATCCCGTGCAGTTTTAAATTTAAAGATCATCATGTTATTAGTTGTTTAATACCGACCTTTAACTGTATGCCTAACTTTTATTCTCTATTTTTGGATGGTTATCCGAAGTTGACTAAAAGGCCAATATCATCGGGATTATTCAGCCTTTGTACTATTTTGTTGTTTACATAAAGTGTAAATAAATAAATATATATACATACAGAAATTACCAGGTGACAGTAATCACACATCAGAAGATACAACGTTTATTGCCTTGGGACAGTTAACGGATTCGTAGCTTATTACGTTATGTTTCTTTAGATAAGATGGACGAAAAAAAATTCAGCACATAAAATTGCTGAAATCCCAGGAAAATCTTTCGCGAAGCTTTTTGTTGCAAATATGGAACAAAATTATAGTCACTCCTTCAAAATTCCTAAGGTTATCACATCCGTGCCAGCCTACATAATAAGCATTCGCGTACGCAATGATTTGTTGGAATAAGAACCTCTTTTAAAAATTTTGCCCGAGTTTCTTAAGTTACAAAAACAATTATATTTGATTAATTTAATAGTCATTAGTCTGTCTCCATGAGTTTCGCACCGACTAAACATCTCACACGCTGAGTTTTTTGCGTTACCTCATGGTGTTATTTACGAACAATAACTTACTATCCCATCTCTGAAATCACTACAGTCAGGCGATTTTACTTTTGATTGTTTAATGATATAAACCTGACCTGGCGTTTATCGTCAGGTATGGTAGCGAGTCGAGTCTAGGCTCGTTTTCATAAGTACTAAATAAAATGGATGGCAATTTATTAATATATCAAATATATTATATCAGTCACATCTATATTATTTTAAATAACAAGAAAATTTACTAACCTAAACTAGAGTTAAATTTATCAAATCCTCTAATATACGGATTTTTCGCGTTACTTATATATATTTATTCCAGACGTTACGTAGAGTTAAATTTATGTATTACATTGCAACATTGAGCAAAAATAGAATCGATTTGGATTTTAACTATTCAGACAAAAGTGGTGAATCGCAGTAAGTGTTCTTTTCTTAGCCCGGCAGCCAATTTATTGCACAATAGCAATGCAATTTCTATTTGTACTAGAACGTTGTTTGCTTTCTATAATGACGATGTTCTTTATTGAGCTCTACATCGGCCACGTGCAATTTATCCTCGTATATTGCAGTGTAAAAGAGTTACTTTACATTTGGGACCAATGCTATGCTATAAGTTGCGAGAACGATTGCTTTTTTGATAACATGTACAGAACATTTTAGGAATAAAATAGCTCTATATTCGGAATAAAATTCATTATTTATATAAAATGTGTTATTTCGTAACAGTAATCCATTAAATTTTGTGTATAGCAATAAAAACAATTTAATTTATAAATTCTTTTTGTTATTTATATTCTACTTTAAAATATATTTCAATAATCACAAAGCAGCCAATAATAAAGCCTCTCAAAAATGTAATGTATATTTGTTAATCCACCAAAAATGGCAGAGGCTTATTGAAACATTAGGAATTATAAAACTCCTTACTTAAGTTTTATTTTAATAATACATCTTGAGTTGTGTAAGGGTAAGATATCATCATTATCATCATCATACACAGCCTTAGCAGTCCTCTCAGGACATAGGTCTTTTTAATGAATATATATATATATATAACATATATATTTTGTATTAGGTTAAAAATATAACATATATATTATATTAAAACATGAACAAAGTTGGATCTTAATGGAAAATGTATGTACATGTCAACGTTATGTCTACGTATTGCATAAAGGTATGTCTCCAGTAAAGTCTGTCTCTGTCTCTAAAAACATTTCTTAAATTAGTTCACCGATTTTATACAATTTAATTATCTTACAATTGTCGTCCCCTACCGTTTCAGATTTATTTAATATTTGACACACAGGAAATCCGTAAGGAAATTCCTAAATACGATTATTTTTATTAAAATACAAAAAGAAATAAAAAAAACAATAATATCTAAATTGATAGTGTAGTCGTAGCATATAATATATATAGATTTTAATAAATTGTGCTATAGATATAAACTATATAAATAACAATAACTAAACTAAAGTTAAACATATTATTTATTTTCTTTTAAGCCATTTAATACTTAATGAAAGGAATTTTCACGGCTAAACTATAACATGTTAAGCAAGTACTGAGAGAGGACAGTCAAGGTTCTCGTGACGCAACTTTGGCTTGCCGTTCAGTATTCGATGTCTGATAAGAGAGAAAATACACCAAGCGGGCGTTTATCGCTATCCGTCCGAGTCAAATCGATTTCGCTTTAGGAAACTTCAAAGTTAGAGGTCAGAGACAGGATAGAATTACACCGCAAAGAATCGTGGTTAAGTCTGACGAAGACTTAGAGCCATCGCACACGCCTATTGGCAATTGGCTCGACGTATGAAGTCGGATCCCGCGACGCCATGCCGCCATTATCAAAGCCAACCGGGGCTTGTTAGCTTCGATGACTTCGAAAAGGCCGAATGCTTAGCCGATACGCTAGAAGAGCAATGTACGCCATCTCGCGCAACGCCGACGCGGCCCACCTATCGGAGGTGGACCGTCTAGTCGAACTTAGGCGCCTTTACCACCAGAGGACGATAATTTAAAGCCAGTGACCCCGGAGGAGGTTCGCGATATTATTAGGGTCTTAAACCCGAGTCGGCACCTGGCCCAGACCGATCTCAAATAGAACTCTAAAATACTTCAGGCCCTATTGTTCGTGTATTGGTCAACATTTTCAATATTTTACTATCAACTTGTACTTTCCTGATGCCTGAAAGAAGCCATCGTCATCGGTATTCCCAAGCCGAACAAACCTCTAACCTACCTACGAGTTATCGTCCAATTAGCTTGCTCAATTGCTTGGGAAGCTATATAAACGCATAATCTCTTCCGGTTGAAAGACCACACCTTCCCCAATAACCTCATCCCAGACGAGCAATCCGGTTTTCGTCCGAAGCACTCGTGTCCCGACCAAATTTATCGCCTGACGGAATTCATTCTGAATGGCCTTCACCAACCCAAACCCTGTATCACAGGGCCGCCTTCTTCGATGTCGCAAAGGCATTTGACAAAGTTCGGCACAACGGCTTGATTTACAAGCTCGTACATTCTCAAAGTGCCGGACAGGCTGGTTACATCATCCAGTTACTTGTCAAATCGCTCTTTCCGATATCGAGTCGAGGGCACCCTGTCCACGAGCCGTCCGCTCCAGGGCGGCGTCCTCAAGGATCGGTCCTATCACCTTTATTATTCGCGCTCTACACGAGCGACATTCCAAAGCCTGACGATGTCAATCTGGCACTTTTCGCCGATGACACCGCTTCTCATTGTTCGTCGCTTAGACCGAACTATATCTATAAAAAGCTCCAGAACGCGATCAATCGTTTAGGCGAATGGTTTCGTAATGGAGAATCGACGTCAATCCCGATAAAAGTGAAGCAATACACTTTCATCGGTCTAGACTACGTCGTGATTACACGATACCCCGGTCCTCAACCCAGGCGTCAGGCTAAGGCCACGCGCGGCCGACACCATGACACTAGGGCAACTAAAACTTTACGGCCAACCGATCCCATGGGAAAGGAAGCGCCAAATACCAGGGCGTGACCTTCGACTGCAACATGTCGTTCAAAAGTCATATTCAGGACGTTAGGAGAAAGGCTTTATTCGTTTCGACCAGACTCTATCACCTAACGAATTTAACAGTAAATGTCGCTAAAATATAAACTTTTATTGTACAAGGTGCGTATACGACCAATCATGGCTTATGCATGCCAAACTTCGCTCACGCATCCTCCACACTCCTAAAGCAACCACAAGTAGTTCAAAACAATTCATCCGCCGCGCCACTAGGGCGCAGTGGTACCAACGAAATGTAGACTTACACAGCGACTGCAAATTGCCGACACTCCGCGAGCACTTTAAAAGTTAACTCAAAACACATAGATAAAGTAGTCAACCACAGCAACCTCTGCTGGTAAAGCAGCAACGTATACGGTGATCCAAACGCTGCTCAGCCAAAAGCGTAGACTCGCGAAACGTTCTTTCCTGACCCGGACGAGGAAGGGTCGCGAGACCCGGACCAACGGGGTCCCTACATCAGACCCTACACACCACGAGTAGGGATAGCACACACCACCTGTAGTTCGCCCTCGCCATGAGACAGCGACACACACACACCGCGTATACTAGATACACCGCGTTCCAGGTGGCGGTTCTCACCGCCCCAGCAATCGATTAAACAGTCGCCAGACCTGTCGGCGTCCCGGTCCGTAAACCGAACGTCGACGATCCTTAGAGACATAAACTAATACCTAACTGACGTAATTTCTGACGTGTGGCCCATTTTCAGCAAAATGTGGGCCACCTAGTTCGTGGGGACGGGAGCTTCTGAACTCTGTGTTAGATGAAGCTACTTAAAGACATGGGTCTGGAAGCATAACTTCAAGGATAAAAAAAAAGTACTGAGAGACAACAAGCTTCTTGTGCCACGGTAGCGTCACAGTGACCGAGTGAAGGCAAACACAGCGGAGATTAGCTACATTATGAGGCGGGCCTCAATTAAAACCTTTTTCAAGCAGCTGAAGCAGATTAGTCCATTCCTACCACACGACAAGTGAGAGTGATTGCTGGCCTCTCTTATATTGGACAAACAAAGCGAGCAATAAGAACTCGCGTGAAGGAACATATAGCTGATATTAATCATTAAAGACCCAACAAGTCGGCAGTGTGTGACCATAGATTTTATCCCCCAAACCATTACATCAGATTTGATTCGACCGCAAATCTCCTCTCTAAGTTTTAAACGTTCGCCAACAGGGTCGCTCAGCCACAGTAATTAAAAACTTACGAAATCAAAGTATTTTTGTTGTCTGTGAATGATAGGACTTCCGAAGTATTGAAATCAGAGCAATTACCAACAATCAATCTAAGGCTAAGTGTCTGCTCGGTTTTGCCTTAACTTTGAAAAATATAATATTTACATTCAGGGTTTACCTGTCTACAAAGAGCAGGAGTAGTTTAGGATATTTCTAAATAGAGATGTTCCATGAAAATATTGATTAGAGCCTCCATAAGACACACATACACAAATTACAAAACCTTATAATAAGAATACTTTTGTGATTTTAATATCATAAATCACCGTCATAAAATCGAGTTAAATTATATACAAAAAAAATTATTTTTTATGGTATGTTTCTTGTAAATCTGAAAATCCTTAATATATTCATTATCGTTCAATCACCTTATAGAAATGTTTAAAAGTAATAGATAACTTATTACTGCTAAAAAATGCCTTACTAGATAATCAATCGATCATTAAGGAGGGCAAAAAGGCTAACAGGGGCTGATTATAAAATAATAATTATCTTTTTATGATTATAGATACTTCATTATAAATATTACATGCTATTGTATCGTAATTATGGTATTCATTTTATAATCGTATTTGACATAATATACGCCGTCAATAGGTTCGTAAATATTTACAAAGGAAACAAGTAAATAAATAATACATTATTTCTAACGAACAGCTAACAGTGCGTTAAAAACAATTTGATGAGAAGTTTAGACACAAAATAAGGGTCATATTTTGCGTTACAATTCAATGACCTCAAACATTGTAGAACTATTTCGCTCAATATAAGCGGATAAGAACAAACCCGCTGCACGATACTGCTCGCGATCTCTGCCACCGCATTCTATATATCTGATATCCTTAAAGATATTCATTTAATCAACATGTCACATGTGACAAGTTTCATGCACATTTTTTAATTGCATTGACTTTAATTTAAACTAACTGTATAACATTATATAAGCTTGGAATATGCGTCATTGTAATTTTAAAATATATTTACAATAAAATGCTTATTGTGGGTTATTCTTCAAGACCATCAAGGCCAACTTAAGAAGTACTGTTATGTAGAACATAATTAAAGTCTATCTCCCCTATGGTTAAGCGAGAGTTTGCAATTTGATATTGAATTTGTGATTTTCGACGCCGAAATTTTTGTAATTTTTTTAATATCTGTGAAACTACAATTGAAAATTATTTGAAAAAAAAAATAGAAACTCAAGACAACTATATATATAATAAAGTTCTAAAAACCTAACAAACCTAACAATCAGTACTTCCATATTTCCATACTTCCCATACTTCCCATACTTCCCGTTTTTCTCGATTTACTGATATATCGAGTAAAACAGGAAGTATCGCATGCAAATAAAGCAAAGATATTTTTCAATTCCATTCCAATATTGTGCAAATGAGTTAATCAACGTTCACAGCTTTGTGACGCATTGGTGCATACGCAAGGGCGGATGTGGTTCAGAGCGATTTGTAATTGAAATTTTTCATGGCCGACCAATCACAACATTGTCGTTCATGTTTAATTAATTAGTATTGAAGGAGTGCGGGGCATATTGGTTGTAAATAAATCAATGAGCGTTTGGAAATAATGATAATAAATTTATGTTATGGATTCATATTTACACATATTTGTAAATATTTATTGTTTGAATTCTAGACACTCAATTGTTATATTCTTTTATGAGAGAGCAAATCAACTACGTTAAATACAAGTAGAACCCTTAGCCTATTAAAAGCAGGTGTGGTAATTTTATGAAGGTTTGGTAATTCATTTAAAAGTTTTTTTATTTGCATACGCAGGCAGACGAGCAATCAGGCCATCTGATGGAATATCAGGGGTCACCTACGCACTGCCTACCGTGAGACATAAGTTGTTACGTCTCGTTCACCCAGTAAATATGCTAGCTACGGTTCTCTTTAAACTAGAAGACAGCAGTGTTTTCACAATACTTTGCGGCAGAAATAGTCAACGCGGTGGTACCACGCCAGGCGGCTCTTTGTAATAGAAGGCGTACCACCTTACTTACATAGATAAGAAGCCATTCAAAAATATTTTTAAAATTTTTACCAATATAGATGTAAGGCATTTGACCAAAACTATTATTATAGATGTAAAAGACACTATTTACCGCCGTTAGCAGAAAGGCGCAAAATAGCCGATGTAGCATTATTAATAAAAATATTACAAAAAGCAATTGAATGTTCAACACATTTAGGTAAAATACTTTTACAGTCTCAAGACGAAGACAATCATGTATATCTTTTCCCCGTTCTTACACAAATTATTCACAAAACTCATTGTTCTGTCGTGCTCCTTAGCTTTTAAATAATGTACTAGAACAGTATGACTTTGATATATTTTACATAAAAGTTGCTGTTGTAAAAAAGAACTTAACAAAACTTTGGTTTGACTCAATAATCTAATCGATCTTATTTGAATACTGCTACTATCGCTTTATCCATCTGCATTAATAAAACTAATGTTATAATTAATTTAAGTCTATCTATGTAAAATACAAACGTCAACTTTTAGAAATTTTATATTTGAAAACATGTAATAAGCGTTTTATATCTGTACCATTACATACTTGTGTTATCTCTTGGCTGTATGGTTTTCTAATAAATAAAAAAAATATTTATAGAATGTGTCTTATTACAATCCTACAAAAATGAAAGTATGCAGATAGTTCATTACACAAATGTATAACTACTGTAAATAACACAAATAACTAATATAAATAAAAAGGATAATAATTAAGTACAACACGGGGCTGTTTATTTTGACTCAACAATAAATCCCATTAAAAGAAGGGCATTGTTGCTTGCAATTTTAATAAAAGACTCTCTCTTGATGTACACAATGAGGCCACTCTATTGTTGCTATTGAATTTTATCTTTAAAAAAAACTTCATTATTTTTCATATCTCAATGTTCTTGTAATATTATAATAAGATTTTATTGGTTCAGTTCTTTAAGCGTTATAGTTGAAAATCATAAATAATACATTTGACTGTACCCAAAGAGCTATAAGCTTTGTGAAGTCATCGCTATTACGATAACAACAAATGATTGTACCGATTAATGCTTGCAAATTGTAGCTACTTAAAGCAACAACGTAAATAGAAAATAACCTCGGGCTGTCCTCTTTAAGATTGGCAATACATTAACCACCCGTCGAGTGGAGTCGTAAACACTTCATATAAATGGGCAAACATTAATATTATCGCAATACCTTCAAGTAGAAATATTTATTTGACACCTGTGGTGACTGTAGATGTACTATGAACGTACAAAGTTACTAACTGAATATATATAGAGTGAGAAAACGAGGTGTATTCGATTGTAATGTATAATAACTATATTAATAATAGTTTTTTTTTTTGTAAATGTCCATAATAAGACGCAATTTATTTTTTTCCTCCATTGTAACCTCTTTCCACCACTCTTTTGCAAAAATAAGTAGCCTATGTCCTCTTTTGGTATCTATTCTACATATGTACAAAATTTTGACAGAATCAGTTGAGTGTTGACGAACAGTCAAACAGCCATAGTTACTTCCACATTTATCATGTTACATAAGTTG